>VXAU01004724.1:768031-810613 GCA_013399695.1 Formicarius rufipectus | reverse complement strand
TCCAGCATGGTTCTTCCTTCGCCCCCTCCTGCTCTTCTTCTGATCTTGGTCTCTTTCTGTCTGTCTCCGTTGTTATCTCAAAGCTGGAATTTTCAACTGCGCAAACACTCCAATTCTTGAATATGTATTGCAGAGGCATAACTATAATTTTAATTAGCTCAACAAGACAGGAGAAACTTCTAGCAGCTTCTACTAAAGTACTTCTACTTTTCTACTAAAATTGAGCTATAGAAACCCATGACAGAAAGTTCTTGAGGCCACTGAGAGAGACCAAGTTTCCAAGTGAGGAAGTCCTCCAGAGCAGCACTGCTCAGTGGAGCTACAATTTCTGAAGAATCCTGATCCAGACAGACAGCTTCCTGTGCTACTTACAGGACTGAGGCCTCTGAGAGCCAGACCTTACTGTGCTAGGAAAATGAAAAGTACCCTGAAAAGAAAGTCTGTCTTGAGTGCTTCAAAGTATGCAGATTCGTATTAAATTTTGTAACTTGTCATCAAAATGATATATAAAATGAAGGAAAATGTAAATACCTGAGGCTTTCTTTTAAAGGTGTTGGAGGACTTCCAATATTTCAGAAATTGAATTTATGACCCAAATAATCAGTCTTTAGGGTAATTCATAACATTTTACATTATAGAAAGATTATGGGATTTATTAAAAACATTCAGCTGAATATTGGGAAAAAAGTTTCTGGCTATGGTACTTCTAGAAGGTTATTGAATTCACTTTCCAGGGGAGAAACAAATTAATTCCAACCTCTTGAAATCCGAAGCTTTCAACAATATACTGAAATGAAAAATCTCTCATCTGTCACAAGAAAATGTAGTTTCTTCTATCTCAATCTGTTCCATTTCTGAACAGCTGTTCCTTGTATTTTATACATTTAATGCATATGAACTACTGTTCAGAGTATATATTTTTTTATTTTTTCAGTACCTAATTTCAACAGTGTACGTATCTCTATGAGAAGAACATTAGTCTATAACATTTGTACTAGTTCAGCCTTTTTCTACACTTGAAACAAGTTAATTTTTAGTAGTTTATTTAGAAATATCATCTCTCTTGCTAATTTCAAAAATTAAACAAAAACTATTCCACGATTCCACAATTCTTGGAAAAAGCTAATGCAGTTACTAGAGAAACCTTTAAACCCTTAAATAACTATGAACCTAACTAAATAGTTAGATAGCACATTGTTCTATAATTATAGTAGGAAAATTAATCATGTTGTACATAAAATAACAAATATCCTCTCTAATTATTTAAACAGTAGACACCAGCTTCCTATAAAACAACTGTTCAGCAATTTTAAATTCAGCTCCTCTCTTCAAGTGCTAACATAAAGGTTAAGGTCTTCCTTTAGCAAGACCCTGTTATTAAAAAAACCTCAACCAATAAAATACCTCATGTTAACTGCAAGACAATTACTGGTATATGAAATTAATATACATGCAGCATAATGTATTACATGATCCTTTCACAATTTCTTTGTTGAAAAAAGCCACAATGTTTTCTAATGGCTAAACATTTAGTAGAACTATTAATAACTTGAAACAAAAAAATATTCAAAAGCCATTTATAATGTTTTTCCTTTTTTTTATTACAATTTCCCAGTGAGCCCCAAGACACAGCTGTACTGAAGGATGTGCCAGTACCACTGTCAGGGTGGGACAGAGGTGCCAGCAATGTGCCAGGGGAGGACAAGGGTTTTAGTACCACTTTTGAAAAAGGACCAAACAGCAAATTATTCCTGGAAATATGAAATTAGCAGGACTCAAAGCATTGGTTGTGCATGACCACATAAGGTGCATGAACTGAAAGATCCCACACTCCTGCAAATGATTATCTGACCTTTGGGATATGGACAAAAATAGGAAGCTGAAACCATGGTCCAGGTCAGGAACAACACCTGACACCTCACCAATGTCCAGCTGCCCTTTATTTTCTTCAAGGACTGAACAGTGAAATGAGGCAGCTGAGCCAACACTTTGGGTCCAAGAGTAGATCTCAGTTTGTTTCCTTACGTATTCTCACACCAACAAACAAAGAGCTGAAGTATTCTTTCACTCACATCACTACAAATTCAAGTCAAACTAAAAGTGATTTCACCTGAAGTGATAAAAATGCTGTGCTCCCTCATTTGAACAACAGAATCAAATTCCTTCCCTAAATTACTGTATCAAAGCACCAAACCACCTGTGCACTGATGTTCTTAAAATAAAAATCCAGTGACACTGGTAGAAGTCCTACAGAAGAATGAGGAGACTGCTCAGTAAGAAACTTGCTGCTGCATATTTAAGTCGTTCCCAAGTGTAACTCATTTGGCTACCAGGAGCAGCTGGTGGCAGCTGGTGCTGCTGCTGCTGTCACCAGAAAGGAGCCCAGCAGCAGAAATGCAGCTTCCAGCTTTGTTCTGGGCCATACACACCTGCAGGAGTAAGCACAGCTCCACACCAACTTCCCTGGCACCAAAAAGGCAAAAACTGAGAATTTAGTTACTACTCTGGTTTGAATGGTGGCACGTTCTCAGAGCTATGCAGAAGCCCAAGTATTCAAACAATAAGTTTGAACAAAACTAGGATTAAAACTGTAAACTGCTGTTGGACTAAATGAATGTACATGTGCTGTGAAACTCTGCCATAGCACCCTCCTGCATTATACTAGACATTTTATTGTAAATTCAAGTCTAAATGTATTTTTAGATAAACTGAAGGATATAAAAAACAGAACCAGAAGTTAACTGCTAAGAAAGGCAGTATTTAGGAAAAAAGTGAATGAGGAGAAAAGTGCTGGCAGCTGAAAATGGGAAAGAGGGAAATGGGAAGAAGAAATCAAATTATCATACTATTTTTTTTATTATGCTTCCCTAGTCAAAACAATTTACAGAGACAGAAAAAGATAAAGACAAGTGCTATAGACTGCAGAGAATACAGAGAATTGTGCAACCACAGAATGTAACTCCCTGTTAGCAGGGTTTTCAAATAACTGTAGAATACTATAAAAACAAATATCCAATATCCAATACTTTGGGGGAAACATGTAGAAGTGAAAGCCAAAACCTGGCCAAACCTGACCTTTAATGAGAGCTTATGATGGTATTCATTCCCTTCAAACATCCAGACAGCATTTTTTTGAGCCACACTCACTGGCAACTGCTTATGCAGTTGAAGTTGGCAGCAAATATTTATTTTGTTTTCCCTGGGCAACCTCTTCCAGTGTCTTGTCACCCTCATCATGAAGAATGCCTTTCTTTTGTCCAATTTTAACCCACTCTCAGTTCAAAACTGTTGCCCATTATCTTGTCACTACAGGCCCTGGTAAAGTCTCTCTCCAACTGTCTTCTAAGCACACTTTAAGTACTGAAAGGCCAGAATAAGGTTTTCCTGGAACATTCTCTTCTCTGGGCTGAGCAACCCCCACTCACTCAGTCTGCCTTCATAGCAGAGGTGCTCCAGCCCTGAATACCTTTGTATGCCTCCTCTGGACTTGATCCAACAGGCCCAAGAGCTGGATGCGGAGTAGAGGGGCAGAATCACCTCCCTGGACTTGCTGCCCACGCTGCTTTGGACACAGCCCAGGATTCCACTGGCATTCTGGGCTGTGAGTGCATGTTGCTGACTCCCATCCAGTTTTGTGTCCACCAGCATCCCTAAGTCCCCAGCCCTGAGGGCAGGGCTGCCCTCAATCCATTCATCTCCCAGTCTCTATTGCTGCTGAGGGTTGCCCTGACTCGGGTGCAGGACCTTGCACTGACCTTGTTGAATTCCATGTGGTTTGCACAGCTCCACTCCTCCAGCCCCTCATGGTCCCTCAGGATGCTGTCTCTTCAACAAATCAGCTGCACACTCAGCTCAGTGTCATTTACAAACGTGAGGGTGGACTCAGCCCACATAATTGATGATGATGATAACAAGTATTACTGTCCAGTTGAGGGACACCACTGCTTACTGGTTTTCACACAAGACATTGAAGCCATTGGCTGTAACTCTTGGGATGCAGCCATCCAGCCAATTTCTTATCCATCTAACAGTCCATCTGTTGAAAACACATCTCTCCAATTTAGAGGAAAGAACGTTGTGGGAGACTGTATCAAAGGTGTTACAGGACTCCAGGTAGATGCCACAGGCAACTCTGCCTTTGTCTGCTGATGCAGTCACTCCATCAAGAAGACCACAGATAGTCAGGAACTACTTGTCCTGAGGAAAGTCATGTTGACTGTCTCTAATCATCTCCCTGCATTCCATATGTTTTGACACCTCCACCAGGAGGCTGTATTCCATGAAGCAGATGAGGTCTTTTTCAGAGAACTGGAAGAAACCACATGGTGACAGGCGCTGCTCCTTGTGGTGGACTTTAAACATCCCAGTATCTCCTGGAGGGACTAAGCAGGGTGCATGCAATCCAAAAGTATACTGATGGTAAACTCCTGACATATATTTGAGGAACAAATGAGGGGAGATGTCTGTTGAAACCTCACATTTACAAACAAGGAACAACTCAAAGACCAGGTACAGCCCTTGCTGCAGGGCCATGAGGTGGCAGAATTCAGGACCCCCCCAAAAAATAACAAGATAAAAGGTGATATCACAACCCTAGATTTTAAGACAGAAATGAGAGCAGGAGAGATTTTTCTTGTAGTTTACTAGCACAGTTGTCTAGGCAAAAAAGTCAAAGAATGATTACAAATGCAGAGCAGCAAAAGAAAAGACTGATGTCACAAAGTAGCTTTGACATCTTACAACACCAGAATTAAAAGGGAATTTTAATCAGGCTGCTTTGTATTTAGTCATTCAGATACAAAATCTACTTATTCAGATAACTGTCAGAATGTTCTGATTGTACTTAGCTGTATGTTCTAGGTTCCAATTTACTTCAGTATCTGTGTCATCTCCAGATAAACTCCTGTAACAAATTACGGCTTCACGAGAAGATTTAAACTTCATTGGCTGAGAGTACTAAAGTAAGTTTCTCATTAAAATGAACATGTGGCAATATATTTAAAGCAGTGATTTCTGCATTCCATGAGAAATTCCTTTACCACATTCCCTGGCAAAACTGCTATAATATTCAAAACTCACTCAAAATAAGAGCAATTTCAAGGAGATACCCAAATTAGATCTAACTTTTTCCAAAGAGTTTCACTTGAGGTGGCTGAATGAACACATTATTAATAACATAGACTGGCACAGATGTATTAGTGCATATACACAGCAAACCTCTCTCCAATATATGTGCACACAAACAGTTAAAATGTGACATGTCTAGGCAATTCCGATATATGTTCAAGTAAAATCTCTTGCAAGCATTTTTGAAAAAAAAATATTTTTTTGATACCTCTGGTCAGCTGCTAAAACCTCTTCCGTTATTTGTCCTACATTCTTTTACTACTATTTTCACCCATTAGCTAAAATCTGTGTATTGGTACAAACAGAAAAACAAGGATAGACAGTTGTTCTTCTTGGGTTTTTGGTTAAAATGCACTGTTATGTCCCATTTCCTCTGTTTCCCCTATCCATCTTTCCCATCTATTGACAACGGTTTAGCTTCAGATCACAATCTTACAACAGACAGTCCTACACAAATATTTCAATCAATATTTTTATGTCATGCAGCAGATCTTTATCTGGGAACAGCTGGCCCTGAATTTAAGTTAGAAGAAAATTCCTCTATAGAGAGCAGAAGAAAACAGCAGAACACATTGAGAATACGAATGATTTTTAACAGCTGAATTACTTAAATCTATAGGCATAATTAAAAAAAAACACAAACAAACAACCAATAACAACAAAAAACAAAACAAAACAACCTAAACCCCAAAAAACACCCAAGATTTAAAAAAAAAAAAAAAGGAAATTACCCGAGTACCACAGAAGTCTCATTTCTTGAGTTCTTACAGAAAAGATGTGCTATAGGCTTTGAAAAATCAGTAATATTTCTATGTTGAAATAATGCATATTCACAAGAGCACACTGCAGGTGTGCCATGATATCTGATATTCATGTCCCCTGTCCCTTGATATCAAACCCTTGGTCTCAGCTACAGAAGGAAATCACAGGAGACAACACTCCATCACCTCTCAGTTCTTCAGGAGGTGTGAGTGAAATGCAAAGCTCTAGGAACTTGCCACCTACCAAAAGGATAGAGAAGAAACCCTCCCCCTCCCCTTTTCTAAAAAATTTCTCTTAAAGGCCACATACATTTTAAAAGCCACATCATAATCTGCTTAAATTAAGTATCCAATTGCTCTACTGACAGCAAATAAGACCAGCTTGGGGGATGAAAAGAGCAGTTTATGGACTTTTCATTTGGAACTTAAGCAGTCCTGTGACACCAACAGAGAAAAAGTCATCTCCTGTGCTTTCACGTACAGTGCGAAAGAAACAGGGGCATCACAAATTTAACAACAGAGAAAACACAAACAGATCCTTTTCTCAAAGCGTTCTGCTGTTTGTGAAAAGTTATGCTGAAAGTTAGGAAAACCAAGAGAGCTGCAGATCACAATCTGCTCAGACTCCTTTCATATTAGAACTCTCTAGCAAGTTAAGACTCTTCTACTCTCTGTGGTCATGAAGGTAGACAGAAACAAGACATTTGTTCTGTTGTCTCCCTTGCAGCACTCAAAACTACCATGTTCTCTAGAAATTTTTCAAAACCAGCTCCCTCAATGCATGACTGATGATGTGTCCTTAATGAAGGCCCTTCCTATTACAAGAGCTACAGTTTCAGTACATGGTCTTTCCTGTATTTTTTCCTTCACATTTGTAACAATAAAAAAAGTTTTCCACAAAAGATAAACACTAAAGAAAAGTGAAAATTGGAAGAAACCCCTTTAATCACAGGTTATGAAGTACAGTTCCTGAAAATGCGATATTTTCCATTTTAAGCTGCCTGACAGCCTTACATGGAGCATCTTTCTTCGCACCTTACGATCAACATAGGCCACACCAAAGTGTCTGAATATTACAGCTGTGACAGAATGAGAGAGCTAAATACTCCTCATCATGCAATAAAAGGCACAAAACCAGTCACACTGTATTTGGACAGAAGTCTTTCAAGACTGGTTGCTTTCCCAGCAACCTTCCCTCCCCAGAGCACCAGAGAGCAGAAAACAAACTTACTAGAAAAAGCCAAGAAAACCAAAAAAGGATATAAGCATTTTAATACATGCCTTACAGTAACTTAACTGTAATTTAGGTACCATATTGAATCTTGTAGCACAGACAGCTTTCCACACTAGAGAAGTATGCACCTCCTTTACACACAGATTATTTAGTCCAGACTTCAATGACTCTTTCCTGTGCTCTGCTGCACCTCTGGACCTGTTACAAGAGCAGGAAAGCTGGGGAGACGCCAAGAGTGACTCCAGCTGCCACCTGGACTTGGGCCTGATGATTGCTTACAGATAAACTATTCCACAGGTAGTCACCAAACAAGGAAATGCTGCCCTTCCAGGTTCTTCCCCTTAGCACTGGCAGCTGTGTGGCCACAGAGCGAGACAGGTAACAGACAGACCTACTGAAAAAAAAAAAACACATTACAAAGAACTGGGCGTAGCTGAGATGGTTTTCAGTTCTCTTCTGCTCCCTGGAAGAATGACCTCTTTCAGAAACAGATGTTACTTCCATCAGTTTGAAACAAAGAAAGGCGAGTGTAATTTGAGTCTTTGCCAATGTTAAAGGACGAAAGATGGTTAGCAGAATCAGACAGGTCTTAAAAACATTTCAAGAATCTTATTTACAAAACAGGCTTCGCTTTTCTTTTATACTGACACTCTTCTATTTTATACAAATTAACATTGCACTACAATTACTCTGTCAGAAATTTAATTATAAAACTAAGTCATATGAGAGCAAAATTCACATTTTCTGACTTTTCTGTCAAAAGCTTATTCACTTTTGCCTAAAGTTTAGATGCAAAGAATTAACTCATCATTCAAAACTAGGTTTACATTAGTTGAGAATCATGCAATACAAAATGCTGAAACAAAACCTTTTTGCTGTTTCTACAGACAACTATTAAAATAGCAACAAAATTGGAATGTTTCAGTAAGCAGATGATCACTAAAAAAAGCTCTTCAAAACATGTATTTCATCCCCAATTAGATCACCTGCACTGCACTTCTGTAATTATGCAAGTTCAGAGATTACTTCAAGCATAACACCTACATGAAAAAAATCTTGCAAGTCACAAGCCAAACAAAAAATAATTTTAAGTGAGTAGTATTTGGCAAATCTTCCAATATACACTACCACTTAAACAAGTTCCTAAATGATGGGCAGAAAAACCTCCATTTAGAACAGAAGCAACTATTTAAAACAATCTGCTGTTACTTCCCACAAACTTCAGACCACCTGCATTTTCTGTGTTTGTTTCCACATTTTGTATGTTTAACCATGAAGTTCATGTTACAGGTTGGAAGGGACCTCTGGGGTCATCTGATCCAAGCCCCTGCTCCAGCAGGGCCATCTAGAGCCAGCTGCCCAGGAACATGTCCAGGTGGCCTTTGAGTATCTCCAACAATCAAGAATCCACAGTCTCCCTGGGCTACATGTGCCAAGTCTTGGGAATCTTCCCAGTTAAAAAGTGTATCCTGGTGTTTCAGTCTGTGCCCACTGCTTTTGGACCTGCCACTGGGCACCACTGAGAGGAGCCTGGCTACAGCCTCTGTGTCCTCCCTTCAGGTTACACATCAATGAGATCCCTGCCCTTCTCCAGGATAAACAGTCCCAGCTCCACAGTGACACCACATTTACAGAATATAATGTACTGTACATTAAACCACAGTGTTCTGTTCTGCTTCTACAGGACAACCCCACCACACATTATCTCTTCACATCTCTGTGGGTGTCATTCAATCAGGTTTGTGTGAGTCTTGACACACATCACAGTCAACATCTGGGATGTCACAAAAGCTGTTTGTCCAAGTTTTTTCCAGCTGGGAAAACCCCTTGGTAAAAGTTACCGTATTTATGTCCATCAAGATAAAACTTGGTAAAAAGAACAAAATTCTGTAGTCTTTTTTTGGTATCTAGCCTGGCTGCAAAGGTTGGTGGACTGAGCTAATGATGTGAAGTCCAAAATTCCAGCAAAATGAGAGTCAGTTTTAAATTTCTTCCTTGAAATGATAAAAGCACACAAGAGCAGTGTCAGAGGTGTTTATATAAGAGATGACAGATTTCTGCATTCTGAGGTGTCCCTTTCATTCCCAGTTAGGTGTAACAAACCCATCCCAGGTGGTATCCGATAAACCAAAAGTACAAGGCACTGCAGCTGAGCCAGGAACCATCACTAGACCCACCTGTAATGCACTCCCTGCCTTTGGGATGCACTGCCCAGTGTTCCACCTGAGCCAAATAAAGTGGTCTTAACTGTCAGATCTGTCCTTCAGCACATCAGCTGGCTTACTCTGGCTTAAAAGCTGAGTGTTTGCTGCCTGACTGTTCTCCACACTACATTTCAGAAGTTAGAGGCAGCCAACCCACAGAGCAGCACAGCCCTGCAACCTGCCCACTGCCATGCAGAGGACCTGGAGCAGAGGTGCGCTGCCCTTAAGGCAGACTGTGCATGCTGAATGCCCACCAAGTACAACCTCCAAACCAGTTTCATTATTAATGTTTTGTTTATGTAGTTTGCCTTTCACTGAAAGACAAACCTGCACACTGTCATGCTCTAGCAGAATTTGATTTCTTATTGAAGTCAAACTGGTTCGGGGGTTGTGTTTGGTGGGTATTTTACCTTTTAACTTCTACCTTTGTTTTTCTGGTTTGAGATACAACTTAAATGTGGAAAGGTTTAAGTCTCAAAGCTAACCAGTCAAACCCATGTGCTTTGGAAGCAGAGCTACTGTGAAGGTCATATTGAAAGAAATTGGTTACCCCTTCCCTTTCCCACCCACTCTGGAGTAGCAGTAGGTTTCTATCTTTAAATGGTAGTAGTCAGAAACCTAAAGCAACACAACCACTACCCAACCCACCACCCCTCATACTTCTTTTCCACTGCAAACATGTACCCTAAAATGTTTGAGTCAATCAATTTGTATAAAAACTTTTGTTCCATATATATATCTGGAAAGACAACTTCAGAGATAAAACCACCTGCCAAATTCACTAGACACCTAAAGATGAACACAGAATCATTTGGAAAGGACCACTAAAGACCATCAAGTCCAACTGTTAACTCAGCATTGCCAAGTCCACCACTAAACCATATCCCCAAGTGCCAAAACTGTGTCTTTTAAACACCTCCAGGGATGGTGGCTCCACCACTTGCCTGGGCAGTTGCAAAGCCTGACAACCCTTTGAGTGAAGCTATGTTTCCCAATATCCAAGCTAAACATCTTCTGGGACTACCTAAGGCCATTTCTTCTTGTCCTGTTGTTTATTAACTTGAGAGAAGAGCCCAATCCCCACCTGGTTACATCCTTCTTTCAGGAAGTTGTAGAGAATGATAAAGTCTCCCCTGAGCTTCCTTTTCTCCAGGCTAAACACCCCCAGATCTCTCAGCTCCTCATAGGACTTGGGCTCCAAGCCCCTTCACCAGCTCCACTGCCCTTCTCTGGACACACTCCAGCCCCTCAATGTCTTTCCTGTAATGAGGGATCCAGAACTGAACACAAGATTTGAGGTGTGGCCTCACCAGTACCCAGTACAGGAGGGCAGTCAGTGCCCTGGTCCTGCTGGTCACACTATTGCTGATACAGGCCAGGATGCCCCTGGCCTTCTTGGCCACCTGAGCACACTGATGGCATTTTCCCTATCAGGCGGCTTTCCAGCCACTCTGCCCCATGCCTGGAGTATTGCCTGGGGTTGTTGTGACCCAAATGCAGGATCCAGCACCTGGCATCGGTGAACCTCATCCAGTTGTCCTCATGCCATCAATCCAGCCTGTCCAGATCCCTCTGCAGAGCCTTCCTACCCTCCAGGAGATCAACGCACCCACTCAAATTTGTGTTGTCTGTAAACTTTCTGCATACCTCTCTAGTCAAAAAATGACTTCAAATTCTGCACCAGAGCACAAGTCCACATTAACAAGAGGCGCAGTGCAATTGGAACAGACTGGCAGAACAAAAGAGTATTGAGAATCCAAACATTCACATTGAACATGTTTTCAGAGGTCTTGCTCTGAATTAGGGCATTTCCCATGAACTAGACCATTTCCCATGGACTAAATACCCATTAGTAGCTGGAGAGCATTATGTTCACCTTCACAGTGCATTATTCAGTTTGGTTTAATACGAAACTAATTCAGTTCACACACTCTGAGATCACTGTACCATATGAAATGCAGCAAAGCACATGAAGGTTGGACAATCAAGAGAGTTAATTCAAAAGAGCACTGAAGAAAAACAACCAATGGAGACATACCCATGTTCACAG
Organism: Formicarius rufipectus; assembly: GCA_013399695.1. Classification (NCBI taxonomy): domain Eukaryota; kingdom Metazoa; phylum Chordata; class Aves; order Passeriformes; family Formicariidae; genus Formicarius; species Formicarius rufipectus. The sequence goes on along the minus strand of VXAU01004724.1, from coordinate 799,237 downwards.
GTCTGCTGATTTAAAAAATATTTTTCTTTTAAAAAGAAATCTCAAATTCACATTGGTAATGTGAACAAATATATTACCTACTTCAACACAACCTACACCACAAACACAAAGGGATTAACAGTGTTATGTTTCTTGCACATTTGTTCTTGGGGAAAGCTATGCTCATTTTAAAGTACTAGACTGGTGAATTCTGAAGTGTTTAAAAATGTTCTGACAAAGTCCAGAGAAGTATTATGGCTTACACAGTTCTGATAAATTCCCATGTTAATACCCATCCTCTTCTTTCAAACATCATTGAGAGTTAAATTATGATATATATTGATGTGACTTGGAAGCATTAAGTCATACTATTGTGAGGCAGGCATCTGGAAAGAAACCAGTAACAAAAAAGAAAAAGTATCAGGCAAACGAAACATTTTAACAAATAATAAACAATTTCTTCCCTTTGAAGAATTAATGTAAGAAATGACTGAACAGTTCAAGATGCTCTTTCTCAAACTTATTTACATTGCCCAATTCATCTCTTGATTTTGCATTCTTTCCACATAATTCACAAGGGGAACACTAAATTAACTTTAACATTTTAGTGCTTTCGCAGCAATCTTCTAAAGATAATCTATCAGGAGACATACCAAGTAATCTATGGGCAAAACCATTTAAATTCTTTTTCATATCAACACTCTTAGTAGACCTCAGGAGACTGTATTTGGTTTTCTGGACTTCAACTTGTGTACATGTATTTCAATTTTTCTATTATATGACTTTTTAAATTTTAATTACTTTTGCCTGGCTCTTCACCTCCTCCCCCTGTAATCAAACCAATCTGCAGCTTACATGAATTGGGAAAACAATAGTGATGTTTATTTCAGCTAATAATTTTGCACATTCCCATGTAAGAAGTTAGAAATTGACCTCAGAACTTGCTGATCAGCCAAGTAAGGGATAAGGAAAGATCCATTCCCAGACTTTTGGTCAAGCAACACCACCTGGCTCATATATGCATTGCTCACAGCCAGCCCTACATGGGTTTGGGCTTTTTGAGAGACACAGTGGAGCAATTAAAAACTAAGCTGTGGACAGAGTTAACAACTAAGCAGTTTAAACATTTGGAATTTATATTTGAACTTATTTACTGGCTTTTTACTGGCTTTTTTTTCAGTTTCACAATATGCACCCTAAAGCATAATATATATAGTTGCAGCATCTAGAGGGCAAGATGCCTGCAAGTTGCATGAAATCTGTCCACATTCACTGTAGCAGTTATTAAAAAAAAATAAAATCGATATTTTAAGAAAATTACTTTTACTGGCTCACATTCTCATTGCTAATTAATAATGGCACTATGTTGGTAATTACTGTGGGCTGACTCAGCAAGCAGCTAATCACCACAAAACTACTCACTGACTCCCCACCCTGCAGTGGGGTGAGGCAGAAAACTGGGGGGGTGAAAAGTGAAGTTGTGGGTTGAGATACAGACATTTTAGTAGGTGAGAAACAAAAGGGGAAAAAAATAATAACAGTGATGATAATAGCAACAACAACAACACAAGTGATGCACAATGCAGCTGTTCACCACCTGCTGACTCATGTCCAGCCAGTCCCCAGGCAGTGGCCCCTGACCACCTTTCCCCCAGTTTGCACAGCGATGATGCCCCCAGGTGCTCTGGGGTATCCCTGTGCTCAGAGGAGCTCAGCTGTCCCAGCTGGGTCCCCTCCCAGCCCCCTCGCTGGTGGTGGGGGATGAGGAGAAGAAGAGGGCTTGACTGTGTTAAGGCTGCTCAGAAACAGTAAAAACAGTAGTGTGTGATCAACGTTCTAAATCCAAAGCACTGCACTGTACCAGCTGCTAGGAAGAACATTAACTCTATCCCAGCTGAAACCAGGACAGTAACCAACAGAGAAAAAAGTGTTAACAAAAAATGAAAACTTCTCAAAAAACAACAACAAAAAAAAGACACTTAGAAAAGTTAGCAGAATTTGTTTAGCTGGGCACTACAGGACTTCACAAAAGTTTTGGTCCCAGTCATTGCTGCTCAAGTTACAGACTTAATCTGCTTTTTTATATTTTGCCTCTCGGTCCACATCAGGACCGATGTGAGAATCTGCCAACAGAGATATTTCAGCTATGGTGCAACTTCAATACACTGTGCAAAACAAACAAAATCAGACACAACTCATTCTCCTCTTCAGTTTAAAAAGTCAGACTCCAAACCAAACAGCAAGTTGCTGTAACCAGGGCCCTGAACAAATCCAAGCTATTGCATTGAATGCTTGAGCAGCTTTGAGCTGCAGGGATGTGCACAGATAATACATGTAACAGGATAATGTTGAGTGTTGGAAAGTTAACACAGTCCTGTTTTGCTAATAAAATCAATAAGCCAAGTTTGATAGATACAGCATTTCTCAACTTATTCATACACACAAGTACCAGCAGGGAACAGGCTTTATTTTAAAAAATGCAACTCACTGGAAAAAAATTTTATAATGAAAATGTCAACCCTAAGTTATCTTCAAACAGCCTCGAGATACATGATATTTCCTTCTATGTACTTAGAAAAGACAACACGGAATTCTATTTGAACAAGGTGCAACTCAATTTACCCAAAGAATTTGAACGGCAGGAGTAAAGTAATTCATACTCCAGAAACAGTGAAATCTATTAAATGACTGTGTATCTGAATTATAGTTTTAATGCTTATCTGAATGACAGATTTAGTGTTACCAATGTTACAGAAATAAAGCAAATGCTTCCAGCAATAGTGTAATAGACTAGGCCATAATAGTTATGGAAGAAGAGTGTTTATAGGGAGAAGTTTCTAAGTTCTACTCACATAGGTTTAAAAAGCATCCAGACAATACTTCCTCTAATGAGCCCTGACAGTAGAGTTTAATGTAACTCTAATCCCATAACAACATGCATTTTACTAATTGCATTCCAATTTCGTCAGCATATTTTAGCATGATCAAGCAGTTAAACAATATTCACTTCCCAAAAAGTCTAAGGTCAAAAAACTTGTTCCAAATAGCAAAAATTCCATGTAACCAGTAGTTTTGTCTCAGAAAAAGAACTTAGTAGCTCTCAGTAAGTCCCAAAACTTCACATACAGAAAGGATTACATTAAATGACACAGAGGGTCACTCTCTCCCCTATGGTTCAGTTTGAATCACCTGTCAGTGCCATGAAAAAGCTGCAAAAGCTACACACAAGCAAGGGGTTGAGATAACCATTACACAGAAAAAGACATGCTACTCTGGACAATCACAACAAAATAAAGTCCCTTCCAGAACAACATATTTTGAGACACATTCAAACCCAAATACATAGAACTACATACTGCACATATTCCTTATGGTCACCAAATTCAATTAGTGTTGTTTCATTACCTGAATCACTTTAGAGACTCTGTACACATCAAATGTGGCTCTTCAACATAAAACATGGACTGCTTTGTTGAGGCTGTTCATCCTGCCTGTTTGTGAGGTTGTTTTGTTGAGGGAGTTTTTGTTTGTTTTGGTTTTTTTTTAACGGAGTGTTTTTGTTTGTTTTATTTTATGCATTTTTTAAAATTGGTTTTGTTTGATTGGTTTTAACCAGATGAACATTTAGGTCACAGTTTGTGCACAGGAGTATTACAAAAGCACTTTTAATCGTGCTTTTACAAAAGCCTTTTAGTATTACTTTGAGACATATTTTAGCCATTAAAGATGATGTATGGAAATCAGTTTATTATAATACACAGTACTAGTACAGCAATTTTTATGGCATTAAATGAGGTTACCTGGAAAAAGTACAGGAATTCCACAGGCACTTTAATGACTGTTAGCTGTTTGGTACATATTCATGTGCACTTTTACACAATATCACAAACTATTCTTCAGTTTGAAACACAAAGATTAACAGAACCCATAAGGACTATAAGCAAAGCAGTTACAGGAAAAGTTAAAAAGAAAAAAAATTCAGAGTTAAGCAGGTTGTCATTGTGTCTCTCTCACACTGTTGTGCTTGCAATCAAAAGCAGCAGCACTGTTGCTTTACATTAAAGAATCCCTGCTCACTGTGGGAGCTGCATTGGGAACTATTTCATTTCTGTTTTCACTTAATTGAAAACGGTCTCATCATTCATAAGTAGCATCTGCTCAGGCTGCAACCCTGGGTTTAGAGAACCTTAAACACAAGAAACAAAACCACTAAAATTACAGTTCAAGGACAATGCTATAAAGCATTACTGCACGCAGGATACACCCACTTAACCAATGCCCATATTAATAAGGTGCACCATTTCCCAAACAACAGTCTGATTAATTTTAATACTAATTTGCCTCTGCTAGTGATGCTTCTTGTCATGAAAATCTTACGTGTGTATTTCATATGGAGATAACACTGATGAAATAACGTGTGTGGGAAAACACATCCATTTGGTTCAAGTCTTTAACATTGTTACATTTTAAGTACAGAGAACTCCCAAGACCATTCAAGAAAGCAATGGCAAATGTTATTTTTTATCTGTCACGTTTCAAGAGGAACCTTCTGATAAATTTGTATTTGATATTTTTAAAAGAGACAGATTAGATATCCTGTATTTTTACATGTACAGAGTACACTACAGAGCACAGCTCTAGAATACTGTGCTCAGAGAAAATTGTACCTTTTTTCTCACTTACAGTGAAAGAAAATTAGAGTCCTAAGTAAAGTGCCCAAATAATATATTCTCCAATTAGTAAAATTAATTTTTTATTTCACTCTGTATTTGCAAATGCAGGGCTTGGCAGGATTAGCAGGAGTGTGCTCATGAAATTAATTGTCTTTATGTATTGAATTAAAAGTATCTGCCACAACTATGTTATAAACCAGTTTTGTTACAGAATAATAGAATTCCCTGTATCATGGCTGGCATTAAGGCTGTAGCCACACCAAACAAATTATGCTCAGAGGAGATGCTCGCATTAATAACATTCTGCACAAAGCAGCACAGATTCCCAAAAAACAACCTTTCCCGAACTGTTATTTGCTGCCATGCTATTTTTCAGCTCACAGCCATGAGATATTATTAGCTTCCCAGCTGCTGGTTTCAGTAATTTTGTTTGAAAATTCAATTCCATGCAAATGGGCTGCAAATCAGAGTCATGCCTTAATCTCCTCAGCGGTCAATTCTTCCAAGCACGTGGCTACTACAACTAATTCCACTCTTAGGTACCAAAGCAAAACCAGCTTAGAGCCAGCACTGCCTGACAGGTTTCAATACTACTGGCAGCCAAACACAAATTTTGGCCCTGGTAATGAAGAAACTGCTTTGTCTCTCGTGAAGTTCCTCCCTCCATTTGTCACTGCACTGTACAGAAAACAAGACATGCTGCTTTGCATAAAACAATTACAGGGTACAGCATGTAATTGCAAATGCATTTTTTTATGGATCAGGCATAACAGAGAAAGTTCTGATGCACGTCAGCCGATTCTATACATGTATATATACTAATTTTATGCAGATTCAGAAATCTAGAATCTAAACAGTCCTTCTTTAAAGACCTAATTATTCATCAAATGCCTACTAGGTCATTTAAATGAGAGAAAAAGCATCATGCTTCCCTGAAAAAGATTTTTAAATTCTTTCAGTAAAAATAATTTCTATCTGACCCCACTCATGACCCTCACATTCCTCCAAAAATTTAAATTATATATCTAAAACAGTTCAGGTGACCTCTGGTCTCCCATTCTAGTAGAGCAAATTTTGAGGGCATTCTTTCCAATTACCAAACAAGTTCAAGTATAATTTAACTATAGCAAAGGTATTTTATGTTTACTCTTCCTGAATTGCACATTTGGAGGAGGTGATCCTTTATTCACTTTTACATATCAATTTTTACTCACGTCTCTTAATCACTGAGGAAATGATAAATTATATCAATTGTGATGTGTTAAGAGCAGAACACTCCCTGGATATTTGACAATGAGTTTATTCATCTAATTACTGAGGCATGCTGCTAACCCTTGAAGATTTCAGATGGATCCATTCTGCTCCTTTTCCCATGACTAAAATTTTCATTTCTTTTCTGATTTACTTTCACCAGTGGAAAAAAAGCCCATTTAAAAAGTGAGCTTGCTTACCAGGTGGGTCTCCCAGACACACACACAGCTCAGGCTGTAAAGCACTTGGAAGCCTGTTAAGGGACCTGCTGCCAAGGACTGGCTTTAGATCTATTTATAGCAAAAACGTGGTGAAGGCCAGATAAGACTTATTAGCCTATTTAACAGTTATTTGAAGATTTATTTAAGATGCAATAACTTAAAAATAACTGCATAAGCCTCAGTTTCTCCAAAACATTTTAAAGTTTAAGCAACACCCTGTTAAGTTTGTTACCAACACTACTCTTGAAAGCCCTTCACACCTTTAATAACTGCAGTGTTTCTGCATTAAAGGACCTCATGAACTCCAACAAACTGAACAATCACAGCAAACAAGCCCTTCATTACATCACCTTCAAGTAAAAGCCCTATAAATGAATACTAAATCAGCAAGACAAATTCAGGAACTAATACCTTTTTGTAACTGGATTTAAATAAGCTTTTTTGGTCTTTGGCACTGGGTCTCAGTAACAGGAGAGAGGCTTAAAATGACAGACCCATGTGGCTAAAACAGAGAAGAGTAAACACTACTGCTGCACAGATGTCACTGAAGGTAGAAAGATGCAACCCAGAAAGAGAAGAATGTAGTAAGATTTTTAAAAAGAAAGAAAAACAATCTGAATTCATTTTATGTAACAGAGTGGAAAAAAAAGGTACTTGAAGCATATGCCAAAAAGGCAAAGAACACTCTAAGAATCATTCATGGCCACATTAGTGTAAATCAAGGTCTTAAGGAACAACTTCCTCTCAGGAAACACAAATTCTTGATTCACAATTAAGGTGGGAAAAAAAACCCAAAAAAACAACAAAACAGAAAAGAAACCCCAAGCAGAACTGATGACTATGAACTGCAAGCAGCTGGGCACATTTTCCTACACAAAATAAAACAATTAATGATGCCTCCAGTTTACTATGCCTGACTGCCAATGTGAGGTGTACGTCAGTATAACATCCCACTGGTTTGACATTTCTCTTGAATTTCACTATCATTTGAAGAGGAGGAAAGGGGAAATCAACTCCATTATTAATCAAAATTAAATAATGGTTTTAAGTTAAGCCCATTTTTTCCCACTCCTGTGCAGAAGGATATGCTGGCTTAGCAAAGGTGATCCAATGACTAGTCCAACCTCTACACTAATTTAGCAGAGGCTGAGGTGGAAAAGCTACCCTGTACCCAGGTGTTTCACCTACTGTTATCTCCCTTCTCTATACAAGTCCACGTGGAAAACATACGAGGAACTTGCATTAATTCATGTTCCTGTGATGGATGCAGTGAAAGACCATCTGCAAACGACATTCCACTACTCACTTCTGTTTACAAAGCAAAATGAAAGGATGCGGAGAAGCCACTAAAACTTCAATGATAATTAGGTGTACTAGAACATAAGTCCATGCAAACACAGCTTTTATTATAAGAAATGTTAACTGGAATGTGGTGTTCAAAAGGAGGAAAACATTAAGATCTCTGTTAGCTGCAGCTCTATTGTCTTGTACCCTTTTAAAGAATGACTTATTCCAGTTGTTACCAGCTCTACTGAGCTAAACACAATAGCACCACACTGTGGGAGAAAGCACTGTCATATATACATGGTGAATGAGGCAGCAATTAGGAACTGAGGCATCATAAGAAATGTTTTCAAGTATTTTGGAAGTTGTGTCTGTCCCTCAGGTCTAGGGTATGAAGTCTGTCTGATAACTTTAGTACTGAATGAAAGATCCAACTTAAGAGGACAAACTTAAAGATATATTACAGCCAGATTTTGAACACATTTCCGATGTCAGCAAATGTGAGCATGTAGAACTATGCATCCCATTCCCACTACTTTTATAAACTGCAAGATACTGAATACAGTATCAGAGGCCATTCAAAACATTCAGAAACATCAAAAGCAACTGTCATGTGCAAACCTTGGTTGAATCCAATTAAAACTCAATTTTTTAGCCTCCTGCTGAGGAAACTTGTCACAGAGCTTATGAAGACCATGAGATATATTCCACTAAATAGTATACACAGAATAAGAGAATGGTTGAGGTTGGAGGGATCCTCTGGAGGTTATCCTCACCCCTCCTGATCAAGCAGGGTCACCTACAGCGAGCTGCCAAAAACCATCTGCTTTTAACTATCTCCAAGGATGGAGACTCAACAACCTCTCTAAGCAATTCATGCCAGTGCTCAACCATCCTCACAGTAAAAAACCAAATGATTCCTGATGTTCATTCAGTCCTGTGTTTCAGTTTGTGCTCATTGCCCCTCTCACCTCCTGGCAACATCCTAAGCCAGCCCAGGAAACCATGAGTTCTCCTCTACCACAAGGGTACATGGCTGGCTCATGTTCCTCTTGGTGACCCCACCAGGACCATCACAGGCCTTTCATGCAAACACACCTGCCAGCTGGGCAGCCCCCAGCATGTGCTGGTGCTTGGGGCTGTTCCTCACCAGGTGCAGGACTTTCCACACTTCCCCTTACTGAATGCCATGAGGTTCCTGTCAGCCCATTTTTCCATCCTGTCAGGGCTCCCTGCATGGGAGCACGACCCTCTGGTGTATCAGCCACTCCTTCCAGTTTGGTGTACCCAGCAAAGCTGCTGAGGGTACAGACTGTCCCATCACTGAGATCACTAATGGTCTTGAAGAGGACTGGCCCCAGGACTGTCCCCTGGGGTACAACAGCAGTCTCAGGCACCCAACTAGCCTTCATGATGAGCACCCTCTTCAATGCACCTCACTGTGTGCTCAACCACACTCCTTCAGTTTCTCTGAGAATCTTTTGGGAGACATTTTCAAGGGCCTTTCTGAAGCCAAGACAGACAAAACAACGTTTTCCTTCATCCACCATGATTTTTTTTTCATAGGAAAAAAAAGAAAAACGGGAGATGTGCCAGCTGCAAGTAGGGATCAAAGATCCTTGAAAACAATTGACAAATCTAGCATCTGATTAAACTTCAAATGTGAGTTCTGTGGGGACAATCTGAGAAAAATGCACTGGGATTGCCTAGAGAAAAGAAAGAGTAAAAGACTAGCTGACAGCAGTCTTTCAACATCTGAAAGGTTATCAAGAAGATACAGCCAAGCTCTTTGCTCTGGCCTAACATCTCACATGTAGTGCACACATATGGCATAGCTCATTCACTTCCACAACTTCATTCACTTATCTGAGTCCTCAAGGTTTTTCTTTGTTTTGCCGAAGAAGTAATGCAACACAAATTTTATTTATCCACTCTACTGCCTCTGGAGTGATGGGTCACCACACAGGAGAGACAAGTGCTGCAGCAACAAAGGTTTAAAGGGATATTCATCATTTTCTCACCAATAAATCTTCAAACATTCAAATAGGCCAGCAGCAAGAGAATTTGTAATGCATTCATACTATACATTAAGCACCTACAGTTTCATTAGTCTGAGGCAGAGGTGACAGCAACCTTCTTTCCAGCAGCATAAAAGACAGAAAAAATCCACAGGGAGGAGGGACAGAGCACCATTTTCTATTGTTGACTGAATATAAATAACTGCCTGATTGACACAAAAACCCAGCCTTTGACTACATCCATACACCAGAATCTGCTTTTTCAGTGACAGATAAGACCATCACACAATTCTACAGAGACATGGAAAGCTGAATGGAATCACAGTATCTTGCGTATTTCTAAGAAAGAAATGTAAAATTACAATGTCTGATTTCTGCTAAGCCAGTATACAAAAATACTCCTGCAGCAATGGCTGAATTTTTTATTAGATCTATTCAGAAGGTTCTTTGACAGAAAAGCAGCACTGTAGAAGGTAATTTTCAGGTTTATATTTGTAAAAATTAGTAATTCTATATGTTCACATACTTCCAAGAATATTTAATCAGTCCTTTCTCTTTGTAACATGCCATCAGGAGCAGCAGCTGAGGCTGAATTATCTCTGTTGGTGACCTTGCACAATCCTACCCTTCCTCAGGAAGGCTGCAAGGACATCATATAGAAAATAACTACCAGTTTAAAAACTGTATGCACAGCTCTGTGCAAAGCATTCAAGTCTAGACAGTATATTAAAAAAGCCAGTCTGGTTACAGTATTCACTGCGCATCAGAGGAAAGAAGGAAGTTGTCACACTTGTCAATTTTAAGAGTCACAGCTACTAAATACTCTTGCTAATTTTTAGGTTTGCAAAGCTAACAGGGCTATTTTCTTTTTTTCTTTTACCAATGACTTCCATGCATCATAACAAAATACTAAGAATTTCAAGAAGAGAAACTTCTAACTCTTTCAGAAGAAAGACAATAGAAGTACCACTATGTAGTTAAAAGATATCCACCAGACTCAGAATCATGATGGAAACAGTACAATAATCATTTAGCATTTAGAATCTAAAAAGGAAACCCCTAATATACTACAAAACACCAAACCCCCCAAACTAACCAACCAAAAGAAAATGTCTGCTCTGACAGCAAGATTTAAAAGAAGTCTATCAAAATGTACAAAATTATTTTATATTTACTGCAATGTCTGAAAATAACAGGTCTGTCAACTAGAAGTGAGTTGTCAAACTTTGTCCAGCAAACATCTTCAAGCTTGGTTGTACCAACAGATAAATATATTAATAATATTTTAATATATTAAAAACCTGCATAATATTACCATAATGTTACCAAGTTTGTATTAAAAAAAAAAAAGCCTAAATAACTTTTACTAAAATGCGAGTTTATATGAATTCACAAGATAGCTGCAGTAGGATGGAAACAAACAGGATCAGATAATCCAAGCTGCAGAGAGCTGTCAAACCAAGCAGTAACCAAGTGCTGTTTCCTCTCTCAGAGCTTCCATCCCTCACCTTGGGATTCCTGCAATTGTTCCCTAACCTGCTTTAGTCTAAATGAGCTTTGTTAGCAAGACAGAATATTTGAAACATTTAAATTAACTCAGTTCATTTAAAATGAAGGGAGCTGTGCCACGAGCACTGGGGACAAGGGAAGAGCAAGAATGAAGATTCAGGAGGAGTAACTCAATCAGTTAAAATATCAGATTAACAAACAGGGAAAATATAATTTGAGATGGCTGACAACAGTCAACTGTTACCACCCATGATTATCCATTGTGATTCAGCTCAGTACAGTTTTTTTCAGGCCTTATTTTAACATACTAGTAACCTTTACTACGTATTCTGGCTAAATGGCACACAAATAAAGAAATAAATCACTACAAATAAAAAACGTTCAACTTAAAAGCCACTGAACACTGGAGGAAGAATTGATGGCAATAACCTTGTCAAACATTCCATTCCTACTCACGGATCAATCTTTACACCCTTCTGCTCACTCTGCTTTGCTAAAATGCTTGCTCTCATGTTTGATTATCACCTCACTAATCCTAATCCTGCCTTTCATGATTCTCATCTTGCTTCCCTTCCTCTTCTCCCTTCTCAGCCACATGCTGCTTCTTTTCCACAACCTTTAGCTCAGCTGGGATGTTTTTCCTCTCACCTTAACAAACATCCTGTTATTAACCAGTAGATTAATTTCTAGTTGCTGCTCCTTTTCCCTCCCTCAACCCATTTTGTCTGTCCTTGCAGTCTGGCAAACACAAATCATCTCCTCTGGCTCGTTGTTCAATTCCATTTTTAAGCTCTGTACCTTATTCTCTCCATCCTCTCAACCTACTCTACGCATCCCCTTTCCTCCCCCTTCCTCCCACATTCACCTATCTTCCTATTCCAACTTCTGTTCCTCTTTCTCATCCTGCAGCATTTGTTAATACACTCCTGAGGGGAACCAGGCCAGACCATGCTTCAAGTTAAAAACTAAGCTTCCAAAATCCATTTGGCCAGGATTTCAATGATTCTTGCTCCCTTCCATTCAAGAATAACAGAAAAAAATAAATTTGGAATCCTTCACTTACCAAACATTCATAAATAATGAATTACTCATGTACAAGAACTCCTAGAATTATTATTTTCCAATGTGTTGTATGTACCAATGACTGCTCTTTCACAGCGTTCCCATAAAATGGCATAACACTCTAATGCTTAATGAGAAAATGAGGGGTTTTTACCCTTTAAATTACCTTGTATTCGCTAGAACATTTTTGCTCCTTATCTACAGTCTTCATTCTTTGTATTTATCCTCCTGACAGAAGTTTTGTATCTTGAATGTAGAATGCAACTATAACCAATTTCACAAGATTCTAAGAATCAAAGTTAGTTTCCTTTAAATATTGGCATCTAATCTGTATCTCCCTTTTCCTCAGATTTCCTCTGAATTTGTCAAAGCTCTCTTTATGGTCCTTAATGAAATCCTTCAATTTTTACCTCTGCTACTTCTGTCATGACATACCTTATGTCTTTTTATATGAGCTAAAGTGGTGTTTTCTATTATTGTATATAAGATGCTTCACTTGGAAAAAAAAAAAACAAAAACCAAAAAACAAAACTAAACCAAATGACTCTTCCAAGGAAAAAAATTTCCAGACCACAAACCACCAAACCAAAAACCAGCATTCATGAGCTGAACTGTACACAAACAGCCAGAAGCACATCATATTTTTATGGGCTGAATTACTCTTCCTTACAACAGCACTGAATACCAACACACAGCATTAGAAGCTCCAACCTATACACTGCAGTTCCCTTCACAGGCAAGAATTCAACCTAAATTCCTCATTACCTGTAGCCCTCTAACAGTGTGCTCCTGAGCACAGAATCACCCAACTAGAACAGCAGGACTGCAGAACTCCACACCTGAGTCTGACTTTTAACATCATACCCAGGACACTTAGTCAAAGCTGGGTCTCCCACAGCCAGACCATTAACCATGCACTGGACAATGGGGAATTGCTTCCTACTTTTCCTCCCTGGCCCCTCTCCCCCTGTTTTGATTACAAGCAACCACTTCCATGAGCTCTGCACTGAGTTCAAGATATTCCAATATGGCCTGACCTGATTTGGGAAGGTTTCTGTCAAAGCATTCCAGTGTGGAGGACAAGTTTTGTACTGTTGCCTTCACTGCTGCAACACAAAAGAGCACAAACCAACCTTAAGCAACCACGTCAGCAGATAAGAGTGAGCACAAGTTTACAGCTGCTGCTGAAGCACACTGCTGATCTACTGCTCCAAAACAGAACTATCAAGTATTTGCACCACCATGTGATATGAAGGTACATATGAAGCTTTAAATAAGTAAGTAACATCACAAGAATAATTAACAACTGAACTACAACCTACAACTGAGGCTCTGCCAGGCTTCTGGAAGCATAATTTGGGCAAAACTCTTGGTCTAAACGTAGCCCTGAATCAACTGTTTGACACACAGGTGTAGATTTTTCCAGGATAGTTCTATTCAAGCAATGACTAGAACTGACCAATGATTTTAGAAAGCACATTAAAAGAAGCACATTTGGGGAGGAGATCAAATGACACCTTAGAAATACTTTTTTTTCCATTTTTAAATGCAGAACTTCATCCCTAGAAACTGCACATTTAGTGTTATCAGGACAAAAAGCCCAATGATGAAGTCAATGCCATTAAACCACAGATAAGTATCCCTTTAGCTTGTCAACAATATAAAAGCTCAAACTTTTAATTTGCCTTTATGTGTAATAACCCATAAGAGATGTGGATACGTTTCAAAAACATCTGCACTGGGGATATTTGGAAAAGCATAATCGTTTCGTTCATCTTAGAGCAGCAATGGCAAAATCCTAATTAAAATAAAACTCAGCTGCTCAGTACGAGTGATAGGTACAAAAAAAAGCTAAAATTACATCCTTTGTCTGGACAGAACTGCATGAAAGTATTTCAGCAGGCAGTTTTCTCTGAATACAGATGACTTCTTCTGATGTATCTGATACAGTTCAGGCTTTCTTGAGACCTTCAGACAAGTTGAGATGGAGGAAGTCCTAGAAATGACTTAAATTCCCTCATAACTGAACATCCAGGTACATTTTGAATAAAAAAAGGGTTTGAAGACTACAGTAAGTGCATCTACCTGCCTCCAGTTTGGGTACAGACAAGGCTCAATCTTGGCAATGAGTTACTGGCAAAAGAGAACTCAAAATGCATCATGAGTGGAGGTGAAAGCCCTTTGAAGACGTGGCAGCAGATGATAAATCTGACACAGATCTGCAGAGGTGCAACTTCAGTACAGCTGCAACAAGTAGAAAAAAGTTCCAAGGCTGTACTGCATGAACCTTCACAGTTGGAGTAAGACTGGATGCTGCAAGAGAGGATTTACTGCCATGCAGTTTGTACAAAACCCTGTTTTTCCCCCAACATACTAAAAATGATGCTATGCATATGCTTTAAAAACAACCAAATGAACAAACATTTTTTTGCCCCCACAGACAGTTATCAGCTTATTATAAAACTCTCTTGGGTAAGCTTAGTGCAGACTTCAGAAGTTAATATACTAATTAAAATAAGGACTTGCAGCAGCCAAGCAAGGTTTTCCCTAATCAGTTTGTTCAAGCATTCATTTCAAATCTATTCTACCTTGCAAAAAACGATTTACATCTACCTGAAGACCCAGTAATATGTTATTAGGAACCAGACAGCACAATGGTCATCATTACCTGCTTTGTCCCTCCACAATGAAGTGAGAAGCAGCTAAAGGTGTCCAGAATGGAGAGCCCATTGCTGACTGTCAATGCAAATACACATCAGAGATGGCATCAAAGCCCCTTTCCTCATTTTTAGGTTTAAGTGCAACTGAAAGGACTAAAGCAACTCTCTGCTCAGCTCTTGAGATTCAAAATACTGTTTCTTTTTTTCCCATTTGGTGCAGAATTGGAATGCAGAATAAACAATCTTCTGTATACCTCGGGTCTTTTCCCTCCACATACAAAGAGGGTGATTCCCACCCCCCCATTTATCGTGAAAACCTTACTCAATAACAACTGCTATAGCCAAAACCAGGTTATACTATGGCCAAACCCAGAATACATAACCCATGGAAACAAGGCTATAATCTATCTTTACACAGTTCACAGATGTCATAGTTCAACTCTGTGTCCAGGGAAGCAGAATTTGGGATTTTTAATGGTGAAGCCACACTTTCGAAATGGATTATTTCCAGCTGGTTGCTCATTTCCTATCTTAAGGAGAAAGGATTCCCTGCATAAGTCTAGAAAATTCCATCTTTACAGGATTGCCCTTTCTGCAAGTATCTGACCCAGACAAAGCTTTAAATCCTTTACTTCATTATTGAAGATCTAGCCCAAAATTGACTTCAAAATACAAGCTGGAGGAACATTATGCCACAGTAAAAAGTTTTTTAAAACTGTGTATTCAAAACTGCTAATGACCTCCTGGTCCTGCTCTATACAGGTTTTTTAGATTATTCAAGGAAGGTGCTAGCCTGGCTTTCAACAAAATAATTTTCACACAGAGGACACTCAAGGGATAGATAAATCTGTTTACTATATGATACCCCTCTGTGACAAAACAGATTCCAAGTATCACACATTCCATGCATCACTGAGGCGGGATCACTGAAGGGGAGCCAACACCAATAGCCCCTTCTCCCATGAATGTTTTCCAGCATGTGCCAATCACACATAATCCACTGAGAAGCAGAAAATATTTGCCTGGGAGGTAAAAAAAAAAATAAAAAAATTTAAAGACATGTAATCTTCTTTGTGATACACTGGTTTCCTGGTTTAACTGCTTCCATGCAGACACACACCTTCCCTTGTTCCCTGGTTCCTCTCCAGGTGAAGATGAAAGTTTCAAGAGCAATTGCTTTGCAGTTGGAAAACTGGCCAAAATCCCTGAAGAGAATGACTCAGTGGCAAACTAATGAAAGGGGTTGGGGTAGAAGGAGATACTTTCTTTAATTTCAATTTTTTTCTCAGTCTAGTTTACACCCCAGAACAGTAAGAACATGAACAAAACTGACAAGGAGGGGGAACACACATGAAGGAACACTGCTTGACAGATGTCTTTTAGAACTTCATTATATACTTTTTCCTATTAAATAACTTTGAAAGTGAACATTTGCACAGAAATTCTTTTCTGGACAAGATGAATTTCATCTGCAATATTAATACTGTGAATATTTTTTACTATTTGCTGTCATCTTCCTCACAAGGAAATAACTCATGTTTTATGGAATTACCTATAGCAACCTGTAAGATTTTCATACAGTACATAAACATTATAAACTGTTTATGTAAACAAACATGGACTAGAATTTAAATAAACTGTTTTTGTGACAGCTATCTGACTATAGTTAGAATCTTCTACTACCAGACAGATTGTTCTCAAGAACTTAAATCAAGAAACCATTTTAACTGTTTGAAGAGCATACAGATAATTTTAATTAGCAAGTCACCTCCAACATAATACTGAGAAGCTGAATGTGATTTTTTCAGTCCATTCTGAACAGCACCAAACATCCATAAATACACTGAGAGTTCTGGGTACTGGATCATTCCAAAGCACATCAGCATATCTACCTTGCTGACAACTCACTCACAAAATACAGTCCTTCTCAACCTACCTGCTATAAAAGACTTAACACGTAACACATGCTGTACTGAGAAATAGGACTAGGGAGGATTGAGAAAACATCTGAAATAACTGGGGGGAAAAAAACCAAACCAAAAAAACAAAGGGTTTCACAGTTGATCCATACTGTCCAGTTTCTCCTCCTTACTATTTGCAGTAAGTATGTCGGGACCAAAAATGTGCTCCTGAGCAAGAGACTGACTCTAACAACTCAGCTCCCATCCATTAAAGCAAACAAAAATACAGGTTTTTTCCATGTTTTACAGGGTCTTTAAACAAGAAAACCACCTCTGCACATTTGAGCCTCATCAAAGAATGCTGATCAAAATATTTTTGCTTGTCATTAAAGAACAGCATACTTTCTGAAGGTTTATAAACAATCAATGTCCAAATAGCATTTAAGGTGATAGGATGGAAGGTCATATTTATGTTAACTAGAAGTGAAAGAGAATGGGGGAAAAAATGAAGAATTTTACCAGCCAGAATTTTACATGTGGAAAAATTTAAAAATAATTAAAAAAACCCCATCAATACAGTGCTGATATCTCTCATTTACTAACAGGGCAGGATCACACCCCTTCAACGAGATAAGTGGTGTAACATTTTCTATAGAACACATAGTCCTGCACAAGACACATTTCAGACTTTGGAGATACAACTTTCTCCTTTCTCTTGGAGACCTGTATTTCTGGAAGTCCTTGAACATGGGCAGCAGACATGGAAGTTTTCATTTCCTGAGACTTCAAGAGTTATCTTGTAAAACAGCATGAGCTTAAAAAGTATCAAGGAAAAAAGAAAAGCAGCACTTTTCAATCATTCCTTGAAGACAATCCCTACTTCCCACAAAGTCATAGAGATTAGCTAAAGTAGAAAAAAGAGAAAAATATAAAAAGTATTTTCTGCTTGTTACACTATACAGAAAAGACTGGAGCAGGTTTGTACTTATTAGGTATAAAACATAGTTGTGCGCTGGAAAACCCTTCTTGTCCCAGAAACTGACTTAGGGAAGCACAGTTGCTAAAACAAGACCACCAAGATCTTATTCGCTCCTGGTGAGAAAAGATCAGGTAAACTTCCTTCTTGCACATGTGCTCACAAGGATACAATTCAAACACAGAGAACTGCCTCTCTTTCTTGAATTCTGGGCAGAAGCAGTGAAGCCACAAAACTTTACTTCCACACTGCCAAGTGAACCTGCTAGAAAAAAAAGCTCTTTCCCCTACAGCTTTTACAGATATTATGGGGGAAAAGAAACCCTGCAAATCAAACAAAAAAAAAGTTACTTATTAAGTTCCTGAACTGTAACTGGGACTTGGAGGAGACAGTAACAGAACAGGTTACCATGTACCACTCCCTGTACAGAAAACAAACACAGGTCTCAACACTATAGACTCAGTTGGCTACAGATCTAAAGATAGACGATGATGATACGTCATCAAAAGTTCTTGACGTTATGAGAAGAAACTCTTTGTTAGTTTAGGTTTCAGAAACTGAAACTGTAGTTCAATTCTGCAGCAAGTCAGTATCCATGGGAGCAAAATTCTGATTGACAGACATCCTACAGTCTGCTGGGAGGCCAGTGACTCTGAAGAAAACTACAATGAGATTTCAGTATAAGCCAGAATATACTGTGTGAAACAATGTACAAAAGCACTGATAGAAAAAAAAAATGGAAGACAAAGCAGGGGAAAAAAACAGGATGAAAATCTGACAGAGCTACCAAGGAACTTATTATAAATGAAATGTTAAAAGAATGAAAACTGGCAAACCCTTAACAAAAACATTACGGGGTATTGACACTCAAACTAGAAGTAAAATGCTGGTACTGAAGAGACTGGCAAACCCCCAAACTGTTCTATATTCATTAACCAACCAACAGAATATACAGTCTTTATAACAATAAATACAGTAGCAGGAGTGTGATTTAGAAATTTTTAACAACCAAAATGAGAGCAAGAAGTGTGGGAAGTTTGCTTATTAACTACAGCTGTATCTGAAGATGAAATAATGAAGAATACAGAATACTTCTCTTTAGAGAAACTCCCTAATGTATTCTAAGAGCAATAAACACAGGATACAGCTATCTTCTTCACTGATACAGGCTTTACAAAACAAACTCTTCTAGCAGCAGTCAGTCATGAAATCCAGCCAAAAAATTGTCTTTTTAAGAGTACAGATGAATACACAGGATCAAATAGCAGCTCAAGATAAATTTCATCAAGAAACTAGAGATGGCAGCAAAGTCTCAAGCTAGCAATTGAGAGTAAAAGTTAAATGAAAAGGGAAGTTCTGAATAATTCTTACAGCTTTGTCCAAACAGTAAACATCTCAAGTTGTTTGTTTGGTTGTTTTTTGTTTGGTTGGTTTTTTTTCTTTCATAAACAGTGACAAAAAAAGGAAATCCTTTAGAAAGAACAGGTATAAACCACAGCAAGGCTCTATTTTAAAATGCAAGAACTTCACAGATCAATTTTTAGCACATACGAGAAAAAGAATTTTAAAACATCTTTCAACAAAATACATATGTTCACAGTCCAACATGTACTGATATTCTCAGAAGTCACCAGCAATTTCTGAATGTTCCAGCCATGAATCTGAAACCACATTTCAGGAACATATTATTCTCAGGCTTTTCCTTGGCTTCACAACTGTAACAAATACCAAAAAGCTGCGTATGGGCTCCACTTCAGGAGGACAATTTCAGACTGTTAGCTTTCCACAGCACTTTACATTTTTAAAAAATATATTAGCAATACAGGATACGCTCAATATAGGAAACTAAATCCTATTCTGAAAAACAACAACTATTCAGGGAAAGAATCAGAAAAGTTCCACAAAATTACCTCACCGTTCTGCTAAATTGCATTTCTGAGAATAATTTAAAATTCCACACTTCTGAGTTTGCTGTTTAATTCTACAGCTAAAGGATTCTGTTGTACTGAAAAGCACTGCCAAAAGAACAATGAAATCTGAGTATCTCACAAGTATGGAGAATACCAAACCAGCAGTTCTGCCGCTTATTTTGCCTTGGGACGTGTTGTGAGAGCCAACCTGCCAGTCCATCCCAGTGCAGCAACTGTTGCTACTCAGGAGTGCTTGGAAGAACCACACCAAAATCAGGAGGCACATATTCAAATCCTTCCCTAACACACAATGCCCACAAAAGCATTCACCAGGCTGGAAGACAAGGGAAACAAAGGTATTCTTACCACTCCCAGCTGATGTTTTATGGAATCATTTAATATTCACCCAATCACTAAGAAGGGAAATGAAGCATCCGTGATGATCATATTCACCAAGCAAAAACAAATCCAATTTCCAGTCCCTGCTCTGAGAGAACTTTAAGTATTTCATACATACTACATAAGGAAAACAACTCCACAGCCAACAATATCCGTAAACAACACAGCACAAACTTCTGAAACCTTCTAACAACTAAGAAACTAAGAATCCAAGAAAGAAAACTCATCTACAAGAGTTGAGAAAGTATCCTGTCTCAATGGCAGCTATGAATTTCTGAATACTTCACAATTGCAAGTGGCTGCAGATGATAAAAAAACTGACACACTTGAGATCTAAGATTAGAGAAAGAACTTCTGATATTTTAAGCACCCTGTTTACTTTATGCTTTTAAAGATAATTGAACCTTAAGGGCTGCACATCCGAGAAACCCAGCCAACAGATAACCACGCTTTCCAAAGAGGAAAAAGTAAAAGAAAATAATCTCGTAGCTCTACCGCAGCAATACAGTTCTGTCTGACCTTCAGTTTTGAAAGCCCCTTTTGTTTCTCACATCTCTTCAGTGCTGAAGCTCTGAAATTAAGATCCTTGGAAGAACAGACTATGGAAGAGGTTACCTCTAGCCTGGGGGACTAGAAAGGAAAACAGTGTTTTCTGTAGGCAGAAGTCGGTATTTTTCAGTCTAAACCTGATCTAGATGCACTAGCATACAACTTTTCCTAAAAAAAGAAATTAAAACAAAAAACCCAACAAAACAAATTGAGAAAAGGTAAATATTTATAAAATAAGTTCTTGATCAATACAATACATTTTACATTTAGGTTTAGAGCAAAACAAGACCTGAAAATAAGAAGTTAGGAAAATCTTGCTTTTGAATTTCTTGAATGTTCCCAAGTATTCTATCAGTGCTTTTGCACACAATCACACCAGACGTAACAGATTTGGTTTCTGTAAAAATTAGAATTACAAACATTAAGCATGCTTGCTGTTCAGAGCACATCCAGCTCCTAACATTTTAGGTCCTGAAGGACCCAACAAGACACATGCACATTTAAAGAGGATCTAAACATGCCGTGAGCTAATGTGCTTCTGTCCTGGTTTTAGTAGCCAAGATCAGTTTGTCACTGTGTGGGTGTGTATTCTAAAGCCTCTATGCCATTTTTCCCCATGAACTGCTCACAATGGCACATTAGCAGCTATTGTCTAAGGCACAGCACACCCCTCAGGCTGCAGGCTGGGTGTTTTGGAACTTCTGTGAGATAAGGAAATTCTTCTGCCTCCACACCCACCTGAGGGGTCATGTCTGCTAATGGCCCATCAGGGATGTCAAAAATAGGCCATTGTTTATCTCACAGAGTAAATCACCCATTGTTTAAGTCTCCGCCCTGGGGGAGGGACTGGGCGGAGCCTAAGTGAATATAAGCAGAGAATTTTTGGCTCTAGGAGCTCTCTTCAGATCCAGAAGAGGACCCGAGCCACGAGCAGACTGCGACTGCCACCAGACTGCAACCATCACTCTCACCAGCAGAGGATTTCAACTGCTCTTCGGAGGGACACGCCAAAGCTTTTTCTTCCCATCCACCAACCCCCCCCCCCCCCCGGGGGGTGAACCAGCACCGGCTACTCATCTCATCACCTGCGGTCTGTAAAATACCTCCGTGCCTGCCAGGGACAGAGACTGGGGGAGGGAAGGGGTTTTGCTCAGGTTTTTTTTTCTTTTTTACTCGTTTAGTTCTGGTTGGTTTTGTTTATCTTAAATACATATATAGAGATATATATATAAATTATAGCTAGGAACTGTTATCCTTCCATTTATCATATCTTAATTAAAATTTGTTTAGAATTTAAAGGAGATTTCTCCCTCTGTTTCAGTTATAATTTTTTTTCCGAGGCTCTCTAAACTTAGACAGCTTCTAAGAGTTAATTCAAATATTCAAAAAATAAAAATCCCAGGTTTAGTTGCCTTCCTAACTTTGACTGTATTGTGTAGCAAATTAAAATCCTGAATGAGGTGAGGTCCTGATGTGAAGTTAGTGCTTGCTTTTAAATATGGGGATGTCTGTGTGTATACGAAGAAGGAAGAAATAAATTAGGAACATAAAAACAACTGTAACCTGTCTATATCTGTTAATAATTGCACATTAATTTAAAACTCACTTTTTACCCTAAAAAAAAAAATAAAAAAATCTCTTTCCTGTTTTTCTTCCTCTCTCCTCCTTTTCCTTAACACTGTATGGATTATTGCAGAAAAGGGTCTGGAGCTAACACTCTGCTTATTAAAAACACCAAACATGCTTTAGAAAAAAACCCAAACGCTAACAGAGCAATTTATGATACAGTCTTAGTAATTCACTGTTGTCAAAGGGGAGGGATCCTTGCACACCTTGTCTCTTTTCATCCTTAAGTCTCCCACCTTCAGCAAGCCCTGACTGCATTCTAAGCCTGGTCAAGCCAGGAAAACAACAGAATAACCCATCCAACAAGTGACTATTTTTTGTAGTGCACAAGGGTTACACAGATCAGATGAATACTGAAGTTGGCACAGTGGAAGGGTGGATCACTTGGGGCATGGAAGCACAAACAGAACACCACCTCCTTCTTCCAGTAGCAGTGAACTTGAGTCAGCTCCCACTGCAAAGCTGCCCTCACAGACTCCTACTACCACATTTACAGAATCCACAGACCAGCTGCAACTTGACACAGCTCCCCTCCAGGAATGATAATACACTTAAAGAGGCTGCAGGATTATGGAGACGCAGGATTTCAGCTCATTCCCCCACCCCAGTTCCCTTCTCTGCATGCAGCCAGATCAGCTCTGACCAGACAGGTATCTTCTTTAAGTCCATCTAAACTCAACCTGTCTGGTCCTGGTGGATTCAAGTCCAACCCTCAAGAGCTCCACAAAGATCTGCTCTGTTCCAGGAAAAGTTACTAGTTGAGATCAGTACTGAAGCAGGAAAGATCCTATCACTGAAACATACAATTCCATAATTTCTTTGTAATCTTCACAGGCTACCCTCACCCCCACCTTCCCTATCATCTCTTCCTAACCAATAAGAGGAGTGTGGTGGGGTGAAGAAGGGAAATAAGACTACCTCACTTGTTTCTTCACTGTCCTTTCCATTTACAGGTGTATAGATCCCCCTAATGGAGTGTAAATTAGTGCTTTCCCTCTGTTCGAAACTGTTCCTCTGTTCAGTATCAGGAACAGCATTTGGAGCCAACAAAAAGGAGCTGACAACTGCATTTGCAGCAACAGCTGGAGGGTTTCCCTGGAGCAGGGTGGAAGTAAAGTAACAGCAGATCCTTCTGGCTGGAACTCTAAGCAAGAACATCAAGAACACAGCCAAAGGTTTTACTCAAAGATACTCTCCCCAAAATTAAAGTGGGGGAATAAAGAAGAAAGAGGAATATGCCTCAGTTCTGGTCAGCACATGTTTGTTTTAAGAGAAATGGTAAGCTCTTTTTTGGGTTTGTTTTTTGTTGTTTGTCTGGGGTTTGTTTTTAAGAAAACACTTAATACTGAGATAATGAATACTTAAAGCACAAAAGTAAAATGTCTGCTTTACAGACCCACATAAGAAGACATCAAGAGAAAGACTTCATGAAGTTCTGAGTATCTTAAAAGCCACTGGACTTGGAAAGCCTCAACTTCCCTATAGCTAAGATTCTTTTCTTACTTTTCTTACCCCACAAGTTGGATCAAACAATTTCCAAATGTGAGCCACCTTCCAAACTCCGGTAACTGAATTTAAATTTAAAGTCACTAGTTAACAAAGAATCATGTGTTCCCTAGGAAATGCACACTTTAAAATTCTGAATGTTTCTCAATGTCAACTCCAGCAGAACTGACACTTTGATGAGATAAAACTAGTTTTGCAACTTACCTTAAAGTGCTTCCTAAACAGCTGAACTGAACAGAGAACATTCTGAACCAGTGTAAATGCCTGTAATACAATTTACACCCCAGCTTTTACTTCTACATTTTTTTTTGTTCAGAGACAAGTATTTTACAGCTTTCTTAGATGATATATCCAAGGAAATTTACTCAGTATTACATGCTAGGAATAACTGCTTATGTCTGCACTACCTGGAAAAGAAAATAGGGATGTTAGTTAAAAATGAAAAGCAGTTACACGTGCCAGAGGATATCCAAAGAAACAGCAGAAAGAGCCAAGTGAAAATCTATTTAACCAAATGTTATTGAGAATCCCTGGCAGAAGGCAAATATTCAGAATTTTAGTTCTTACACAGACAATGAACTTTGTACATTGGTAAGAATGATGCATCAATTATAAATGTCTTCATGTGGTGAAGATACGTTTTAGCTACTGATTTCTGAAAAAGCTAAAGCAGTTTAGAAATGGACAGAATATTGACAACACAAGAATTCTGATAAATCCTAAGTCTGGAAGGAAAGTACAGCCCTACTGCACCTTGAATAGTGCAATTAGAAGACAAGTAGTAACTTTCTGGCTACGCATTCTTACTCTACTCTAGCAAGAGGTATGAAAGTAAAAGAGCAAGGAACTTGTTAACCAAGGGACGTTCACTTCTGTCCTTCGAGAATACATTAGGAAATAGTCCTCAGTCATTTTGGACCAAAACTTATCCTGTAACAGTTGTCTAGTAATTTCTCTGGAAGGATGCCTTGGCTACTCATACAACAGAGGCAGAAAAAAAATCCTTACTGTAAGGCAAAGGTCTTTTATGGTCAAGTTCCAAAAATCATTAGAAACTTATTTCACTATTTTCATTTCAGAAAAAGAAACTGGTAAAAGGGGGCTTAAATCCAGAGTAACACAATTGTGACAAACTCCAAACCTTGCTGTGCAGTGTTATTCATGACAAGGGGAGCAATCCTTTTACCAACAGGCGCCTCCCAAGGAACACTGTAACTCACTCTGAAAACAGCAGTTTGTGCAGAGAGGTTACTCACCTGACACACTAAAACACAGTTCAGTTTACAGCTATGTTGAAGTCAAGGCACTCTCTTCCCATGGTTTGGATGCCTTACCAAGGTATCCTCTTACATGCTTATCTGATGTAAACAAAGAAAAGAGTTTCTTGGGGTTCATTTGGTGGGAATAGCTGATTAGTACACTACCTTGAAATAAGTCTAATTTTTTTAACAGGTATGGATGAAAATTCTGGCCATGTGTGTAATACGTTTTGTATGCACATATTCATGTTGCATTTGAAAAAAAAAAGTACTCCTTCCAGGAAAAAGGAGAATGTATGAGAGTTATTTTTATCAACTTCACAATTTGGCACAAAATACCTACTTATAATAAATAACCACTCTCAATTCTGGAGTCGCCAGTCTTTATATCACATATTCAATAAGACTACAAGTTTCTGAAAACTGATCTTTGGAAACAACATATTAAAATTAATATTGCTAGATTACCTTTCATTGTGATGACATCTTTTAAGAGAATATTAAATAGCCCACTATATCAGACACAGGGCTAAGTAGGTGAGTGGCTGTTGACATAAAACGCGTATCACTTTTCTTTCCCTAATATTTCTTTATCTTGAAGCATTTCATCTTGAGCACTGTGTTTGAATTGAAATGATTATCAGGGATCATCCGAGTCCTGAAGCCTAGTCCCTATTCTTGAAGGCAACAAAGTTTCACACTATTTTAATAGAAAGATGAAACCCCTACCTTCACAAATCTTCAAGACAAGATCACTTTTCTTTTATCCCACAACTTCTCATAGACAGCTCCTCCAGAATCTCAGTAGGAAATCGGTCTAAGATCTTCTAATTTTCAGCCTGAAATTACACAGGACTGGTCTGATCATATTTGTTCATCTGTGCTTATCTTTGAGGCCTTCCTTCTCTTGGGTGTTTAAGCACATAAACGTATTTGGAAAGCCTTGCACAATCTTTCTCACTTTTCCTAGGCCAAGTTCCTTCAAACCCCTCTCAAGTGAGACTCAATTTCCCAATCATTACAGCCATCTTGCTCACACCAAAAGAATCATAGAATCAGTCAGGCTGGGAAGAAACCTCCAAGATCATCGAGTCCAGCCCCTGACTGATCATCACCTCATCAACCATGGCACTGACTGTCACATCCAGTCATTTCGTGAACAGCTCAAGGGATGGTGACTCCACCACCTCCCTTGACAGCCCATTCCAATATTTAACAATCCTTTCTGTGAAGGAATTCTTCCTGAACAAGGATATAAACAAAAGTGCATCTACTTGTCAAAACAACACTAGAAAAAGCCACACAAATAGAGGGTACTGGTTACAATGCAGGACTCTGCAAAGAGGTATATTAATTCTACTCTGTGTTCAGCTACTTCTCCTAAGTAGTAGAACCTCTTAAGTAGAAACAGGTCACTACTACAGTTAAAATCCATAGCAGAATAACTTAGCTAAGGAAAAACTAACAACTCTATGCTACAGTCTGTTGCTATTTTCCTGAAGCAATGCACATTATGACCTCATGCTTGAATCAAATATTCATTGTAATCTTTTACTCTTAAACACTGTAACAAAGAGCTGAGAATTAGTAAACAGTATTTCAAACAGCACTAGAATACTCAATAGCTAAACTAGACAAATCACTTTCCATAATCCAGAAGTTCCCTTCCGTCTCTCCACTTTTCAAACAGTGAATACATAGTACAGTTGTATCACATTTTCATGTGGTTTGTCAAAATTATACCCATCAGTTATTTCCATTGATTTTACAAGAAATGCAAAATTTCAGCAGTGCAGTAGAGAAAAGGTATGCTTGAAAGTCAACAGCATTCTCACTCCTGTGAGTAAAAATTGAGGCAAAATGGAAAACAAAACTACTGAAACCATCAAAATACCTCTATCTAGATAGCTTTGTTATCACAATACTTACAACTATTAAGTTTTAAGTATTTCTTGGACAAGGCATCCATAAGCTCTGTCCTTCCTTTCCTAAACTCTCCCAGAACAAGGCATAAATCTGAAGTACCTCCAACATCAGATCACAGTTTAGGAGGGAATTGCAACCACCATCCTCTTATCTGACTTCAATGGGATACAAACCTTCATACTTAAATGCAAAAAAATCCCCTGTCCCACTTCTTGCTGCAAGACCTTGCATCCTCCTGTCACATCTCCAGCAGTGTTCCAGCAGTGCTGGCAGTCTGGAGGGAGAAGGGAAGAACACGTGCTGGGTCTGTGCACTTTAACCACTCTTTCCTAGATGGAAGAACCCAAGCAGAGACATTGATCCCATCATATGGGAAGGAGGACTAAAAACAAATGAAAATCCTCACGTGTGCAGTGCAGAAGAGGATTAGCCTGAACCCAGCAGAGAACGTCCTGAGAGCCATGATGGCATTAGCACCAAACATCACATTATACTTTGGTAACAGAAATGCCAACAATTGCACTACTACACACAATTACTGTATATATATTCCACAAAGCGAAAACAAAGTCACAAAAATTTTCATTTTAAGTGACTATTAATATCACAGAACCAGAAAATGGTTCAGACTGGAAGGGACCAGCCTGGGTCACCTCGTTCCAACCTCTCTGCTCAAGCAGGATGAGGGAGACTCCACAACTGTTCCAGTGCTTGGTCACTGCACAGGAAAGAAATTCTTCCTCGTGTTCAGGTGGAACTTCCTGGGCTTCCATTTTGCCTCTTTCCTCTTACCCACTGCTGGGCACCACCAAGCAAAGCCTGGTCCATCCTCTGACCCCTCCCTTCAGATTGTTATAGACAATGCTGGGTTGCCCTCTCAGTGCCTCTTCTTGAGGCTGAACAGGCCCATCTCCCTCAGCTTCTCCTCATTACTGAGGTGTTCCAGGATCTCTGTGTCTTTTGTCCTGAGGAGCTCAGAACTCAACACAGCTCTCCAGGTGATCCTCCCCAGGGCTGAGCAGAGGGGCAGGATCACCTCCCTTGACCTGCTGTCAGTGCTCTTCCTAATGCACCCCAGAACTAATGACTTCAGTTGTGACTAAAGCACTTCTGAACACAAGTAAGTTTTAACAACTTTATCTCACTATATTTACAACTAAAAGATTTGGAGAAATTTTTAAGCAACTTCTAATCCTGCTGCTAGAAAGCTCAGACAATCTTTCTGGTTCTCCTCCAGTGCTAACACAAACCGACATGGATCTTAAGAGGTACAGAAACACACTGTAAAATAAAGTCCTTGCAGAACAAGGACTCTATCAAAAAAGTCTTGCTTTGGTCTTCTAGATTCAACACCTACTGCAGACAAGCATTCCCTCTTTGGCATAAAGGAAACTACTACTACATGGAGCTTGTGACATAAACTCAGAAGAGCTTTCAGCCCAGATGAATATTCACGATATTTCAACTTTACACCTACTATGTTTTATAAACTACTCACTGCATTCTGAATACAAATTTTAATAAAAAAATTAAGAAGTACACTTAGCACAATTACTTGTGACCTGTCAATCAAAGACACGGTTTGATCCATAATAACAAGCTCAAATATTTTAGACTGTGTACTTTTCAACCAATATGCAGGGAGAATCTCTTCAGAGTTACCTGGAAGCAAGCTTGAAAAAAATGGCACACCTGTATTTTTCATCACCTATCGGTATCCAGAAATATGTTTAACACATTTTTGAAGGTTAATACAGAAATCCACAATTTATTCCTTGCTTTAAGTATGTTTGTGTCAGCCACGTATGAAGACAGTAATCTAAAACAACACATCTCATAAAGTAAAACTACATGACTAATGTTAGTGTCATAATGCCACTTTAAAAAGTTCAACCAAAAATTGGGATTATTATTCTCATTTATATTTCCATACAGCTTTCAGTGATTGAAAGGTATACTGGAAATAAATAAAAAGTAAGAGTTCTCTTAACTTTTTTCCCAAAGGAAACATGAACTAGAATTTCTCTCAGTCCCTCCTGGTCTTTCTAACTGCACCCATTCAAAATGAAAAAAGCACACTTCCAGGATTTAAATGAACATATTAAGTATCAGATAAGAAACAGTTTATCACTGTCATTCCAATCAGTTCATTCATGTAGTATTGCCCTATAATTGTTCCACACTCCAGCTCACCAAAAAGCTATCATCACTGTGTTTACACAGTCTTATCAGGTTATTGTATTTTGAAGTGCTTAAAGTTTACCCTAAAGAACAGAATATGTCTCAACAAACTGGACTGTATATTGTCCACTAAGAAACTATCTCCTGATTTCTCTAGTAAATTGTATGGGAACTATGACTAAACACTCATTTTACAGGCAAAGATCTCTTTCCCACACCCTTTGTGAAAATATCTTTTACTGCCTTAAGTAACAGCGGTAACAACCTATTTAGGAAAGGCAAATTACATGGTTTAATATTTCATGTGTCCAAAATGCAAATCAGGGCCAGATGTGCTATTTGCAAGAACTATATCACTGTATCAATCAATAACAAACCTCAGGAGCATGCAGACATTTAGTGGATGTTTCATTGGAAGATGTTCAGTAAGATGCTCATGTAGCAATTCAAAGTAGATTTACAGCAGTTTTCCTAAAGTTTCTTACAGACAGACAAGGTGGTACCCAAAATCTGTAAGCTAAACAAAGCTGCTGCATCCCTGGTTCCCTGGAATTCACCTGTGTAGTAGCGTAAAGAAGCAGGAACACTACTCACACAACTGTATATTTATTTTAAAAGTATTTTTTTGGAGGACTGACATATCTGTGCAGAAAAGCCTGAGCAATCACAACCAGCCATCAGCCCTTCACACCATCACTGCTGCTATTTTCAGTGATCCACCCTGTTTTTGCTACAGTGCTCTTGGCATCATTATGCTACTGTGATTCAGTATTTATCTGTTAGATCTAGTTACATCACAACACTACCCATA
Organism: Formicarius rufipectus; assembly: GCA_013399695.1. Taxonomy (NCBI): domain Eukaryota; kingdom Metazoa; phylum Chordata; class Aves; order Passeriformes; family Formicariidae; genus Formicarius; species Formicarius rufipectus. Next base: position 769,536 of record VXAU01004724.1, on the reverse strand, counting down.
CTACCTAAATCTCATGTGGAACTTCTGCGGCTACCACCTAATCCACCGGTTTTGAGCTCCCTCTTCAAAAATCGCCAGCCACAAAGCAAGAAGTCGTTGGAGATGTGCAAACATCTGGACCCCTGTGAATCATCCATTCTCTGAAAGGGTGTGCGGTCATGCATAAGCACTGCACCTTCCTTCTAATGGCAATCGGCTATGAATAAAACCGTGTGTGAACTGCAGTGGTTAGCATAAAACCACCCGTGAAAGGAGTGTGCCAAAAATCGTCTTCAAAACGGAGTTTTGCTTCCACAGGAGCTCCTCAATAGCATCAAGCTAAAGCAGACGTTTACCTTTTATGATGGCAAACAAGGCCCTTAAAGCTTAATATTTTTAGAAGTTAAGAGCAAGGTGGTAATACCCTGTGAAACAACAGAACTAAGTGCTGAAACTTCTGCTGACAACAAAGCCACCTGCTATGTCCAAGAGCAGCATTTTAGTATAATCCTGAGGAAAGATTAATTCTAGAATATTTTTAGCCCTAGCTCGGAAAGTAGAGAGCAACTGAAAAGCAGACTCGCAAGAGAGCAGGCAAGAGGATACATGCAGGAAAAATTCTTTGTTTATAATCAAAACACAGTGAACAATTATTCTCATAAAATCCATTGTCAGGAAGAAAAAACTCTGAGCACACTGAACAGTGCCACCACTAAGGCTTCCACGGCAATCACAGCTTCCGAATCAGAAGCACACAGAGAACCAGGCAGTTGCTACATCTTTCCGCAACATAGAAACAACTACAGAAAACAAGTGAAAGACGATGGCTAAATAACAAAAAAAAAAAGGATTTCAAAACTGATCAGCCACAAAAACAACGGGTGGGAGGAGGAGAGGGAAATGGAGTTCAGGTTTAATTCTTTATCACCATCTAATTTGGGGGAGTCTCTGCATTTTCTTGGTGACTTGGATTGTCATTTTCCTCCAGCAGTGTAACCCAGAGGAGGCAGCTGGGGAACGCCAGCCACTGCCTCAGCTCCCAGGTTTGAGACCAGCCTCGAGCATCGCTTTAACAGCAGTTGCATAATAAGACTCAAAAGGCCAAGCACTCCTCCTGCCTTGTACATCTCCACTGCCACACGGATGAGAGTGATGGATCCGGACGAAACCCGAGCGCCACTACCAAGCTGGTTATTATGCAGCAAGAAAGAGAGGCAAGACCAACACCTGGCGCACAAATATGCAGACACCCAGCGAATAGGTGGATCTACAAGAGCGCTATCTTCCCTCTACTCTCCCCAATAGGCAATCCTTGATGGGTGTGCCAGGAATGGGATATCGGGCGGGGAGGTGGTGGTGGTGGAGGTGGGGAGGGGGGGAGGAGAAGAAAAGGGGTGGGAAGTGGTTGCCGCTCACTGCAGCCAGGCTGGGAGCGATGGCGAGGTGGTTAATCATGGTGGCTGAGGAAACATGGGGTCACTTCTCCCCGTTCCGCCTCCCGTGTGGCGGTGGGCTCCGGCCGGGGG
>VXAU01004724.1:655550-766813 GCA_013399695.1 Formicarius rufipectus | reverse complement strand
CGCTTGTAATTCCCCGCTTTGTATTGCTGCCCCCTTTATATCCCCTTCCTTATATCGCTCTCCCCTTTATATCGCCTCCCCGTTATATAGCTACCCCCTTCCTTACATCTCCTCCCCCCTTTATACCGCTCCCTTTTGTGTCGCCCCCCCTCCTTTATATCGCCTCCTCTTATACTGCTCCCCTTTATGTCTCGCCTCCCTTCCCTTTATATCGCCCCCTTTTATACCGCCCATGTATCGCCCCCATCGCCCGCGGTGGGGCGTGGAGTGCGGGAAGGGGCAGTAAAGAACCTCCGCGCCCACCGGGCTTTACGGGGCTCTGTTGTTGTTTTGTTTTCCAGCAGGGTGTGAGTATTTCCCGCGCCACTGTCTGATCCTTCTCTGTTGTTGGGAAACCAGGTGGTGATCCCTAAAAGCGGTGGGTTGACCTGTCGGGGGTGCCCTCGATACACCGAGGTCGCTTTTCTGTAAGTGCCGCTTAAAAGCAGTGCCTGAGACATCAGGTGGGTCTTAAAACACTTGAGAACTTACCTGATGCTTCGTGTTCCCTCCTCCTTGACGTGTTGCACAGAGGCTGGTGTACCAAGGGGTGGTGGAAGCTGCACAGGTGTGCTTTTCCAAGTTTTGAATTAGGTGATTTGTGCGGAAAGCAAAGCTCTCTGGAAGGAGTTAGTCAGGAACTGTTCCAGCTTATGGAAGTATTTATGTCAAAGTGCTTTAGTGCACAAGCACCTTCCTAAAACTTATTAACAAAGGTAAATTATGCAGTCGTGCCCCACACAGAGAAAAAGTGTGTCAAAGCAGAATTATTTGATGAAATGGTTTAAAGGTTGGCTTTAAAATGCAGAGCTGACAATACTTCTCTAGGAACACATTGCTCCTGTCTTCAGGTGAATTTAAAAGAACAAAAAAAATTACATCTGTTTTTCTTCATATGTCCTGCACAGAGGTAATGCACAGGTTGAGAGATGTTCCCTGTGGATCTGTGCTCTGTGACATAAAAGTCTTTAAAAAATATTTATGTACTGTCTGCTAGTGCTTAACACACACACACAAAACCCAGATGTATTTAAATTGTTCTCTAAAGTTCACACAACTAAACACGTAGGCAACTGTTTTGTCTTTTTGCAGGGCCATGAAGTTGAGTATCTCGCAGCAGGAAGTTTTAGGGTGAATGTTGACTTAGGTTTTGAACTGAAATTCTCTGAAGAGCCATCAGAAAAGGTTAATGAGGAAAAACAATACTGAAATGCCCAAGGAAGAAAATTGCATTTCAGGAATCTTTTCCCGAGGGAAATGCTTTTGCTGTTCCAGCAGCATCACCTGATGGAGGTCTTGCCTTCCTCTGGATGCTGACGATTCATACCAGGCCACATCACCCAGGTGTGCAGGTTAAACTAGAAACATGCAATACCAAGAGTCATAGATGGGGGGCTTTGGGCTTTCTCTACTGCAGTAGAGAAAACCCTTCAAGAACTTTGGAGGGCTGCTGGTTTCATTTTGTGATAACATGGCACATTACATGGTTTTTTGCTAAAAGACAAGGCCTTGAGGAGTTAGTTGGGGTTTTGCGAAGGTAGGTTGAATCTGTCTGAACTAGGATTTGTGTGTATAGCTGGATCGTAAAAACCAGCAAACACAGCAAGGGTTGTACCACTGCATCAGCAGTTACTAGAACAAGTGAGAACTGTTCTGTAACGCAGTTCCAGGTTTAGTGGGCTCAAGGAAATATGAGCATTGGATTTCCAGCAGCCAGGATCTAGTGCCATGGTAATCCAAGCAAAGCATTTATAGGTATGTTTGTAATCAGGAATTTCAGCTACAAGTTTGAAAGTAGTCATTCCCTTTTGCAGGGATGCATTCTTGATTTTCACCCATGTATCACATATGTCTCCTTATGGATTCTGATTTAAAAGTTTAAGGTTTAATTCTGGAATACACATCTGTTAAAAAGTATGTAACAATAACATTTGACATATGAGCAGAAGGAACTTTGCTCTTGAGACATGGAATGATTTAATGGTAGGGGTAATGGTCTGAAAACAGGTTGAGGCATCAGTCGTTTCAAAGCTGAGAGAGGGACTTCTTCATCAGGAAAGAGCAGTTAAAGAACAGTGACTGTGAGGAAATACCCTACAGTCCCTGGTAGCCTTCCCCAAACCACTGCATGTGTTTGAGCTGCCAGTCTGCCAGACTGAACAGCCAGATGAAGGTGGTGTATTTATAGGTTAGCCACTATTGTTTCATTCTAAAGTTTATTTTCAAGTCCTAATGAGTAACTGAGTGTGGGCTTGGACACGAAAAAGCCCAATTCTTAAAATTGTACAGGGTTTTCATGTTGTATTTGGCTGTGATCTTCTTGGGGTGTGCACATACTGTCTGCACAGTGTTGGTGTGCCACAGGGCAGGTAAGTTGTTCAGAGCCTGGTTTTGGAACAGTGGTTATGAGTTACTTCTGAAGAGCCTTTACAGTGTTTTCATTTAAAAGTTTGATGCTAAAGGTACATGATGTTGATGAACAAGAAATTTTAGTGGTTTGGCATCATTCTGTTATCCAAAAAATGTAGGAAGCATCAAATCCTGTGCCTGAAACTCCAAGTATAACAGGGTACTGGGTACTTTGTAACATGGGTATTCATTCGCTTCCTCTTACAAAGTTTGGGGTTGATATCCAGTGAAGGTGGGTATGAACTGTTAGAACTTTGTAAGGCAGAACACTGCAGGCCTACCAGATTTCTGACAAACTGCCATATTGTTTAGGTGTGCAAGTTCTGTGAACTGAAAATAGTTCATGTTTTGGCTAATAGAAATGTATTTTGGTTGCCATGAAAAGAGACAACATTTTGATCATAACAGGCACAGACTTTATCAATCCTTGTAAAAACTCTCAGTCAAAAGAACCCTAAAAAGCCACCAGCTAACTCTGAGTAAGTCTGGCTGGCTTCTTGCAAAAGTCTGTAATTAAATCAGCTTGGAAATCAACAGTGTGGCAGGGCAGGCTGCAGCTGCAGAGCTCAGGGGTAGCACACAAGTCCTGCCACACCGTAATTAAAGAGGCCAGGTTTCCCACGAATACATGTCTTAACAGGTGACTGATGTTTGTCTCGGAAGATAAATCTCCTACTGCAATTTTTTCCTAAGTGGAGTTGTTTTTAAATTCCTTCATAGTGTCAGTTTTCCATTGCTCAGTGAGATGGGGGCTTCTGCTGCTGCCTTTCCTCTCTGAAGACACCATCAGGTGTGTTTTCTGTGGCTGCTGATTTTCAAAGAGCAGTTGGAGCTTATCTCTGGGATCTGTACCTTACCCCCATCTAATTCTGCTGCAATTGACTGCCAGGTTCAAAAGTTCCTGGGAAAGCTGTGTGTATATGAGGACATGGCAAAGCATAAACATCATTTCTTTGTGCAACTGGGTAAGAGCTGCTGCTTTTGAGGGAGGAATCTTCTTCACTGCCCTTCAGGCCTGGTGACCACATCCCCTTTGTCAGACCCTCGACTCACACTACCCAGACATCTGGCTGGGAGAGAGTGCAAGGGCAAGTAAGGTCTTGGGTAAGGAATGTTAAGGGAAATATTCATGTTCCTCACCTGTGATTACACCGTGGTCATAATTAGACATAAATTACAGTAACACTGCTGAAGGTGGGTAGTAAACTAAACTGAAGCTGAGTCTATCTGATAATGCCAAAGGAGCTCACAGTTACTCTTCAAAACCAATTTCCAGAAGTGAGACAGTCCCAGGTAAGAATAGCTGACAACATCAGAAGAGATGGGAAAACTGTAAAATTACATAAACCCTTACTTAATGGACTTTCTTTAGCTATTCGTGCCATTCTGGTGAGTTTTCCCTTCTTGTATACCTGTGAACAGTCTTGATTGGATTACAGGAGATGCTTAATTCTTTTCTCCCCGGTTGCAGCTTTTCCTCGTTGATGAGTATGGATTAAATTTTAAGAATTGTGGAGGAAATCTCTCCATGGTGCTTTTATTGATACTGTCTTAAATTAAAAATATCTTAGAGGGGATAAAACCAACTCAAATCAACAGAAATTTGTGACCATATGCTACAGTCATGCACTTATATAGAGAAAAATAATTAAAAATCACATTGTGAGGACAATATCAAAATGCTGTGTACTGCCACAAACAAAAACCCAATCACTTATATATTTTTCTTTCTTTTATTTCTTTCTTTCTTGCATTTCTCACTCTCCTTCTATCTTTTGTACAAAAGTATTAAGGTCTTTGGAGTAGATGGGTGCCACCTTAATATTTATAAAATCCAAAAGGGACCCCACAAAGCAGAATAAGTGCTTAGAGGGGCTTTGGTGTAGATAAATGGCAAAGCATGCTGCATCTGGAGGCAATCCTCACCTACACCATCCCTGCTTGCTGCTGAGCTTGAACTGGCAGCTGCAGCTCTGGAAAGATCCCTCAGACTCACCCAGGCGTTTTTTTGAAACCATTGCTGCAGGGTGTGGTGATGGTCAAAAAAAAGCCAATACGATATTGGGCATGTCTGGTCAGGCATGAAAACAAGGCAGAAGGTGTCGTTTTGCCTCCACATAAAGCTCTGGTGCACCCACAGCTGGAGGGCAGGAACATTTCAGGCCTCCCCATCTCCCGAAGGGATGGCAAAGCAGTTTGCAAAGGAAAAGAGAGAGAAGGGCAACAAAAAGAAATGAGGGATGAGCCATCTGCCTTGCCAGGAGTGGGCAAAACACTGGGACTTGCCAGTTTGCAGGGGTAGGGTGTGGTTGAGGTTTATGAGATCGTGAAGGTGGTAGGTAAGGTGATGGCAGAATTGTTCACCAAATCCTGCAATACTGGAACTGAGGGATGCTTAGTAAAACAAGTAGGAAGGTAATTTAAGACAGATAAATGAACGTACTTAAAAAACAAAACAAAACACACACAAAAAAACCCCCCAAACAAACAAACAAAACCCGAACAAAAAACCCTCAGACACACTGGGTAGTGAACTTTTTGAGAACTAGGCTGTGGACACCAATAGTACCAGCAGTTCAAAAAGGAATTAAATCATTTCAGGGATGATGCATCCTTATAAGCAAATACGAGAGGGAATAGGCAGGAGTGTGCCAGGGAGCATCCCTGGTACAACAAGTGTAGGTGCTGGGGAAGTGGAAGGAGACTGGCTGCAGACTTTGACTAGGCTTTCATGTACTTTCTAAACTGTCTCCTGCTGCCACTGCTCTGCTTTTGTTTTCAAAGGTGTAAATACAGTTTCCATGACAAATTATGCAGTCAGCTTCTCCACATTCTGGGAAATCACAAGTCAGCATACCTGGAATGCAAATAATATCCTTGCCCAGGAAGGCCATATTACTGATCTCAGTCTTCCCTGTTGGTTAAGGAGGGCTTGGTGAACCCATTTCTTATTTTCTCAGACTTTCAGTTTCATCCTGTGTTTAATTTTTCATTCCCAGCTCTGTCCTTTATTTTGTCCTCATTCTGCCACCAATTTATTTTCCAAACCCTATTTACAAGGTTTAAGATACCCAGTTTTTATTACTGCATTTCCCATTTCACTATTCTATTAATGTGCAGTAATGCGATCCAAAAGCTGACAAGGCTTACAGTTGAAGAGTTCTAAGACACTGTTACAGCTTTACCACTTACCCTACAGCCTCAGGATAAGCCAAGCTTACCACGTTTTTTAACTTTAGAAGAGAATACTAATTCTGTAAATAATTATTTACCAAATATTTCATCTTCCTCCTTGTTGTCCAGGTTTTTTTTTCCTTTGGTTTTCTCAGCCTACTTTTTTTTTTTTTCTTTTTTTTTCAGATGGGTTATAACGTCACAGAAGACAGCAAGCACCCTCTGCCTGACCACTTAGTTACTTCCCACTTCTCTGTCCCTCTTATGCTTTCCCTTTCTGAACTGTTATGCTGACACTGCATGATTATTCACACCCGAACTTTAAAAGCTTTTTTATCCCTCAAAAGCAAAACCACCTTCAATGTAAGGAGTTAGTACTGACTTCCTGATTTGAACTGGCCAAGTTACCATTGAGAAAGCTGCTTGTAAATCTTTTGCCTGCAGGAATTCAATCTGTAGATGGTTTGCAACAGATCTTTGAAATTTAGCAGGACAAAAGTCCTGGAGGGTAGAGATGTATGTTTTTCAGTGTTCCATGAAATTATGTTCTGGTCTGACACAAGGAGAAACTGAGAGAAAAATACCCTTTTTCCTATGACTTTTGTTGGCAGCAGCACTCTGACAAGTGTCCAAGAGGACTGGCTATGGGTATTCACATCCCAGACAGCATTCACAGTACTCACTGTTGTGCTGGGAGCCTCACACTCTGACTGCAGCTAAAAAACTGTTGTAGAAGTGAAGTTTGAAGACAGCAGAGAGTGAAAAAACAAACTCACACCCTGAAATAGCTCTATCTAAACCCAGTACGTTGTGTGTCTCTGATGTCTCCCTTTATGGGCTCAAAAGCACCCTTATTTTGAAGAAATTCAACCCATACTCCTTGATGATCACCTGTGCACTGTATGTGGTCCATATCTCAGCAGAGATTTCTATGAGTAGCTTGGGGCCTTTTCATTTGAAAGGAAAAAACTCTCCCACAAATATTTTTTTCTCTGGGAAAAGACATTTGTGTGCTATGTGTTAGACTATTTTCATGATTGCTGCCCTATTTGCTCTCACTATTGGAAAGTCAAATGGAGAATATAACAGAAGGTGGGAAGAAGTAGGAGAAGGATCTTGATGTTAGGACAGGAGAGTGACACACAAGTGAACAAGCTGTTATTTACATTGTAGTAAAGTGTAGTCCCTGGTGCTGCTTTGCCTGGTGTTTATACATGAGGCCAATATGCTCAACTTCAGATTTTGTCAGCCATCAGTGCTCATCTGGACACAAGACTTTGCCCTCAATTTTCTCACAGCTCCAGGTGTACAGCAATATCAAACACATCTCTCTGCTCCTTCAACAATGTGAAATACGTTATCCTTACAGCAGAGGAAAACCAAGGATTCTGGAAATATATAAACACTTTTTAAAGAGCTGCAAATACCTATTCTGACACATATATTTTATTGATGATTAGCTCTAATCAGAAGCTCTGAGGCTGGTGATGTCCGTAGCACAGGTAACACAAAAGAATATGGCAGAACTAAATTCTGAAGATTATATTTTTACTATAAATTAAGGAGGACAAACCTTTAGGAATAATTAAGTTTTCTGTGAGGAAAATAGCCAGAAGTAACTCTTTGTGTTGAATTCTGAATAATTTCTGGTTGAGTTGCAGTAGGTCTGGACTTTGAATGGATGTACTGGCTTCTTTAGAAGAAACTTAAGGAAATTAGGACTCTGATGAAGAAGGAAGGAGGCTCTGCTTTAACATCTCTTGTCTTCCCCAGCCTATGGAACACATAGCTGTGTTGCCTGTCACTCAGACTCTGAAGTACCTACTTGCAGTACAGCAGTTTTAGGCTAATCAAAGCCACCCCTGCTGCTGACAGCCCACCCAAACCTCTGTCCTGTAACAGGCACAGGAACAGAGTAGGAGTGCACACTGCTGTCCTGACCGTGCTGTCACCATTGAGATCCATTCGACTTCCTTGTTCTTTGGGTTCTCTTTGAGGAAGATTTACCTGTACCATGGTGGCCATTGTGTCCTCCACACCTGTAGGCTTTGGATGTGCCTGTTCTCAGTCATTACAGATTTGAATAAATAGATCTCTTAGACAGAAGGAATGAGTTCAGTCATAATAACTGATTGCTTCAAATAAGAGCCAAACAGGATCAAGTGTTTCCTCCTTTCAGATGAAAGAAAACGCTGTCTAAAAATTTTCTAACTGCTAAGCACTCGTTTACAGTAATTATCAGATCAGTGGGTAAATCCTGCTATGGAAAAGCTGTGACTCAGTACTAGGCCTGATGGTGGTTGTGTTGTCCCTCCTTTCTGACCTCCTTAGGTCAGAAGTATGAAGACAAATCACAGAGCAGATGTGGCCCAGAGTAGTTGTTCCTGTCCAGAGTCATGTCTACTCAAGAATGTGTGAAGAGCATGCACACCAGGAATGGAATATGCCAGGGAAAGGCACCAGTATTGCCTCTGCTGTGTAGCTCCCCCAGTGCCCAGCTGGCAAGACTTTGACAAGCGATGGTTAGTTCTGTTTTCTCATATTGTGAATTTCTAGTACAGAATCACATATGAATCATCTCATTAACTTTAGGCCTCTGTGGTGCAGAGGTCTAATCTGAGATAAGTATCTGGGCTTCCTTTACAGCCAGTCAACAGATACAGGCATTTTTGAAGCATAATCCCTCTGGTTATGCTGGGGAGGCAACAAGTATCTTCAGCAAAAGTTTCCCTTATAAAAAATAGGGATATTTTGCCTTTGATGTTTCAAAGGGAGATGCTTTATTCTGTTCTATTAATCTAGTAATAGATGCCATAAATGAAAAGGAGACTATTACTAGCTCTTTAAAAAGTAATGAGAATGGTATTATTTTTTCCCCAGTCTGGCTTTCACCTTGCACAGAAATTAAAAAGGTGTCTTCTCAATATTTCTGGGTTGTTCTGCGACCAGCAGGCACCATGGATTTTGATAGGGATCTGCCTGACTCCAAGTGTGAGCTCTTAACAAGAGCAGTGCACTTTATAACTTGTATTTAACAACAGGTTCCAGCCAGAGTCTCTTAAAGACAAGTTTCTCAGCAACTTCCCTCTGCATCCTGAAATTAAACATTAACATAGTAAGGAAGTTCAGTTTCTAACTTAATCTAACTTAATGAACAAGCACATGTTCAATTAGTCTCTGAGGTAGTCTGCACTGATTTGTGGAACTGGAGGTATCTCCCAGAGTATCAATACTCTGCTGTCAGATTGGCAGCAAGTCTGTTAGTTCCACTTGTGCCGTGTCCTGAAACGAATCCCTCTCAGCCTGCTGTGGCTGCTGGCTGGCAGGAAGTCGCAGGTGAAATGGCTGTGTTGGTCCTCCTTTGGAGGAAGTGTCACACATTCCTCTGCTGTGTCCGCCTGGTGTGTCGAGTTTCTCTCTGGCCGCAGGATATTCCTTATGGCATTATTGCTGTTTGCAGTCAGTGCTTTTTGTTACAGGTGTTCCCAAAGTTATTTCTTAGAAAGTGGTGACTGCTCCCAGGACCCCAGGTTATGTTTCCTTTTTACTTTCCCTCCACCCCATCTTTTTTCCCATATCTGCTGATTGCCATGGCTTTGACATTAGTTTCTAGTAAGTGCTCAGGAGCAGGCACTCTTGTTTTCAGTTTTCTGTTGAATAAAATGTAGGCAAGTAACAAGTCATATTACGTTGTTACCACTCCATTATTTAACAGCTCAGAATTGGCATCTGTTCCTGTATATTCTTTAACATATTTTCTGCTAGCCTTTGGAGGCTGGAGATGATAGAGGTGATGGTTATATGACTAAACTTATATTTCAGAGCAGAATGGTTAAACATGACCCTGATAAATGTCAGATGTTACTATATCAGGTATATATATATATATATTTATCAGGCCTAGCATAGCAACTCAGATTTGGGATGTCATCTTTGCAAGCCAGTATATTTTCTAGCAAAGCTGTCCCAGGAAAATGAGAATACTCTCAATACACATCTAGGAGTAAGGGACTTCTGACTGGATTTTTCTTTCTGGCCAGGACATACAAGTTTGTCTCTCCTTTGCATTGGGAACAAGTACTTGCTGTGTCATGTGGCAAGTCATACCACTTCCTCAATGAATTAATTTGTTTAGGATCAGGAGAGATCTCTAGAACATTTTCTTGGAGTTTTCAATCCCTAAATGAGTTTCCTTAGCCCATTTTATAATTTTTCAATAACATACTCATTTAAAAATGACCTCTCTAGTCTCTCTAAGCATCTATCTGACACTGAAGGCATCCCCCAGTTCTATCTTGATAAAGATTATCAGTAAAGATAGGATAATGTGCTGGGCGCAGTATGCAAATAATTTTAATTACATTTTGTAAAATACTTGTTTGTAAGAGCAGGTTTAACAATCCCAGTCTGTATTCTGTTTTTTACTGTTGCCTTTTTTCGGTTTGATTCACATAAAATCTGACTCTGGACCTTGAACCACAGGCCAGTTGTTAAATAAGTGTGCCTCCAGCCACCAAAACTTTCCTAGGCTTTGATTTAACTTGCAAAAATTATTTCTGTACCCAAATAAACGTCTTTAAACTACTGTTTCCCACGTTCGTGTCGCTGACAGTCACTTTCAGCTAAAACTGAACTCTGGGGTTTGAGAGCATGAACATTTTTAGTTTGTGGTGCTGGCAACCAGTCTGTTCTTCACCCTCTGAGACTGGCATTTTGTCAACACTTATGACACATGTTCTACTGCTTTGCAGCTCTGAGAGAATCACAGAGTGACAGAATGGCTTGAGTTGGAAGAAACCTTCAAGATCATCCAGTTCCAATCCCCTGCCATGGGCAGGGACACCTTCCATTAGACCAAGTCGCTCAAAGCCCCATCCAACCTGGTCTTGAACACCTGCAGGGATGGGGCAGCCACAGCTTCTCTGGGCAACTGTTCCATGGCCTCACCACCCTCACAGTAAGAGGACTTATGCGACTGCCTTTCTCGGAGTGGATGGCAGACAACTTTATGTTCACAGTCCTCTCCTTCAGTTTCTGAAGAACTTTTTCACTGGCAGTGGCCCTCATTTCTCAAGTGCTTTGCTGTGTCCTCTGCTCTGCAGAGCGTCAGGCTTAGAAAGCTGGTTCTGGCAGCTCTGTCAGGCACAAATTTGCCTACAACATTTGTCTCTCCAAGGAATCTTTAAACCCTTTCTTGTCTGTCAGGCTAGGTATACTAATGATAACATCAATCTCCCTCGTGTGATCATTTCCGAAACCATTCCAGAAAATGAGCTGGATTAATAAAGACTTATTATTTAAACTGCTGAAGCTACCCAGCTCATTTTGACTGAACACAGGAGTTTCTGCCACGACTGCTACAACAAGATTGGATGTCTGTTGGTCCCTGAGCATCCAGCACATCCCAGTTGTAAGATGATACACCTTAGTTTAAACTTCATAAACTAAAGCAGCTATGACTAAACTTCTGAGAGCATGCTCATATGCTCAGCTCGTATATATATAACCCATGCACAAAGCTTGCTTGGGTTAATTTGCTCCACTGAAAGCTCACTGATTTAAGTTTGGCTCAGATATCTGTGTGTCCACTACAGTCTTCAGTGAAGTTATGCCCTTAGTTTATTTTATTATTGGTCCAGAGCTTTGTTCTGTAAGCCTGGAGAGCCAAGATGTTTGAATGATTCATTCCCTGACTGATATCTCGCTGACCACCATGGCTTAACCTGGCTCTGCACCAGCTTCTGGCTTCTTCCAGAGCTCTGAAAAGCTGTGGTTCCTTGCCCTGGCCAGACTTACTGCTCATACTGTCCACTCACAGAGAGCTGTGTCTCAGAAAAAGTTCAGGTCTTGTACTTTGAACTCCATGGATGGCGCTTAAAACTATCACTCATTTCTGAAACATTATCCCCTAACACTGGAAATGTTTACAGAATTAATTTGCTGTGGATAGGCAGAAAATGCTGGCAATTTAATCATTTCAACACTCGAGGGTTTCTATCTTCAATGTGAAAATGTCACAGGTCTCAGCATCCCTGTTACCCTCAGCAGACCTCTGTGCTGTTACTCAGCATACCCTGCTTTTACTAGAATTACATTTGAAATAAAAAGTTAAGATTTTCAAAAGAATGTTTGGGTTTTGTTTTCTTGTAAGTTTAAGCTCTCTCTTCAAGTAAGAGGAGTGTGGTAACATCATTTGCTCTGTTTCTTAGATACTGCATTATGCATTTGCCTGATTTTTTCTCTTTTTTTTTTAGCTTTTCCTCTTTATTCTTTGATTTTCCACATTACACAAATGACACAGTAGCCCTAAATATAGCAGAAGATTGCTCATGAGACTCTCTTAATCTTATTAAAATAATTGATTAAACTTGGTTCTTGACTAAAAATTAAATTGTCTTTTTTTTCCTCTTTGTTTGACTCAAGGTCAATTTTAAGCACCTTTGTAATTCTTCAACAGATAGGCAAAATGTTCTGGAAAACATTTTGAGGAGAAATAGCATAGAAAGAGCTTGTTCCCACACAGTCTTTAAGCCCTGGGCTTCAATCCTGAAGATGAATGAAGGATCACATCTGCAGTCTGCTTCTTAAACTTGGGATCATGTTTAAGTATCTAAAAACTTTATTTTGTCTGTTTACCTGAATCAGCCCTCTGTATGGTGATAATCAAATCCAGTTACACTCTGAAAGCGTGCCTGGCATGTTTTCAACCTCTACAGTAAAAAGACCTTTCTTCAAGGGGGAGATAATGTAGGGGAAATCCCAAATGAGGAGTCTCCCACCAAATTCAGCACATAGCCTGCCCTGGAGAATTCCTTCTTTGCTGCTGCCTCTTGCTGCAGAACTCCAAGCCTTTAGAGCAAATCTTTGGGTCGTGTAGACTGAACATAAACATGAAGAAATCATTACTCCTCAATGCAACTCTGTGTGTTTCTTCCCCGCTGTCTTCTTAATACACTTGTGAGAGAGAGAGTCAGTGAAAACTTTTCTTTACAGCATGACAGGCTGTTGCCAGGAACTCAGCATGAACGATCAAACAATTTTACTATTCTGTTTTTAACTCAGCATACCGAGGCAAGGAAGAACAGTGTCCTACACAAATACAGTACAGAATCAGAATAATATTTTCTGATTCAAGTATCAGCATGTGGAAACGAAAAGAAAAACTTTGCTCTGAAGTCAGACAGTTAGGTGGTGCTTTGGCAGAGAGGAAGTCAAAAGTTCTGCTGAAATAAGGAAAGAAATCACGTGGAGCATGGAGATCAAAGCGAGTCTACACTGTAGGATAACCAGCTGTCATTGGCTGGTCTTTCTGTGGTGTATTTATTTAAATACATATGTATTCAAATAGTAATTGCTCTGCATTTTTAAAGCTCTCTCTCTTCCATTTGCATATTGGTCTTGCATTGTTTTGAATGGAACTAAATTGCTTCACTAATTTTGACTAATATTTTAAATGAAGCTGCCAAAAAGTTACAACCATAATTTACCTAATAGAATTACTGCTATGAACTTTCCTACAAGCTCCTGAGTAAATACATTAAAAATTCAAGTGGTGTAATTTATGTCAGATTTTCTGCCGTTAGGATATTGTGCAATACTTCATGAAGTTGAAAACCAATACAATGTTAAAATGACAATAATGGAACAAATTATTCAGATTCTTTAATTACGATATGTCTGTTAAGACCTTGAAAGTAATATCTGCAGCTCATATCAGTGCTTTAATACAAAGACTATCAAGTTCTGGCCTTGACAAAAAAGACATACTTCTAACAAAAAATGTTTATATCCATGGTTACAAGGACCATATAAAGGACAGGTTAGGAGAGGAAACAGTGAGGACTATTGATAACACAGAGCAGAAAAATGAGCAGTGTAAAAAATTTGTTCAGCAAAAAGATTTGGTTTGTCATGACAATTTCCCCCAAGCCCAGCTTTAGAATGGTTAAACTTGAACCCAAACATTTGGCAACCATTCCCTGCTTGGAAATATTTATAGAAGACTAATACTTCGCAGGTGGTAAAATTTTCCTACCAGGGATCTCCAAGCATTTTACAAAATGTTAATAATCAGGCTTCATAAAAAATTAATGTGTAGCTTTTCCAGATGTGTCTGCTCCTGCAGGCAGGCAAATCCCAGCGTCTGGCGCTGCACAGCTTCCACTCAGTGTTCCCTGTCCCACCCAGAAAGGAAATCCTTGGATAGCTGGCAGAGTATTCCTAGAGGTGCAGAGGAGCAAGGCACCCTGCTTGCTCTGTGCTTGTGTACCCTGGCTCCTAATGCTCCGATAGAAACATCCCATAAGCCCCTGGAAGCCAACACTAAGACTGTCCTGGTTATAGTAGCCAGGACCAGTTTGTCACTGTGTGGGTGTGTGTTCTAAACCCTCTATGTCATTTTTCTCATTAGCTGCTCACAATGGGCCGTTGGCAGCAGCTGCCCAGGGCACACCCAAACCTTCAGGCTACAACTGGGTGTTTAGGAACTTCTATGGGATAAGGTAGTTTTCCTGTCTTCACACCTATGACTCAGGTGTGATAACTCCCCTCTAGGGAGCCACCAGTGCCTTCACAACCACCTGAGGGGTCATGTCTGCTCATGGGCCATCATGAGTGCCAAAAAAATGCTATGATTCACCTCACAGAGTAAATCACCCATTGTGAAACTCTCCACCCTGGGGGAGGGCCTGGGCGTTCCCATCTGAGCCCGAGCCCAAGCATAGATAAGCTTGTGGTTTTGGGACTGGGATCTCTCATCAGATCCAGAGGAGGACCAGAGCCTCAACAGGACTGGGACTGCCACTGTCAACTGGACTGCAATCATCATTTTCACCAGCAGGTTCCTTCTTTCTTTTTACTTTGAACTCAGGGGGGCCACATGGTGCTCAGCACAGGGGTTGGTGAGCTCCATTCTGCTCATGTCCCTCTGTGCTGGACTGCACATCTGGTTTTGTGGGTCAAAAGGATTTTCCTTCTGTATCAGTGAATTTATTGTGATCTTTTTATTATATTGTTATTCTGATTTGCATTCCCATTCTGAGTTGGATTGATTTCTCCTACCGGTTTAACTCTAAACCAGCACAAAGACAAACACAGAGACCTGATAAATCTATTCCTGTGATGTTGTTTAGCACCACCAGTACTGGAGAAAGGAGGGAGATGTGGAAAGGTTAGAAAACTTACTTAAGGTTACACAGCCAGTAGCTGGTTGAGCCAGAGCAAGAGTCCAGTGTTGACTTGAGCCTTGTGCCTGCATCACCAGGCTGGGTTTTATTCCAGGGAGCTGCAGCGTAGGTGGAAAATGAGACACTGCAAAGGTAATAGACAGCTGAACAGATTGTCAGTGCTCTGGACTATCTTGTGATTACAGCCCTTGTGAGCTTTGCTTAACTCCTGGGTAAATGGGATTAAACAATTATGAAGAGGTACGAGACATCTAAGAGGATGTAATGCGGTAGGAACAAACATTTTTCCATCAAGGAAAGTGTGAGATTTTCCCCAGAAGTGAATTAAAAAAAAAAAAAGGGATTTTATTTCTGAAGAATTCTTGGTAGGAACCTGTGAAAAAAGCTAATTATTGTGGAGGAAAAGAGAACTGTTACAGAAACATGGGGAGACATAGAGAAATGTCAAAAGAAGTGGTGGAATGGCCCGAGGCTGAGTACCAGTACTTGGTAATTAATGTAATTTGCAATCTGTAAAAGAATGATCAGTGAGGTGGCAATGTTTGCAATATGACAAAATTGTCTGGGATAATTAAAACAAGAGAAGACCAAAGAGCACTACTGAGATAGCTATGCTAGGTCACTGAGCATCAGATGAAAATTAATGTGGGTATTGCATTTTGGAAGAATTACCTGAAGTGCTTATACAGATGTCAGAGGTCAAAGTTGATGGCAAGCAGTAGAAAAAGAAAATTTTGAGTGAAAACTTCAGTGCAAACCTAGGAGTGGCATGGAGGAAGGCATGAATGTATATGCTGAACAAACCTGTAGTATGTTTAATTTGAACATTTCAGTTCTGGTTATCACATGAAAAGAACAGCAGAAAAGAGGAATTTAGAACCAACTGGGAAGAACAACATGGAAAAATTTCCATATAAATTTGATATCAGGATTATCTAGATAAGAAGTACATAGGTAGCTGTAGAAGTGCACATTAAAAACAACTTAAGGGAAGATATTTCATGTTCCTGTTATTTTTACTTATGATACAAGAGAAAGAAATTCCATCAATCCAAATATCAAACAAAAAAAGGTAAAACTTACCATATTTAACAGAAGATAGAATGGATAATGGGTGGCAATGGATGCAATACCAGACTATAATCCTGAGGCCTGGAGTAGAACCAGATGGAGGAATTAAAAAGATATTTATGTCCTCAATTAGAACATACTACACTATGCATAGGACTGAAGAGAAAGATAGTAAAAGTTACCATAATTCAGTGACTTAAAACCAAACATTAAAATAAGGAAATGGAGTGGTTTTTCTCTTTGCATAAAAAGCGGGACTTGTCTTTGTCATCTGAAGTGTCTAGGATTGTCAACAGCTGCTGACATGGTCCTAGATGAGATGGTGTCATCGAGTCTACCCACTTGAAAGTCAAAGGTGCTAATTAGAGGAATCAATAATGAACAATAGAAAAACTCAGCAGACTGCGTTGCTTTCCTATTTTGGACTATCAGATGCTTTATTTTGTTTAATCAGGAAACACGTTTTCACAGGGGTTATATACAATTGAACATAATAATTAATTTAGGCAGTATGTTGTTCCTTTGGTTCAGGTATTTCAGTTTGTAAGGAATGCTTTTATAGTTATTTTCGTTCTTAGTCAGCAGGAGACAGACAGTGCATAGACACAGAGCAGTTCCTTTATCAGCACTGAGCAGCACATGACCTATATATCCCCACCATCTGCCCATCTTTTACGCCAAGGTAAATCTGCCTCAGTAAAGTACTTCTTATAAGAAAGGAAATACAGCTATGGCTGGTTTATTAATAACCAGAAATCCTCAACTGATGAACATCAGAACAAGGATCAGAACAAAGTGATTTTGCTGTTGCACCACAACTGTGGCTGTAGATATGTGAACAAGCCAGAGGTCAGAAGTATTTCCATTTAAAATAAACAATCATTTGCAAAATGATAGGTTATCCCATAGAGCCACAGAGACTCCTGTCTCCATTGTTGTTTTGTTCCTGTCTGCTTTAATGACTGGGTTTTCCACCCTGCAGAACAAAAATCTAGAAGGTGCCCCAGGTGTGTCTGAGCTCATGGTCTTGTCCTTTTGTACTGCTGAGTTTGTCTTTTCCATTTCCCTAATAGTGTAGATGTCCACAAACCAAGAAGGTTCATGAGCTGTGTCTTGTCAATTGATCTTAAATTTTGATGGGCTCAATGCAATGTGATGTAAAGGCCATAAATATCCTGGAAGACAGCTTTCACTTTCTGATGTAATTGGAGTGGAGGCAAAAATTAAGCAGTACAGATGTGAGAGGATGTCAATTACACGGTTTGGTTTGAAAACAATTTTTAGCATATATTCCCTTCTGAAAGAGATTCACATGTGCTGGGCAGGCAGAATACGTAACTAGAGGGACTCGTGTGGTGACCTGAGTCCTCTTGGTCACGTAAAACTCAGTTGTACCTCAGGCTGGCAGCAAAAGTGGCTGCCCTGTCTTCAAGCTGCGAACCCCCATTTGCCTGGAGCTGCCTCTAGCTCAGTGTAACTGGGTGTAAATAACCACAAGTTTCCTAAACTGGATGTTACAGAAACCTTCCCCCCATTCCCATCACTTAAATACCTTATGAAATGCAGTCACCTTGCCCCTGAGAAAGGGTTATGTTTCAGCAGAACAGAGTCACACACAGACCCAAGAGAACAAAGTTTGCGGAGACCTTGCTGTGCACTGAGGAATTCAAATTGTTCTCATAATAAGGAATAGTGTGGAGTTTTGTTTTTAAGACATAAACCTACTAGCGCTAAAAGAGTTGCATTTAAGTTGCATTTAAGCTTGCTTAAATGTTCTTCAGTCCATATCTATATTCCCTCCCCACACCTTTTTTTTCCCCCTTTCTCCTGTAGAACCTCTGGTTTCTGCCTGGTTCTCTACTACTCAGTCAGTAGAGACTTTTGCTGAGGATGCACCAGGAAGTTACAGCTTCCCAGGCAGGAGTGCTCAGCTCACAGCTGCACCATGGCAGCTGAACTGGGACCCTTTGCCCTCCTGCCAGAGCTGATCTTTCTCCAAAGAGTGGAATTTGCTCAGACTCCACTAGTGTGGAGAAAGTAAGACATGTTATGCACAGGAGAAGACATGGGCATGTTTCTGCTCAGCCAGTTGGTGTTCTATAGGACGAAGCACACGGCAAAAGTGCAGTCTACCTTTGCCAAAAGACCACTTAGCTACTTCCACAGCATCCCTGCAGCCATAGGCATCATTCCAGACCTCCTCAGGCATTGAAACTTATTTAGAAACATCTTCATCCTCTACTTATGTTATAACTCTTGCTCTAGAGACCTGAAGTTGACTAGACATAAGTTGGTGAAAGTCCTTATTATAGGATGTTCACAGCTGAACTCCTTAAATATGAAGGGATTATACTCTGAGAGCATGGTCTTTTGTTGTGTAAACAAGGATTATAGTTTTACTGAGCCTTTTCTTAGTTCTGTATTTTAAAACCAATGCTTACAGTTCTTCAGAGTTAATTTCAGGTTTTTACTACTCCTAAGCTTTCTTCGTCCTCTCTTTGCTCCAAAAATGTATGGCTTTATTCTTGTATCTATAACTAGAAAGGCTTTTTTCTTAATCTTGGAGTCTATGACACTCTGTCCGTATCAGTCCTGATCATAGTACAACTTCAGACTTTAGAACCTTTTTTAGAGAGTATTCCGTCATTCTTCTGTGTGCCTCATTCTGATTTTTAACTAATTTCTTACATTCTTCTTGTACTTCCTTACAATTCCTTCTCTCTCTGTTCATCTTATCTTACAGTCTGCATGAACCTCACTCAACCAGAGTGTGTGTCTTGTCACACTTCACTCCCACTGCTGGAACCTCCTCTATAATGGACAGTTCAGGTTTCCAGAATTTCCTGATTTCCCTTTGAGCCATCCTTTATGAGAAATACCACCCCTTTTAACTCAGCCATTACCACCTACCAATAGTAGGGCTTTGGAGATTCTCTTTCAGGCGATACTTTGTTGCATTGAAGTCGGTAGGTTTTAATTGCCGAGCCATTAAAAAGTCAAAGATTGAAGCTGTAAGAATAATATACAGAATCTTAACTTGGCTATTAAAGGAGAGTGGTTTCTAAACATGAGAAGTAATGTCAGTGAGACACTGCCTGGGGCCCTGGAAGCACTCCAGCCTCCAGTGTGGGTTTTTTTTCAGAGTGGCAGCAGGGTGTGTGCAATTACATCTCTACCTACAGTTCAGCCTAGGTGGCTGCTGTGGCTCAGTGCAGCTGGCTGGCAGTGCCCAAGCCAAATACCACAAGCAAGAGGTCACAGGCCACAGAGATTAGACAGTTGTCTGATATGAGGTTGTAGAAAAGACCTTTCAGGCTCTTCAGGGCCACAGTGCATGGGCTGTAGAGTGCCCCTTTACCTCTCCCTTTACCTGTCCTCTCCTCTCCCAGGAGAGTTTCTAAGACGGTGCCACAAAGTCTTTTTTATGACTGAGTGATTAGGAGATGTCTCACCTGCTCTGATTTGATCTGGTTCAGCAAGGCTAAAGCAGCTGCTTTAACCATCATCTGGCAGACTGGGGGAGGATCTCCTGTATGCCTGTCTGGGATGACTTCAGACGATCCTCTCTCAGAAATCCAGCTGCTTTGATAAGGATTTGCAAGACTCAGGTCCCCAGTCCACTGTTTCTGGGCAGGTTAGCAATCATTCAGCCTGGCTCTTGTGATCCAAACTGGCTTGCTGTGCATTCCAGAAACCCCTGGCCAGAAGTGCTGTTAGAACTCTGCATCTCCAAACTGAAACAAGCCTGTGGAACTGGGGGCTGAGGGCTCCTCACAGCCTGCCTGTCATTTTTATGTCAGATCTATTGCCTTGTGAGATACCAGCTGAGCAAATGTATGTGCAAGTTAAGATGGTGTTTCTCCACAGCTTGTGAATGACCAGCAGCAGCAGTTCCAAACTGCAGCACAGTTAATGAGTTCCACTGAGATTTTGGAGTCTAATGATTGGTAAAGACACCCCAGTTTAGGCTCCCAGAAGTGTACACAGTACTTGCAAAAGCAAAAAGTAGTAAAGACTAACACTTACCTATGAAGATTTGGTGACTCAGTCTATAAAGGAAACAGATGAATTTAACTGAGAATTTCCATTTCTAAAATGATTTCCTTCCATAACTGTGTTACAGGTTACTTTATTGGGAGATGCTGTTTACACTGAGATAAAAGCATGTAATTTCAAATTTCATATCAGGCTATTTAATTTCATAAGGAGGAAAGAAAGAATTTGAAATATACATAGAATAAGTTGTTTGTATCAATGTGTAATGGCAAAATGCTGAAACCAATAAAGTCCGCTAAATAAACCACCGTGGATGAAACCCCCTGCTTAAAAGTCAATTGCTTTTTGATTAGCCTGGAAAAAATGTTGTTTCTTCCTCCAGCCCAAATACTGTCAAAAAGATATTCATGTATGTATGCTGCCTGGCTGTTTGGGAGGAAGATTGCTACAAGCCTTGCTTATCTGGGTATTTGTGATGTATGTGTTACGACATCACCTCAAAATGTATTGCTGGCAGTAATGGAAGTTTGTAGAAAGTATGGAATTTCCTCTTTGTGTTGTTTAAATTTTTTTTTATTTATCCACTCTACTTGGGGCTTCTTTTGTCTAGAAGCCTTGGTGGTGTTTTATGTGTGTGCTCTCACTGAAGATATGATGATGAGTATTGCTAATGGACAGAGTAAGAGAAGTGCCAGTAATATTTACAATATTGGACAACTTTCAGGTTATCTATTCACTACTAACCTATGTAATATCCAAGTGTTAAATCAAAAGAGGGCAGTAAAGGAGAATTACATGGGAGATGAAACAATGGGGAAAATATTATTCCCTAAGGAAAAATAGCAGAGTGAGAAAAAACCCAAACCCATATGCCTGATTTCATCCAGTCTGGGAGTGTTTACTCTTCCCTAGACTTGAAATAAAAACAGAATGCTTTAACCTCACAAATTCTCATCGCAGGAATAAGGAATGGGTTGTCAGCAAATAGAAGCTGATGACTACACAGAGACAGAGGTGGGGAGGGAGAAAGATGCATCCAATATAAAAACTTGTTACTTCAAAGGTGTGTAGAATTGGGTCTCCTGGAACTAAGGGTGATAAGGATCAAGCCAGGCAAGGAGTTGTACATCCATGGACATCATTCACTGTGTGAGTGAGTGCACTTTCCAGGAAAATGAATGAACAATTTTATGGCAGCAGTTTGAGATGACTTGATTGGGTACTGTATTGGGTTTGTGTGGCCAGGTTTTGGTAGTGTGGGTGCTGCAGGGGTGGCTTCTGTGAGAAGCTGCTAGAAGCTTCTCCTGTGTCCAAGAGAGCCAAAGCCATGTCCAGGATGGACCCACCACTGGCCAAGGCCGATGCAACCAGGAATGATAGTGATGCCTCTGGGATAACTTAGTTAAGAAGGGGAAAATAAAAGAAAATTACTGTGCAGATGCAATTGGATCAAAGGAGAGCAGAGTGGGAGAGGAACAATTCTGCAGACATCAAGGTCAGTGGGGAAGGGGAGGAGGTGCTCCAGGTGCTGGAGCTCAGAGTCCTCTGCAGCCCATTGTGAAGACCATGGTGAGGCAGCTGTGCCCCGGCAGCCTGTGGAGCTCCAGGGGAGTGCAGGGATCCATCTGCAGCCTGTGGAGGAGATCCATGGCAGAGCAAGTGGATGCATGAAAGAGAGCTGTGACCTCCTGGGACACCTGTGCTGGAGCAGGGACCTGGCAGGGACCCACACACCCGTGGAGAGAGGAGCCCACGCTGGGCCAGGTTCCCTGGACTTGTAGGGGGCCCATGCTGGAGTAGGCTATGCCTGGAGGATCACACCCCATGGAAAGGGACCCACGTAGCAGCAGTTCATGGGGAGCTGTTGCCTGTTGGATGGACTCTGGAGGTGTTTGTGGAGCACTGTCTCCCATGGGAGGGGCCCCCACACTGGAGCAGGGGAAGGATTCTTCTCCCTGAGCAGTGACAGGAGCAAGATGTGGTGGACTGACCATAATCTCCACTCTCTGTGCTGTTGAGGGGGAAGGAGGTAGAGCTGGAAAGGAGGGAGGGGCTGGGGGGAAGGTGTTTTAACAGTTTGATTTTACTTCTCATTATCCTGTTCTGATTTTGTTGCTAATGAATTCAATTAATATCCCCAACGTGTCTGTTTTGCCTGTGATGGCATTTCATGGGTGATCCTTCCAGGTCCTTATCTCAAACCATGAACTTTTCATTGTATTTTCTTTCCTCTGTCCAGTTGCAGAGGGGAGTGATGGAGTGGCTTCGGTCATGCCTGGCACCCAGCCAGGGTCAACCCACCACAGACATTTTGGTGCTAAACCTGGGATCATAAGGTATTCAAGGTAAGGTTAATGATTGGGAGAGGTAATGGGCAAAACATGAACTGAACAATGTTACAGAGTGTGTGGGGGATTTTTTGTTGTAATTGTGGTGAAGGACAAGGAGTGGACGTTGTTTAAATTGTCCACTTTCATTTGGTGTTGTGATGATGTTATTTTGATTTCTTGTGTGGGGAACTTTTTTGTGTATTTTTTTTTGTTTGTTTGTTTGTTTTGTTTTGTTTTTGTTTTTTTTTTTGTTTTTTGTTTTTTTGGGGTTTTTTTTTGTTTGTTTTTTGTTTGGTTTTTTTTTGTTTGTTTTTTTGTGTGTTTTTTTTTAATTTTTTTTTTTGTTAGTTTTGTTGATATAAGGGAAGATTGTGTGATGAATGTGGATTTTAATGATAATTCTCAAATATGTCATTCATAGAGGTGAGGGGTGGAAGTACTGCAGGGTGACACCAGGATCAACCCACCACAGGTGCCCAGGCCCTTTCTGGGACAGTGAGTTGATTACATGGTTTCACCTGGATGGGGATATATGGATGGATATGGGAGCAATATCCATCACCTACCAGTCCAAAGAGACAAAACAGGCATTGTTTCCCTTGGATACCTACCCATATGAGACTAAAACCTGTGAAAAATAAAGTGCTTAAAGGACTGTGAATATTTCAATAGCAACTGATTCAAATTCTGAAACAGTTGGTAATTTCTTTTGAAAAATTAAATTGCAATCTAGACAAGAGTCTTATTTACTAAGTTACAAATCATGTTAAGAGATTATTTTTTCCAAATGAAAATGATAATCGTGATTATGATTATTATTAAAATGTCATGGCTACATCATAAGCCCTTGTAAATGCAGTGCTGTCTTGTTTATAAAACCTTTGCATAGTTCCCTGTATTCCTACTAAGAATCATTTGAAACAGAGCAATTTTAGCAGGAGCACTTCTGTAATTGAAGTTCCACTGCTTACCTCTGGAGTGTATAGCAAATGGTAGATTGGTTGGTTTTGTTGAGGTGGGTTATTTTCCCCATTACTGTACTTTTTTTCAGCAACCTAATGCTATTCTGACCTTTGTGCATCAGCAGTTGGCCAGATGTCATCCTGCCAGGACACCATAGAGGTTTGTTGGTCTGCCAGAGAGGGGGAATTTCTCTGATAAGTCTCAGACAGAACATGAGCTTGAGGACTCAGGTTTGTGGATCCCAGCTTTCTCCTGGAAGGGGAAAAATAAAATAATCTTTTTTAATGAAATGGAGGCTTTATTCAGGTGACACCTCATTCACATCTTGGCTGCCCTGGTCGTTTGGCTCCTTAGCTTATTCTCTGATCTCTACTACCAGGAAATCGACTTTACTCCTATCTCTGAGTTTGTGGACCCATGTCAGGCTGTCACATGCCATGTCTTAGCTCTGAGAAGAAGCCAAACCTTTTCCAGAATAGCTTCCCTCTCTGTTGCACACGGATCCCTCTGAAAACGCAGCCAGTTATTTATTGCTTTCTGCTTTCATCATGCAAGTGTTTGAAAATGGAGCTAAATATTTTAGGAAAGCTGTTAACCTCACTTAACGTGTGCAGGGTGAGGGCAAGAGCAAGGTTCAACCTGGCCCTGCACACTCTCATTGCCACCTAACCAAGGACACCAATACCACTGTATTTTCCCCTAAAATGGGTGGTAGCTTTGAGCCTGCAGTATACAGCAGTTTTTAAAGACATGGCTCTTGCTATCCTTGAATTTTCTATTTAGTGAGCATCACTGGAGCATCACCAGAAGCATCCTGGAAGTTGGCCCTTTTAGGTACCCTAATTGCCCTTAGGAGTTATGGATTAACTTGCCTCCTTATTCTTACACCTCATTACTGAATCACACACTCCAATGAGAGGCTCCAGTACGTCTCTCTAGGTTTAAAAAAGAATAGTCCAGTTTAATGTCTAGGGAACAAACAGTTCACTCTATTTTTTGCTGCCTAAGCAATTATTTATGCTGTATGAAGTGACAAATATATGCTGCTCCTGAGAATAGTTGCCCATATTCACTTACTGGTGCTGCAAGGGGCAAGCAGTGATGAACCCGACTATAAAAGACCCATCAAAAACATTTTCATTAACACAAGATTATCCCAGACTTGTGATGGAAATTTCAGTTTTCTTTTCTGGAAAGAATTTCTACCACATATCATTAAATTGAATGCACTTGAGCTTGTACTGTGCAGTGCTGAATGTTCAAGCTGAAATATTGAGTGTAATCTGGTTTATTTTTTAAGTTGCAGTTTTCTGCTTGAAGATGAGCTGTTGCAACTCATCTGAATAATGGTTTTGTTCTTAAGTGAGCCAACAGCAGTGCTGTCCCAAAGCACCAAATTAAGAAGCAAGAGAGCATGTAGGAGTTTAATTTGGAAGTTTATGAGGGGGCACAAAACCAGCTCATCTGTTAGGAACACACAGATGAAAGACAAAACTGGTGGATCTAATAATCATGTTCAAGAGTAAAATGTTTGGGGACTGTAATATCTGGAAAATTATAGGAATCTCTCTGGGTTTCCATGAGACCAAAGCTGCTTTGGAGAAGGAAAGGATTTACTTGTTTTTACTATGTATTCTTCAAACAGGAAAGGATTTTGCAATTATGGGTAACAAACTTCTGGAGGAAACTGGTAAGTCCAGTTAATTTTCATTTTTCAGATAGTAATAATTATTTCTACACTTACTGAATAGAAACTAGTCACAAAAATGTAAAGAGACATTCTCATACCTAATTAAGGCAAATAAGGATAATTTATATAATTAAGGTTAATTTGGCAAAAAAACCCCCACTGACTGAGCTAAATTTACTAGATTTTTGTTAGCTTCAGTTATCATGGTGTTGTTGAAATGTCTCTTTTTATCAAGACTATTCTCCCACGTGTAGGAGCATGGCCTCTCATGTTTGTCTTTGGCCTTCTGGTCTCTTGTCAAAGCTGCATGTTTTGTTGCAAAGTCTGGTTTAATGGTAGAATGCTTTGGGGTTGTCAAGGCCTCCAAATGTTTTCTAGTCATCTTTTTGAAAAGTGGCTTTCAAATACTGTGCATGTTTGTTCATTTCTTACAATGAGGCTCTGTTAATTTCTTCTGTCATAATTACGGTGTGTGAACAAACCTTTGAAGAGGTGATAGATGTCCCGTATGTCCTAAGTCGTTCTGCCAAGGGTCCAGGTCTGCTGGTCAGTGCTGGTTTTCGAGTGACCCTCCAGCAGAATGCACAGGGGCACGAGGAATTTCCTTGTCCATCCACTGGTACAGGAGTACATGACCTGTAGGAGCCCACACTGCCATCTCCTGCATCCTGTCCCTTTCCTTTCCACGTTTTGGCTGCAGAACTATAATCTTGGTTAGCTCTAGTTTCTGTTCCCTAGAAATTCCAGCTCCGCGTCAGCCTGTCACATGAACAAACACTTTCTGCCAGTTCTGCTGCCTGTCATGAACTTTTGAGAATGATGGGCAGCACTGTTTTTGGAAGGTTTGGTGCAGTTTATCCCCATGTAATTTTCTGGCAAAACATGTTCCTATATGTTATGAATTTTCCAGATGAGATGAAGAGTTTTTAAACGTGATGAAAGAGTCAAACATCTCTGAAGTTTGGGAAGCATTGAGGCCCTGTCTGCCCCCAGCCTCGGGCTGGCAGTGTCTCATTGCAATACAAGAATTCTTCTAAATATAGAGATTGCAAATTGCTTCCTGGATTTTCAAAAAAGCTTTAACATTGGGAAATTCACTCATGTTGCTTTACAGCTCTGTCCAGCTGGCAGCACCTTCACTTGAACCACAACGACAGCAGGTAATTGTAACAGAACAGTCCCTGTCAGAACAAGGAAGATATACTGTGCTGCTGGATAATGAAATGGAACAACTCATGCAAGCAATAAAGAAAAAGCACTGCTGGAAAGATGGAGAGTCATATTCAGACCTTTAAAGACTATAAAAACAGTACAGTAAAAGAAGGAGCTGTTGAGTGTATCACTGCTCAACATCCCAGCACAACAGGAGAACTGCATTCACAAGCATCTGCAGACTCGCTGCACATCAGGAGTGCTTGCTGAGCAACTGTGGTGATCATTCCCAGCATCATTAGCACTTCCCATATCAAATCCCTCCATGGAAACTCATCTATTCCAGCACACTGGCAGTTTCTGAGACCAGCCCATGCCCAACAATTTAAAAAATGGTGTAGAAAACTTACTAAATCCTGACAGTTAAAAGAGTTTTTACTGTTTGCTTTGCATTAGTGGTTTTCAATGTTTATGTGTGATTTGTCTCTCCTCGTCTTTTCTCTCAGATTATATGAATTTTTCCTCTACCCTTTTTTTTGGAATTATTTTGTTTTGCTGGGCATAGTAATGTGTGCTAGTAAGGAACTTCATCGACTAATTATGCCTCGAGTGTAAGTCTGTCCTAATGTGTTTAGTTTTTGTTTTACTGATGCTGTCCTAGGGCTGGCTTATGTGAAAAAGTAAATAAGGAACATGCATCTACCTCCTGAACACAAAGCATTATTTTGTATATAATGCCTTTATACTTTTGTAATAGTGCCTGAACAGTACACTGGAGTCAGTGCTGGAAGGATGCTCAAGCCAGTCACAAATTAACTCTGCCAGCTGCTGCCTGAAGCTCCGTGGCAGCACCTCTGGGCACAGCTGGGGCTGCCAAGCCCACCCGAGGAGCAGTGAGTGCACAGCCAGGTCTGCACTTCCAGTAGCAATTGCAGCTCCATAAATCACAGACACCAGTGGGGCTACACCTTGATCTTTCTACTCCTTCCCCCTGCAGTGGGTTTGCACCTAATTCAGAGCTCATTTATTAGCAGGTATCTTTCTTTCTGGGAGCACGTGTGCCATATGTTTGTGTGCACTTCTTTTATCAAGGAGCATGCAAAGACTGGTGTTCTAGAAATACTGTAGATAAATGTGTGTAAGGTTATATATACATGGGTTGGAAGGACTATCCTCTCACTTCATAACTCTCAGTTTCTTTTTCCTCTGGTAAACCACAGTGTTTTTTGCAGACTCTGCCAAGGACCTTCCAGTGGCAATAGACACATCCTTAGTATAACAGCAGGACCAGATGACTGCGACACTGACAGAGGAAAAAGGTGAGGGCTGTCCAGTTCCTTGCCCTCTGAGCTGCCTTGTCCCTGCTCCCCTTGAAGTTTCTATTTTTATTTGTGTCCCTGGGACTCAGAAATAAAACCAAGGGTGGTATCTCTCTTTTTGCAGTTGCACTGTAACATTTCCAATAGGGTCCTCTTGTGGGCTGGATTTTTATAAAAGATTTCGTGTCAGAGTCATTATATTATTATTTGCTATGTATTGTCAGTAATTCTTATTATTAATTTCTTCTCCAACTTTCTGGCATTCAGGAGTCAGAAAGTACCAGAAGAAGCAAAAAAGGGAGAAAAAACGCTTGTTTTTTTCTGAGGGCAACAAGCTAACTTTTAAAGTTCATGCTATAGATATTTTTTTTCTCTGGTGTTCAGCTCATGCAGCCTACATTTATTACAGAGACAGTGTCACCACTGAAATCTTTACCATTTTGCCTTTGAGAGAATATAAGAATACCATGCTATTTCTTAGGTGTTTTCTTTCCTTAACTGAGAGAATGCTTTCCCTATATTAATTACCTGGAAAAGTGTTTATATAGATTTTAAATGTTGACAACTGTAATGTTTACATATGATTAATTGCACTTTGGCACTGTGTATATTGAGTTATAGTCAATAATATTTTACTATTTGAAGCACGTTTCACAAAAATAATTGCTTTCTGTGTTTGTGTGTTGGTCTAACGAAGTGAACAAGCTCAAGGCATAGGGCAAGGTGAAACAAAGCACCTTCAGCTGTGTCTGGAAGACACCATTGGAGGAAATAATTCGTACTGCTCCATTCTCCTTGGATGAGAGTGGGGATGGAGTCTGTCCCTTACGCTCTTCATTACGTAACCCTGCTCTCTTTTTTCACACTGTCTCTTGTTGCTCCTTCTCTCATGCTGGCATGTGTTATATGGCTCTGTTTGGTGCAATAAGAAAGATGATATTTACGTTTTTGTAGATACTTACAAATGGTAAATTGGACAAAGGGTGATTTTACATGCTATCCCTCTGAAGTTTTAGTCTGCTCCTGGTAGCTGTTTTCAGATGAGACAGGAGTATGGATTTAAGGCATGATTTTTTCTTCTTCTTTCTCTAGCACTTCATATAATTCAATAAAGCTAGGGGTTTGTTTTATTTAGTGTCAAAAAGTGCTTTATTTTAAAATGAATCTACCTTACACTTTGCGGAGTCTCCAAAGGCAGATCCCTGGAGTGGAAGCACATGATGGAGAATGTTTGCAGAGTGTTGGACTGGTAGCTGTGTGCCCTCAGCACTCACAGATTAAATGCCTACATGGCCTTTTGGTTGCTGCAGTGTTATTGATGTGGAATGTGGTGAAAAAAATCTATCAGAAATGTGCAGAGCAAAGGTTGCTAGAAAAACACTTCTTTCTTCTTGCACAAACTGTATTTGCTTAAAGGTGCTTCTGCAAGTATCTTTTAATGAGAAGGAAATACAACAGTTAGATGAACCAGTCAGCTGTCAGGCTGGCAGTAAGGACAGTCAAAAATTAATATAATTTAGATATGGGCTATAAGTGCCTGGCAACAGTGAGGTTAGATTGACAGCGTGCTTTAATTTGCCTGCAGTCTTGTCTATGCAAGCTCCTTCTACATCATATCTGAGATTGACACCACATAACCTTTCTCATGGTTGCAACAGTCAATATTCTCCTGTTAAAAATCAAGAATTCCTTTAAAAAATAAAAAGGGAGAAAAGAAAGCTTTGGAGTGCACAGGAGTTTCTACCTGTCAAAAATGTTCTGTGTGCAGAACATTCAATGCCCAGGGAAAGAATGTCACCAATCAGTGCCTTCATCCGCACTGTTGAAGCAGCCAGCTCATCACTGAGCTGTGGGAGTGGGGGCAAGGAA
The DNA here is from genome assembly GCA_013399695.1 of Formicarius rufipectus. Lineage (NCBI taxonomy): Eukaryota > Metazoa > Chordata > Aves > Passeriformes > Formicariidae > Formicarius > Formicarius rufipectus. The sequence continues at coordinate 737,616 of VXAU01004724.1, read as the reverse complement.
GAGGGGCCAGGCACTGTGGGCAGGCTGCAGCAGCACTTCCATGTGCTGCTTGGGTTTTCTTGCCTTCTTCGTGCTCCTCAAGTGAAGGAAGAGCTAAAGCTCAGGTGCTTCCCGGGTCTGCAGCCTGGTGCACCTTTCGGCACTGTGGGCCCTCTCTCTTCAAGATGCAAGTTACAAACCATGGAGTGTTTCCCCTGCCTTCAACAGGGCACCAGGAACTGACATTCTGGAATGAGTCTGCCTTCAACAATGCACTTTTCCAGTCGAACTGCTAAACGAATATGCTCTGGCTGATGCACCCTCCAGGTTCACAGGCGAAGCACCGCTGATTACTTCAGAAAGGAAAAATTAAAAAAAGAAAGGAGAGAGAATTAAATCTAAATGTTAAACAGAAAACTGAGAGATATACAGAACTACATATGCATCGGGGAACTTCATACTGTACATTAGGAGAAGGTTGTTCACTGAGAGGGTGGTTGGTCACTGGTACAGGCCCCCCAGGGAAATAGTCAATGGCACTGAGCCTGTCAGTGTACAAGGAGAATCTGGACAATGCCTTTAATCATATGGTGCAGTTTTAGGTAGTTCTGCAAGGAGCAGGGAAATTGATTTGATGATCCTTATAGGTCCCTATCAATTTGAGATGATCTGTGATTCTACAAAAGGTTGATCTCTGGTGCAGAATTGGTGATCTGGTCAGCTTGGTTCAGTCCCTTTTCTTAAAACAGGATTGCCAGTTCCTCTCTAGTTTCACCCATTTGAGGTAGGAATGGGGATCTTCCCTTTACAGTTTAGTCACTGAAGAAATCTAGCTGTTATTTAAGTAATCAAAACAATAACCCATATGAAACATGGATTAATATATTGGCAGAGGTGCAGACAAGTCACACTCTTATTCTCCTGCATATGTTAATAATTATGTTGTCAACCATTTGTCCTTTTTTGTTTTCCATGCTGGAATAACCACTTAAGTCCCCTGCCACTTACTTTGTTCTGTAGTTAGATGACAATTTTGTTGTTTATAAAAGTGCCAGTGCCTTCATGTGAACTTGCAAACATATTGGTTGCTTTTGCAGAGAAATAAAACCTTTACAGGAATATTTGCAAGGACAAAAGGCACTGTGAATATCAAAACAAATTCCTGATTTTCAATTCTGACTTACACTTGGAAGTACACTTCTGCATTGTTCACTTTAGTCAAGATAATATTTTTATTAAAATACCTTTTCTAAAGACATGAAAAAGATACATTTGTGAATCACTGGATTTCTATGCAAGATGTGAAGGTGAATGGAAGTAAAGTACTGTTTGGTGGAGGGAAATTAAAAAAAAACCCAAACAGTAGAAGTGGCTAGGTTGTAGCTTCTGCTCATGTCACAGACAAAGCTGGGTTGAAGTGTTTGGCTGCTGTTTAAAAAAGGCAGAAAGCAAAACTGCTCTCACTTCTGCCAGCAACCCCAATTAGTCTGGATCAAGTCACAAGAGGGAAATACCCTTTTATTTCAATGATTTCCAAAGACTGAGTGCCTCTGAGCAGTTAACAGAGACTGTACAGAGGAATTACGTGGTGGATGCTGTTTTCTGGTCAGTACTTTCTAAAAAGAAATCCAAAAGATTTTTTACTCTGAATTGCACTGAAACTTTGCAAGTTGTCCCCATTTGTCACTTGACATTAAGAGAAGTCCACTGCTGATAGCCATTGCCAGGAAGCTGACAAGAAAGCACAAACAAGACATGTCACCTTCTTAAAACTTGAAGACGAAAAAGGGGACCCCGGGAGCTATTAGTTTGGTGAGATGTGAAAACACAAGTTTGCTGAAGCCAGAAGATGTACCAGCAATTAGTTTAATTAATTTAATCTCAAGTGTTTCTGTTTTCTCCATCTGCGTGTCTGCTGTAACCTCTCATTATACCCCATGAAGATGCTTAGTTGGACCATCTTCTGCTCCTCTGCCGTCACAGACCATTTCCAGAGACAAGAAGTGGGGTGTTTTCTCGAGGCTAATCTGAGGGGGGCTGTTGGCTTGAACCCAGGTTTCACTGGGCAGTGCCAAGCAGCATGTGGGTGCTGAGTGAGACTGAGATGTCCCAGGAGTGGGATTTGGGAATCTCTAGTAATACCAGACAAACTAGGTGCTGAGCACTCCAGAAGCAGGTGATAACTTCGTCTTGTCTATAAACAGGACAAACTCTGAAGACAGGGAAACTGAAGGATTTCCTCCCATGCTTGTAAAGCAAACTCATACCAGGTCAGTTGCATTAGATGCAAAGCTCATAAAGTCCTTTGGGAATTTATTATACAGTAAAAAGAAGTGAGAAGTCCAAGACAAAAAAAAAAAGAAATAAAATGATCAGGATTTTTACACACTCAGCTGTAAGAAATGCTTTCCCGAAGAGTGCAGTTAAGCAATTAACAACCCTCCCACACCCCGTTATACAGTTTACCTGCATTTTGGAATTTGAAGCAGGGCTTGTTAAAGCAGAAGATGTTGAGCTCAGAACTGGCAGTACTACCAGCTAACACCTTAAGATACTGTCAGTTCGTGCTGATAGAAAGCAGACACTGATCCCCTGTGCTGTAAGTGTAAAGGATTTGTTACCTCTCTCTAATCTGACTCAGATGGGGACATCATGGCAGATACCTTTCTCATATTGAAAGTAAGTAGTTTAAGTGCTCCGATGCTACTTTTAACTGTATTCCAGAAGTAGCAGTCAATTATTGCACACAGTTTGTGTTGCAATAGCCCACAGAGACCTTTGCCCAGGCTGGTCACAGCTGGGCTTTGTGCAGTGTGCACATAATGTACTCACGGTGACCGACAGCTCCTGCTTGAGAGAGGTACCAGCCAGGAGGAAGGAGACCTGGACACCTGTGTCACTGCATCCTGGTGTCACTGGCCAGTTAATTTTCTGAGGTTCTGGCTTCACAGAGATTGCTGGTATGTCACTGTCACCATTTTTTTGGATTCAAAAAATTCCCTTCTCTCCCCCTTCCCGGCGAGGTTCCTCATATGACCTCTTGGCTTTTTGTGTTTCTTGCCACAGAATGGTCACAGTCCCTATCACAGCACCGAATACAGGCCATCTTACAACCCATCCCCTAATCTCTCCTGGGGCTATTCCTTCAAAGCAGAAAGGGATATTCTCACTGCTGAAGTGCAAGACTTGCTGGGACCTCACCATGACTGGTCTCCTGGGAGCAGTGAACATTGTTCCAGGCTCCTGCCGTGGTTTTGATACCTTTCCTTGAAGACTTGTTTCAAACCCTACTTCGACTTTGAAGATGCTTTTAAGGCACACAAATTATTGAATAAAATTTTAAATAAGGAAAACCTGATTATGCTCTATAAATATTAATCTCAGAGTGTAATTGCTCTACTACTCCATTATATTACAATAAACCTGCTGGTGTTGCAGCATTTTAAATAAGTGTTAGATGATTTAGTTTATTCTTATGCTCTTTGTAGCAACAATCTTCAGTCTGAAACAAGATTGCAATTTACTGATTAAAGAAGTATCACCTCATCAAGTGAGATCGAGTTGTTTTTTCGTTTGTTTGTTTGGTTGGTTTTTTTTTTACACTTTTTTCTTTTTATTTACTCTAAGTGAATATTTCATTTTTGAACATATTATGCCTTTTCTACTCTTGCTGTTTAATTGGCATTAGTAAAATGCTCCTGACCCCATTTGCCCAGAAGGTATTGCATGCCCAAGGGACGTGATCAAGGTTTGATTTGGAAGTGGTAGCTCTGAGAAACTACCCAGAGTGGTGGCAGGCCCTCAGAATGTAATCTGTCAATACGAGTTCAGAGGGGATGATGTTTCATATTTGTTTTACTGGCTGCTTATGGGACTATCTGGGAGACTTTGAAAGGGGAGCTGAGAGAACTGGATTATATTTAGAGCTATTTCTGCATCAGAATGGCCTGGAACAGCATGTTGGACTTCCATTTGGTAAAAATACAATGGTATCATTCAATTGACAGAGGGCATCTGATCTTCTCTCCATTCATGGAGGAGGAGCTGTGTGTAAGACATGAAAAGGAGGCAAATTGAACAGAATGAATAAGGCCACAGCAATTTTTGCTGGAGCAAAATAGTTGAATTGAAGCTGGTATTTGCTTTCTTCAGTCCAAATGAAGCAGCAGTGGAATCCATGCCAAGAGATGTGTTTCCCATCACATCCCATTCAGTTTAACATCTTATTAGTTGCAGTCAAATATTTTCATAAGTCACACCTGTGCTCCTAATGATCTTTTCTTCACACACTGCTGAAGAGAGAAATGAACCTACACATGCAATGAAAGTGAGTTTTTACTTTTAAGTAGGTGATCTTATAAACATTCATGCATGATTCTTTGCCCTGTGGCCCTTGCTATTTTTCAGTCCCCACAGCTAAACCTTTCTTGAAAGTAAAAGACATATTATTTGGAAAAGATAAGTGGAAATGGCCCTGTGGAAGTGACTCAGAATGAGTTGGCCTCTGGCATGGTGGAGTACCTGAGGCTTTTAATCTGTCTTTTTGGTGGGATTTCTCATTATCTTTCCCATTTCACTTCATATTTGCCATGCTATATATGCCTTCTTTTATCATCAAATTGAAATTACTCTGAGTACTGTAGAGCACTTCCCTCAAAAAGCATCATGTAGCTTGTACATATCTTTAACAAGTGATGGCTACATGTCCACTTTCATGTGTACAACCTCACTGGAGGAACTTGCCTTCAATGTGGAGCTTGACCCAGATGTGAGGGCAGGCACAATCTAAACCAGTGCCAGGTAAATACCAAAGTCATGTGCACAAGACTATAAGTTGTTACCACTCTGGTCGCCTCTCAAATATCTTAGTTTCAAATTTCTTGGATAAAGTGTCTTCATGGGCCTTTGCAGAGCAAACAGCTGGCCAGACAGAGCCTTGTTTATGGTAGGGGGTTAGTATGTGGCACATACTGGTGTGGGGGAATCAGCACAAACATTTGTGCAAGCAAAGTGAGAGTTGCACAAACATTCACAGGATGTGAAAATGTTGTGGGTGGGCTTAGGAGTAAAGAATAATAGAATCATTTAGATTCATTGGAAAAAGCCTTTAAGGTCATCAAGTCCAAACATTACCCTAATGCTGCCAGGTTCACCACTAAATCACATCTCCAAGTACCCCACCTATACATCTTCTTGAACACTCCCAGGGACTGTGATTTCACCACTTCCTGGGCAGCCTGTTCCAGTGATTGACCAATTCTTTTCCCAACATCCAATCTAAGCTCCACCTGGTACAAATTGAATCCATTTCCTCTTGTTCTGTTGCTTGTTACCTCGAAGAGAAGACCCACTCCTACCTGGCTACACCCTCCTTCCAGGTAATTGTAGAGAGCGATAAGGTCCCCTCTGAGTCTCCAGGATAAACAATCCTGGTTCCTTCAGCTGCTCCTCATCAGACTTGTGTTCCAGACCCTTTCCCAACTCCATTGCCCTTGCCTGGACATGCTCCAGCCCCTCAATGTCTTTCTTCTTGTAAGGGGCCTAAAACTGAACCCAGGATTCAAGGTGTGGCCCCACCAGTGTCCAGGACAGGGAGACTGTCACTGCCTTGTTCCTACTGGTCACAGCATTGCTAACACAAAGATCATAGTCAATCTATTTACTTTCCCTCATTAAGGACTTGCTAATATCCCTGTACAAAAATCTATTATTGTTTTCTTATGGACTAGTTTAAATATACTAGTTATTAAGCTTAAAAACACTAGATTCTTATTTGGGGTATAGTCTGCTTTGAAAACTTTGGTATGAATGGAGAAAACAACAGCAATATACAACCTAATTGTAAATTAATAAGACTTAGTGATCTGGCTGTAGCAGTGCCAAACCCAGTGTCATTGTCTCTGGTGATACACATCTTTTAATTTTAATGGACAGTGTTTAATCAGCCAAATTATTTAAAGTGTGAGAACTCTAGAATAAGAGAACTCAAAGTATCCTATTGCTTTCCACTGACTTTCCAGCACATTGCTCTTAAAACCAAGCAACTTTAGCTCTGTGATGGCAACCTGCTGGTGACACAGGAAGACATTGCTTCATTAGGGTCAGTTATGCTTAAAACATCTTCATGGTGACTGTAAAAAGTGAGTGCAACTGTGGTATCACACACGTTTATATTACATAACTCCTAGTAAATGAGTGTGTTTGAGAGCAGTTCTTTTGCTCTTTTGCTCAGGTACGTATGAGTGTCAGCTTATCCATTTTCTTTTAAGAGCAGTTTGTCACTTTCTCTTGGAATGAAAGGTTTTCCCAAATTCAAGCCCATTTCCTTCCTGCAGTGAAAAGCTGAGTGAACAGAACTGTATTTTTCAACTCATAAATCCTCTAAAAAGGAAATCTCATTAGTGTAATGAATACACTGAATGGTTGTTTGTTATAGACAATTAACCTCCATTAATTGGAGTGGTGTGCTCACAGAAGTGGGATTGTTTATTTGACAGAATGATTTTTTTTTTCCTGTGGAGAGAAGGAGACATTTCAGATAACTTGCCAAAATAACTTCATCTATGGCTGATGGCACTAAGTTACTGAGGGCAGAGCAAATGAAAGCTGTCTGCAGAGTGGCAGAAGGACTTTGTGACAATGAATGACCTCGTAGTGAAACAGCAGGTAAAATTCAGTGCTGATGGGTAGAAAGAAGGGGAAATGGAGACTTTCTGCAAGCTTTACATGCACAAAAATAGGGTCTGACCCAACTCTTACTGCTCAGGAAAGAGCTTGGACTGTAACCGGCAGTTTTGTGGAAACAGCAGTGTTCAGCAGCAGCCAAGAGGTAAAAAAAAGAGAGTTTGCCTGGAATTGCTGGCAGAGACACATAGAATAAAGTAGAGTTTGCCCTTATGCTGCAGTGTAAATCCTCAGCTGGGCTCTCTGTGGAATGCCAACCATCCCTGTGCTCTCCACAGCTCAGAAAGCACCTCTATTCCCTGGCTACTTGGTGGGACTCAGAGGTGCCCAGATTTTGGGGTGCTATGAAGCATGCGTTGTTGGCTGGGATTGATGCTGGTCATGTGTGTAGGATTGTGCCCAGATCCAGGTCCAGGCAGACCTGCTGACTGAGGTTTCACTGATTCCTCCCTTGTTGATTGTACTTGGTGCTCACAATCCCAATTACTTGCATGTCTATGAAATGCAAATCATATGCAAATCAGCATGGATACCCCTGCATGAGCCTGGGGATGGAGGATCTGGCACTGGGGTAATGCGCAGAGATGGGGACTGAGCACCACTCCCTGCTGTGAGAAGAATTGACCCTGAAGGGGCTGAGTGAGGGGGGTTCAAAGCCCACCTGCTGCCTGCTCAGGGGGTCCAAAGCCCACTCCTGCCAGTGTGCAGGGTCACCACCTGGTCCAGTTCACCCGATAGGGAGGTATTTTGGGGGATTTGGGAAGTGAACATGCAGAGATAAGGGGGAAGCAGGGTGTTACAGTTCCATTGAGAGGAGTGTCAGGGAGATGGCTGATCTTACAATCCACTTATGTCCTTGGGAAAAAAATGTTACCATTCTGTCTCCCTCTGTTTAATTTACTGGTCTTTGGGGACAATTGCTCAGTCATAGAAAGAGGAGCTTCAGAGCCTGATATCATGAGCTTTCCTGCTTTTGCAAGCACTGGAATCTGACATACATGCAGTGGAATGGAAAAGGTACTAATTAATATCTTTTATATTGATCTTGCGTTTTGTTCTGCTGCTGGATCATTTTATTATCATCTTCATGGTTTTGCAGGTAGGTCAACGTAGTTTCTTTTTCTGATGTTTACTTTTCCTTGTTTGTGAGATGGAACAGGGATCTCTGTTGCTTGTTGTTATCACAAATGTAAGGGAGGCAATATTATCTTTATAAAACTTGCATTAGCATTTACTGTCATGGTTAATTCTTAGGCATCCTGTATCACTGTGGCTGCCCATTGTGAAGATGAGAAAATGTTAATGGAAAATGGCCCAATTCTAAAGTGCTGCAATCAATATGCAATGCTTCTTACATGTTAACCTTTACCATATGGATTTAATATCACATCTGATTTACACCTAATAAAACATGAGTCTGCCTCTAGAGTTATTCTCTCTCCTCTCTCTCTCTTTTTTTTTCTTTTTTTATTTAAGAGGGAGCATTTTCCGCTTCAGGTATTACAGTGTGTCACACTTTGCTCAAGGAGCCATCCTATGGCCTCACGCAACTGCACTTACCCGACAGATCTGACTTCAGCTAAAACTTCCTGACTGAGGTTATCTCCCAGTCATGGGCAAAGATGGATCGCTTGTTCCAAACTCTATTTTGGTGCTGATCATTTAAACCTATGGAAAAAGAATCTAACTAATCAGAAGTGCTCTGGGCTTACTAGAGTAACCAGAGTGAACATTTACCACACCATCTCTAGAGTTCTCTGTAACATTTAAACCAAACTCTTAATGCATTTCTGGCTGGGATTATCAGATTCAGTGTGCAACATCAACAGTTAAAAGTGGGCATCCTGCTCTCCTGACTTGTAAGCCAGTTCAACCCTACTTATTTTGCTGGGATCACACAGTAGGTGACTCCAGGGCAGTTCTGACCTGCTGGCCTTACTGCTGGTCTGCTCATCTCACTGCTGCAGAAATGTTTCCCTGAAGCTTATAGACCATATCCCATGGCAGCTTCCATGCTTTGGCTAAATGATGGAATATGTTTACAACCAGTGCATCCTATTTCAGACCCTGGGTCTTCTTTAGCAGCTGTTTTGTGGTTTTCCTCTTCAGTGTTTTAACTGTGTCTCTAGTGTTTTAGTGTCTCCTTAGTGTTCAGTGTCCTCTTCAGTGCTTTAATAGTGTCTCTTTAAATTATAATACTTCAAATCTTGACTGTGTTACAAAGATATTTATTGACTTTTTTCTACTTAATTAATAAACATTTAACTCCAAGCCACCTGTGCTCTGGTAGCAGTGGAAGGGCACTTGAAAATAGTGACAACAGGTGCATCACAAGGTATTCCTCACTGATATGTCAGGGCCCTATTGCCCAGGTGCAGGATACTCTTAGGAAAGCACATCCCACAAGTCCAAGATACCTGCATTTTCTCAGGACATGTTTCCCCCCCCAACAAATCTGTTTCTATCAATGTAGTACTACAAAGAAACACATCCATGTCCTCTCCAGATATTGATCTCACACACTGCGAGTGTGCCACGTGCAGGCAGAAATTCCAGAAGCAAAGGAGAAGGGTGGTTGGCAGCCTGATGTTACCATGGTTTAGAGGCACAGTGAATGGGTGTGGGGGACCTTGCTGGGGTGGTGCTGCACAACTGGAGCAGGGCAAAGGCATCACAATTTACTCTGCATGTACTCTGATGGGTCAGCCCCCACCAGCTCCAGCCTCCCAGCTGTACTCAGATTTCCCTGTCTAGAGGACTAATTTGCTCCATGGCAAAGACTAGATGAAAAGAATTATGTATGTGCTATGGGAAACTGGGATTTCAGGACCCTGGTTGAAAATGAGGAGTGCTCCCTCTGGACAGCTTGGATATCTCAGTGACTCATACCTGGGCACCTTGTGCATCCTGTCAGGATTCTCCTGCCCAAGATCAGGCAGCACACAGCAAAGCAAAAATTTGCAACAAAATTTGTCTTGCACACATTGCAGCTGTGGACTTTCCTGCTGGTCTGCTTGAGGCAGGAATCTCCAGGGATTTTACCTACTGTTTTGAGGGAAACAAAATAAAATGCTGCTTCAGGAGCTCCACACATTTTTGTAGGCTTTGACTTATGTATTCCAATTCATTCACTTTCTCCACCTTCTTTCAGAATGATATGATTTATGATTTTCTTCTCTGCAGGCCTTACACCCCTCTACAGAGGCAAGCATCAAGAACGAGCTTAATTCCTGCCGTACTCATGTATTCTCTTTTCTTCCAACTTCCTCTGAGCTCTGTGTCACACCTGACCACTCACTCTGTTAGGAGTCCGAAAACAGTGAAGTCTTAGAAAGTACCAATTATTTTAGTTGTGCTACTGAATAATAGACTGGAAAGCAAGATGCCTGGAGTGCATCAAAGGCCCAGTGAAGGTCTGTAGAGATGCCTGTGTTATTTTAGGAATAAATATGTGCAGCCTAAGTAATGTATAACTACTGCATTTAAAGATCTATGGCATGATGAGAATACAAGGTGCTTCTAGTGACAGGAGCTTGAGAGCATCCTTGACAGAGGAATAAAGTGACTAACGACAAAGCACATAAATATTTCCATGATGGAAGATGATAATCACTCAGAGAAGCACTAAAAGGTGGATAAGGGACTGGATAAATGTAGGTAGAAAGAAGCCATAGGACTGGGGTGCTGGGCAGTGAGGGACATTCGCTGTACAGTGCAAGATCCCAAACCCCATGGAGTCTGCCCTCAGCAGGGAAACCTGGGTGAAGGTCTTGTGTTGAGCTGGGCAGCAGGGCAAGGTGAAGGGCACATTGGAGCTTGGAGCTACCCATCAGGGTGAGCAGCTGCCCCAGGGATAGCTGCAGTCTCAGGGGTACCTTGGGCAGTGGGAGCAGAGGGGCTTGTGGGGAAGGAAGCTTTGGGAAGTTGGGTGTGGCTCTATTGGGTGGTCCAGGATGTGCAGTATCAGCACCTGCTGAGCCTGCACAGTGTACCTCTGTGTGCTACTTTTTTTAAGGAGGTTTAAATTCCTCCCTGAATAGGCAGTATCTGGGAAGGCTGCAGGTTTAGATCAGTCCTTGCTTGACAGCCAGGAGGGGGTCATTCCCTAAGACCAAAAAGTCCTCTGACAGACCTGTCTCAAGTGTGTGGAATGTTGCTGTGACATTGGGTTCTCTGATGGCAAGGGTGGGCTCAGTGTGGGTGTAGTAGTTTATCCCTGGCTGAAGGCAAATATCCAAAGGCCTCAAAACAACAGCTCCCCCCCCACCCCAACAGCAGGGGGAAAAGGGGGAAAAAGAAACCACACTAGGTGAAAAGTGGATTCTAATACTACTGAAGCAGTATGAATTTATACAAATATATACATACAGAGAGAGAGGGAAAAGAAAGGAACTTAGCATTACTATATGCACACACACACAAACAATAACGAACAAGTAAACAAGGTCTACTTCCCAGAGAGAGATATGCAGCTCTCTCCGAAGAGACAGCAGGTCCCCGACCGGTGCCCTTCACTGCTGGAAAAGGACTGACTCACAACTTCCGTCTATCCCTTCTTATATCTAAGCTGACGTAAAATGGGATGGAATACTTCATTCGTATACAGCAAACCATGTGATCTGTCTCCCAGAAAAGCCTAAAAATCAAACCACCACAGTGGGAGAAGAAATAGGTTTGAGTTGGTCCCCGTGTCACTTGTTTCCCCAAAACTCCTCAGACAGGCAGTGAGGACCAAGTTGCACTCTGAAACCAGAGCGGCTGGTGTCACATGAGACACAGTCATATTATTTAAGCAGGTGTTAGTGGAGCCCGAGATCCTGATTATAGTCTCAGTGATGAATTAATTCTTTATGGCTGGAGGTGAACACGAGGAAAATGTACAGGAGGCCAGACAAGCCCTGTGCAGACTTTGTGGCAAGAGGCAGGAGCTGTTTCGGAGCGATAAACAGCTGCACGCTGTGCTGGCGTTAATGCAGCCGCTGAGAGTTTCTCCTACGTTAATCTATGAATTTCATAGCCCAACATTCCATTACTTATTTATAGATTTATAGCTCTTCCCCCTCCCTCCCCCCACAAGCATCTGGCTGTTGTGTATGAAACACGCAGCCACAATTACGAAATGTCTTCTGAAAAACCATCCCCACCTCGTCACCCGTTGTGGCACCGCGGGCTGGCAGGTAGTCATGGACCTTGCACGGTACTTGGCTGGGCACCTGTGGGCTCAGGAGCAGCTGCTGAGCACCCAGAGCTGGACCAGTGCCATCCAGGGCTCGCCCCACACTCTGACTTGGCTTATACCAGAGCTGGGAGCAGTGGCCATCCCAGAGTGCATGATGTGACCCATGGGCAGGGATGATTTCCTCTGGCAGTAGTCACAGAGGTCTCTGTTGCACCCCAGAGGGATGTAAGTGGCTTTAGTCCTCCCTGCTGCTCGTGTCAGAAATAGAATTGGATCAGTTAATATATTTTGGGTCTGCTGCATCATTTTCTCCTGCATGCAGGTTTGTTTTTTATTTTTTGTTACTCATTGGAGCAATAATCCTACATGTGGCAATTTGCAGCTCTCAGGGACTGTGCTTTGGGCTGTCTCTGGGCTGGGGTGGTATCACAGCATGTGCTGTGCAGGGGTGTCTTTGAAATGATTTCGTGCATGTATTTTTATAGTTTTTAAGTTTTGCTGTGTGTTACATCTGAGCTGGATGCTCCTTTGGCTGCAGGAACTGGGATAAAGGCAGCTCCAGGACCACAGCCCATGTGTGGAGTCTATCTGGCCATTGGCATCCCCAGGTGTGTAAGTTCCAGGACTTCACCGTAACTGCTGTGAGATATTCAACGAGAAATGAGATCTTCTGAAGATAAATGTGTTACATATGCAGCAGGGTGTTTGGAGGGTAACAGGTACCTCTAGCAACAGCCAGCAGCAAGCAGACAGTTCTGAGGGAGTACACTGCATACTTATGTGTACCACAGTAGGTCACACACATTATGCTTCCTGCTAGGAGAGATTTCTCTCTGAGTTTTCAAAGATAGCTTCAAGAAAACGTGTTTTTCAGCAGTCAAGATGTGGAGCTAAAAATGCAAAGAATAAAACCTGCACAGTCACTGGCAGAGGTCAACACTCCATACTTGTTACCTTGGTTATGGCCGTCCCTCTCCTTGCAGTGCTGATGAAAGGATCAAGGCCCTGACATCCAGCTGGTACCTGGTGCCTCAGTGTGAGTGCAGAGGCTTTAGGAGCAGCTGCCTCATAGTGTTTTATTTTACTTTGCAAGTGCTTCAGTTGGGATGTGTTACCCTGCAAAGTTCTTTGTCATTTTAGCACTTCTGCTTCATCTCTCCTTGTGTTGTCGTTGCATATAATTGTTGGGTCTAGGTGGAACTGCTGGCATCTTTGTGTTTTGCTGAAGCTGAAGGATACCACTTAGATCTGTAGATATATACTTTTTCCTTTTTCTCCAATATACTTTTAATGGTTAGTTTTAAAAGATATCACACTTGTCTGAAAGATTATTGTAGAACTGTTCTGATGTTGTTGATGAAATTGCAGCAGAATATTCTTCTATGGCTCTGTGTCAGAACGTCTTATTATTTGAAAAAGACCATGTTCTATTTAAGTGAATTTGATTTTCTGTTGCTTGTTAACTTCACAAGTATTTTTATATCATCATTTCATCTACAGAATAGTTAAAAGAATATTTAAAAAAAAAATCTTGTTTGTAGTTCAGGCAAGTCTTAGTAGGAAGTTCAATGGCAAGAGCTGAGTCAAATCTAAAATCCTCATTTAGCACCTTTAATGCTACTCTAAGAGGAACGACACAGATAGAGAGCTCTCTACGTCTGACAAAACCTCCACTGTAGTCATAGTTTTATTTGTTTTACTGCATTATTCAAGTCCTTTGCACAGGAGAGCTGTATCTCATCCTGCCATGAACTGAGTAGGTGAGATACGCTCATTTTCCTCTAAGGAGGTGTTTCAGAAGGAGAAATAATCAGTGCAGGAAGAGAATAACTTCCTAAGTTTTGATGCTTTTGTTACATGACTGTCATCTTTCAAATTCAAGAGTTCCATCTAGAGGAATCCTATTTCATGAGCTTGGTTTTGCTGGCCTTTTAATGTGTGTCATGTTCTCTCTCTGAAAATAGATTAATTCAGTCCCCTTTCTCAGTTTTCTGTGTTGAAAACCTATGAATTCCATTGTTTCTTCCTGGCAGTTTTTGAAACAACACTTCAACATCAGTATTCTCTGCTTACTTTTAAAGTCTCATTTCCATGTTTCTGTTTATCGAGTGTGCTGAAGAGAAAGAAAAATTCTATTCATGTCTGACTGTCACTTATGAATTTGTAGCCCAGAAGGTTACATGACTCAGATTTTCCAATCAACAGAAATAAAATACATGCTTGAGAAAAAAAAGAAAAAAAAAGAAATAATGGGAGTAAGTGAACAGATTCTGGCAACTCTGAAGCCATTTAATATTATAGAAAATGTTGAATGCAGACAGACCCACTGAGAACTAGTATTTCTGCAAATAGACATGTATCTCTGTTCAGTTTGTTTAAGGAGTCACTGTTTCCAAGTCTTTTTTTCTTAACCTGTAGAGAAATCTGGTAAAAAAACCCATCCAGCTGAAATGCCAACAGAAGTAATTTGCTATTATCTTTTGGGGTTAGGAGTTAAATTCTGGTTGATCTTTTATCTAATAAACCTTTTTAGACCTTTCTGTGGCTCAGGTTCTCCAGTTTATCTTTTCTAATATTCTTTATTTGTCAAACAGAAATTAAATACGGTGGCAATGTTTAATAATGAAGTCTCATGTCTAAAACTATGCTAGGATAATCATTGTATTCTGATGTGTGAAATTTGTCTAAGACAGAAAACAGTCAGAGAGAAGAGTTTTGTCTCTCAAAATCATGTTGTCAAAAGGGTAACTTGGTGCAACCGATGGAAATGAACTGAAGAAATCCCACTGCTTATGCTGTGAAACTTGAACTTTGCTATTGTAGCTTGACTTGATTAAAGCAAAGCAAAATAGATCAAAACAAAATCACTGGAAACTTTCCCATGACTGAACTTTCTCAAGTAAAATTGACATGTAGCAGCATTCCTATGCTGTATGGCCTTTATTGGTGTGGCTGTCCTGGCAAAGCCTTCTTGCCTAAGTTCTGATCACCCTTTGAAGGAAACCCTTTGATGTGCCCTTGGAAAACAGCCATAGCAGGGGCAGCAGGGCTGAGGTTGTACAAGCAGGTCACCCAGGCTGTGCTTGCGTGGCTCAGGTGAAGGAAACCGAGTGGAGCTCTGTGGAATAGCCCAAGTGTACAATGCTGTAAGAACTAGTCCCTCGGCAGCAGATTCGTGTTGGAAATCCCTCATTGCAACAGCCCAAAGCAGAGACTGCAAAGCAATGGCCTAAGAGGTAACCAGTGTGAGTGGGCAGGAGGCAGTGATTGCACGGAACCCTGAGGTGTCTTTTGCTTAGACGTAAAGCTTTCCTATTACTGAGATGGTTGATGTTAAAAATGTACCTCTGAAAGTGCAAGCAACATGAATTCAGCAGGTAAATTGGTTTTTCTCCACTTAGTTATGTACTTTTTTCATTCAAGCTCAAGATAGCATGAATGAATTTTTACCTAATTACCTAATTTTACCCAATTATTTTGAAACCAGGTCTTATTTCTGATTTTCAACCCAAGGCTTATTTCAATTTTGATTATGTATTTACAAAAAAGTAGAGCTTCTTTACAGTTGTTTTTGGCTTCCTTTTCTGCCAGCAATTTCTGAAAGTTTTAGATGTTGTTATGAAGATAAATTAAAGTCAATTTCATAACCCAAGGCTTAAATTTGTTTGCACTTTTAATGAAGTCATATTGTGATATGCGACCACAAGTCACTTTATCTAATCTGACACCTGCCACCTTGTTTCTGTCAGTGTTGATTTTAGACTTTATTGTAGTTTTCCTTAACTTTCTTCCTCTTTATTTTGTAACTAGCTTTGCAATTAGGCAATTTTAGGAATTCAGCAGATGTGAAAATGCAAGTTTTTTGATTTTTACTGCCTGTTACATTGCATTTACAAGATGAGAACCACGTGGATGCTTTTCTGAACAACTGCATGCAATTAACCATGGTGAAAAGTTTGCTTAGAAGGTATTTTATGTTCTGCTTAAAAAAGTGGATGTTTTTACAAGATGCCTAAGGACTCCTGAAGCCTTTTGCTCCTCGGAGTGTCCAGAACTGGCTAATTGCACAGCCAAGCCAGGACCAAGTGCTCAGGTTTAGCCACTGAAGTGACTGAAAGCAAAGTCTTGTCTGCCTTTTTTTGTTTTATGGTTCCCTTCGGCTTGCCAGGGTAAGGTGGAGACCTTCTGCAGGGAATTCCATCCATCAGATAATGGGATTGTTTCTCTTGATTACCTTTCATAGCGCATCAAGAACTATTTCATAGCTGCCTCTGGGTCTGCAGGTCACAGGCTCTGCGACCAGGGAGGAGGGCTGGTGACTGCAGGGAGCTTTGAAAGGCAGATGATACATCTCAGCTGGTATCTCAAGGGAGGTGGAATGGGTGCTGGGTAAAATACAGAGGTACAACTTTGAAAGAAATAATCTTTTAATCTTCAATAATATTTTGAGCCAACATTGGTTGAAATAGTATCTCCACTTGATATAGATATTCCACTTGAAACTAGAGGCATGAACTCTGGGAAAATTCACCCTAAAGAAAGTCTCAGCATTGGCAGTCATTAATTTCATGGAGTAGGACCTTCCAGTCTTTGCCAAGACCATGATCTGACGTTGTGGCCTTGTAGTCAAATGCTACTCTGTACAATCTTCACTCAGTCCCAGGGACTGTGTTCTTGTTTGCTCTTTTTTGTGTTATTGAGGTGGTGAAATTATTGTTCAGTGCCAGCGGAAGGCCGAATTAATGGATATGCTCAAACTTATTCAGAAATGAGTTGCTTGATGGGGTTTTTTATTTATTTGTGCATATATTTGGTGTACTCACTAAGCATAACTTTATCTCACAAGTAATAATATTTACACAGTGTAATTTCAGGAAGGACTGTGATCCATAAAGAACTTCCCAAATGAGATAACTGTAAAGAAGATTTAAGTGTAGCAATTTATTGTTCTTCAAAACAATGGGGCTAGGTAATAAAGATGAAACAAGTGCTAAAATCCTGGAAGCAGGCAGTGCAAAGTCTGCCACGTCCTTAGTTTTACCCCACGTACGTGCTGCCCATCCATCAGCTGCAGTTCCAGGCTGCTTGTCACATGAAATGTCACTCCAGAGTATGTACATTTGCTTTTTGCATGCTGGTATTTGCACTGAATCCCTCTGTCCACTGAATGTTAAGTTGTGGCCTAAACTGATAACTCCAACCCAGAGAGGTATTTAAATATACTTCACCAATTAAGTTGAGCACACTTTAAGTGCTCCCTTAGTTGAGACTTGGGAACTGATCTTTGAATCTTCCATGCCTGATGACTCATTATATAGAAACCAAACTTTCAACTGATTAATTTTTTAAGCTGATTGGTGCAAAGTGCAAACTTCCCTTGCCTGAACTGCACAGAACCCTCAGGAAGATGGACTGATACTTTCATAAACAGAGAGCAGAAAATGGATTTTTTTTTCCCCAGTGGAAAGTGTATAATTTAATCAAGGTGGAAACATTGAATAGGAATGTGCTGTTTTCCACATAATTATTTTTATTTTTTTAGAAAATAAAATCAACAATTCAAGTGTTTTCACTGCTGAGTCTTAGAGCCTCAGTGCTTAAATAGAAAGTATTTTTCATGAACACTCGTATGGGATCAGCCTAGAGCTGGCATTTGAAGGAGAATGAATGAATTAGTAGAAGCTACCAAATATAATTCACAACGAATTCCCTTCCTGAGAAAGCAGCAGAATTTAAATGACTACTTTGAGTGTATTCATTGCCGGTGTCTGCCAGGAATATTCATAAAAGGAGATAGGCTGGAAGTGGATTTCAGGATGGTCTTTGGAGGCTGAGGCCTTCACTTTCCATTAGACAGATACAAGGGCAGAGCTAGGGGACTTTTATGTAAATTTGATTAATATAAGCCCCCAGACATATATAATGTATCTCCAGCCATCAAAGTATGATAGAATTAGAACCAGGACAGATGATGTACTTGTACCCTTTTCTAAACTTCTCATGGGGTTATACCAGTAAGGAGATCACTTCAATACCAATTCCTCCCCAGGGTTCTTGTAAAAAAATATTCCATGTCTTCATTGTCAGCATGGCTAGTGAGAAAACTTCTGTTCAATTTTGCCAATTTTGGACTATGAATTAGTAAAACTTTCAGTATGAAACATTACAAATTGTTAATTTGTGGTTTGGAAAAGCAGCTCCTACTTAAAACCTGCACCTTTCAAATATTTTCCTCTGACTGGGATCTTACCACTGAGCAGTGCAGGGAGAAAGGTGCTGAAGCATTCTAGTGAAATGAACTTTAAAGCAGAATTGCCCTGGAACCTTAAATAATAGGTCACTCCTGCTACTGTATTATTATTTACTTACAAATCAGATGACTGTTTATTTTTGCCTTAACATTGTGTGGCTCTCCTTGACTGCAAAAGCAAACCGTTGATGAGTCAGGTAGCTAAAATAAGATGCAGAATGCAAGATGCTTCAAATATTGCCAAACATTTTCTGTAAGATCTATCTAATTAGAAATCAGTTCCCTACTTAGCAGCAGACAACAGATGTATTCAGAAGTAAAGTAACTTTCTTTAATCAGATTTATCTACATGGGATGGATCTGGATCCTGACCATGTAAATGAATTTTCTCTCATAGTAGATACAGTTATACGTATATATCATGTATACTTGGGTGAATTTCCCTTCTTCTAATCAAACTAATTATAAACTCCTAGTTCTTTTCTTATTTTTGGTGCTTCAAAATGAAGAATATAATAACAATAGTAATAGCAATAACAATAAGGACTTTCATGTTAATGGCCCATACAGACTTTATAACGTGGATAAAAGACAACCATCTTCAATTTTTCTGCATTTGGCTTTGTTTCAAATGCAGAAATTAGCTAATGGGGTTACAGATGAGCATACAGTGGCCAGAAAGCTGCATTCCACCAATTGAGGCTTACCTCAAGTAACCCTGATGTTGTATTTCATTGTCTTTCAGATTGAAAGACTTCCAGAGCAGAAGGGTGATGTAGACTAGATGGAATTCTGTGAAATTACCAAGTGAGGACCCCTGTCTCCAGATTTGAAGACAGTGAAAGATGTTTGTGGTGGGAATGGGGATCCTGTGATTGCTGTGATGTGTTCAATAGTGTATCCAGCTGCAACGGTCTTTTTTTGCCTCTCTGACACCTTACTGACCCTGTAGTGCTACTGGAAGTGCTTTTATGCTCAAAGGCATCTTCAATGACAATGCCTTCACAGGCCTGAGAAACTCTTCAATGTTTATTCTCTCTGTTTTGTCATTCAGCTCATTTTTTTTTCCAGCTGCCTTGGAAAGAAGTGTTTCTGCAATGGCTTGTCCTGTAAGTTTAACACAGCAGTTAAAGCAGATCGCTGGTGACAGGAGCTGCTTTGCATTGATACACATCAGAAGGTCAGTAAAGCCAAATGGAAGCAGGAAGAGCACAACACACCGTGTTTTGACATCATTGATTACTCATTAGCAATTTTCAAAGGTGGACTGTTCAATGTAGAACTGTTGCTTGAAAAATTAACCATTCCAGAGGTTTTCAGAACATGTTGATACAGATCTTGAGCTTCTTGCCATTGTGTTTGAACAATTATCTCATCTTCCAGCACCATGTGTGTCACTCACTGCGACTGAAACAGCAGAAACAGATCCCTCTCCTGTTTTCAATGCAAGTATTAAAAGGGTAACATGCAGCTTTATTTCTCTCACAATACTCCTGGGAAAAACAATTTTCCCCTCTCTAGTAGCTGTTCCTACTTTTTTTGTCCTCTTCTCAGAGGTATTAAAAAAGTTATCCCAAGGATATTCAGTGCCAACAGCGAGAAGGAGCAGAATGCCGCTGAGGCTTTAGGTGTTCCACGCCGGGTCCTTGTGGCATTAACTAATGAATCCCCACAGCACCTCCAGAACTGCAGCTGGCACTGAGCATTTTGTCTGGACCCCATCAGAAATCATAAAAATCAGCACACAGATATTCAAAGTAACTGAACCTATGTCACGTGCAGGACTAGCCAGCTGGTAGCTGGGCACCCGGATGAAAGCTTGGGAACCAGGGATCTGATTTCAGGTCTGTGTGGGAATTGTTGTGACTTTTCTGTTTTTTGTTGCCTGAAGTGCTTCTGATTATGGATGCACATGTCAGAGCAAAACATGGACACGCACTAGCACCCCTTGCATTCTGTCCTTTGTGAAAAAGCCCAGGCCTGGCAGGCTGAGCAGAGTTGTGGTGGGCTGTAGACCAGAAAACGATGAGGACTACAGGGCTCATAGCCAGGGTTAAATCAGTAGCACCCAGCTAGTAAGCCTAGACATGTCTAATTACTGTAGGGCAAGTTCTTTTTCCTTTATTTTGCTTCCCCTTTTTAATCACCTTGTATTTTCTTTATTGTCATCTCTGGAGGACAGGGAGAACAAATGTCGCTTAACAGTGTGGATAGAAGTTCAGCATGACTTCAGTTGTTGCAAAGCTAGGAGTGACTTGGTAAAACTCCCCAAGAAACAATCACTACAACCCAAGGCAAGGCAGCACTGTTCTGTATCCTCTGTAAATCCTGCTCTGCCTCACATCTTAGATATCTAAAATATACCTTAGAGATGCTCAAACAGTGTATTAGCACTGTGCTTTCCTTGTATGCATCAATATGTAAGGCGACTAAGCAAGTTCCTGAGTTACCATGGAGCTGAACTGCACCGATCTTGGGAGACAGTGAAAACTAATAAAACAGAATGAGAGAATAACTCCCAGGGAGCTGGATTTCCAAAGAGCAAATATCTGAACGCTGCATCAAATATACTTTTACCCCTTTGTTAAAAGATAGCAGATGTGGATGAACTTTACCAGTCAGATTCCTTTGTCAGGCACATCCGTGATGTAGAGTTTGGGTATTTTTTTTCGTAGAAAATACAGCCTAGGATTTCCCCCAAAGAGAGTTTCTGACGCCTTTGTGTCTCTGTTGGGCTCTGCTAGAAGCTCTCGACTGGAACACAGGCCATTTTGTGCTCCTTTCATCCTGGCCCGCACTGCCCCCGGCGCTCCCCATCAGGGGCACTGAGGTTTCAAAGCAGCGTTTGAGCACCCACCCTCCTCTTGGGCAGCTGTGGTGCAGGGGAAAGGAAAGAGTGGTCCCTCCAGAGCAGCTCAGGAAATGCAGTCAGCCTTCAGAGCGGGTGGGATTTGTTTTGCCAGATGTGGATATCTTCATGGGAGCAAGAGGTCCAAGTCACCGGAGAGAAGCTTCTGCATTTAAGCTTCTATTTTGGCCTCAGAGGAACAGCAGCATAGACTCATCAGCACTGTATTGATCAGTTTGCCATTGATTACCCAAATTCCAGATGCCTGCTTTGCTGGAAGCATCAGCTCTGCAGGGGAGCCTCATGCAGGGCATTGTTCCCCAGCGGGCTCTGGACATCCTGCCTGGTTGTGCCAAGCATTTCATCCTGAATGTCCATGTGCCAGGTGTGGAGTCCAGGAACAGCTTGGTTTCAAGAGGCCTGCCTGGAAACTCAACTAAACCTTAGGAAAGTGTATTAGGAAGTTCCCAAGGCTGATAAGACTCAATCAAGCCTACAGACATCTGCTGCCTCAGTATGTCCAAGCTGCCTGCAGTTGAGAAGATTTGTGGGTTTCTGTGTACTCCCTAGGCCAGATAGAGTCGTACCTTATCAATCCCTTTGTTTCTTCTGTCTCATATTCATTAAATATAAACTGACCTCACATTCCTGAATTCCCTCATAATGACCATATTGTATTCTCTTAATTGTAATATCTCCTCCCATCCTTTAGCATAAAACCAGCCCCTGAGATGAATATTTCCTCACTGAACCTATATATTGTATGTTGTAACGTCAATAAATATCTCTGTTTGCCCCCTCGAAACTGAGATCGGAAACTGACCGCTACAGCCAGGGACTTGGTCCTTGACTGGCAGTATCCCCTCTTGCTATTATCACCTTTTCTCACAAAAACAGTTGCTTTTGCTCCTTAAAAATATGAATCTGGGGAGGGAAGATAAAACTTGAAGGATGGGAGTAGGGACTTGAAGATCCCTAGAGAAGAGAATGTTTCATTCTCTCTTCACAAAAGTAAAATGTAGAAAAGCCTTCATTTTTCTGTTTCTTCTGGGTTTATTACATATGACTGGGTGGATTAATTTGTTTTCCAATGCTACCAGCTTTGTTATCCAATTTAACATAGATTCCTATGTGTATCGGGAGAAAACAGCTACACTCCAATGGATTTTCTCAAAATGTCTCAAAAAACCCCACAAGTAAATCCCACAGAAAAATGGAAAATTTTTAGCAAGGCTAGAAATTACTTCGTAATCTGAAGTAAATATTAGGAATGCTTGTGCCTGTGAGTCATGTCTTGAAGGAGAATTAACTAGCTAATCAAATTTTAACTCCTTTTTTCCTATGAACAATAGAACAATCTGAAATATTGAAATCTTCCTACCAAGGAAGAGGACACCAAGTTTCTGCTTAAATTATTGTCTGAGTTGTACTCTTTGGTCATATACAATGAACAGTCAGAACTCCACAAGAAAGGTGTTGATTTATTTAGCAAAAAACCAGACACAAAACAGCAAACCTGTTTTGTGATGGTATGAAAATGAAAAATACTAAAAGTGAAGCCTGTTTTGTTTGGACAAAGGGACTGTTGCACGAGGAGGGGCAATGGATGATGCTGTTCAGCCGTTCTTCCTTCCTTTTGAGGACTCTCCTGCCAAGGGGCAGTAAGAGGGGATGGGAGAGATGCTTTTTGTAGCTGCTTATTCTTCATTTCTCCAGGAGCAGTGAACAAGACTGGAGCATTCTCATGTTGAATAATACAGCTATTGAGCATTTGGGCTCCCCACTTAATGAGTAAAGCCACTTCACCAGGACATGTGCCACAGGAGGCAAAGACTGGCCAAGGAGTCCATGAAAAAAAAAATCCATCGAAGTGGGACTTGCATGTGAGTTTGGATTCTGCCAAGTCCTTGGAAATCTGTTAGGGACTTCTTGGGATTGCAACAGTGTGCCAGGCTTCAGAAAACCCAAACAAACAATAGAGGCATCTGCACCTCAAGAGCTTTTCTTCTCAGGGATCTGCATGAGAAACTTGTTCCCAGAGGGGTGGCTGTCTCAGAGCACCTGGCCTTTGTGCAAGAAAAGGGGAAAACACCTGTGTAAAGGCTGTGGCACTCTGTAACTTCTCGCACTCTGGCTCATCTTAAAAACCTGTGAAGGCTGTTAAGCTGTCTTGGGAAGCATCTAACCCTCATTACTGTGCAAAACTATCCTTCAAGACTGACTTAAACCAGTGAACTGGAGGATTATGTTCATTGTAGTGGGGAAGTTCTGCTTGTGGCAGATCGATCAGTGTAGTGGCTGGCAGGATCCTGAGATGAGGAGGAGGAGAGAGGAATGGGATGCTCTTTTTGAACTTCATAGTACTTCCCCATAATGCATCATGAAAATTGGTGGATCATGAGAGATATCAGATAATTTAGCTAGAGTTCAGCTGAGTTTGTTTTTCCTGGAGAAGAATTTGTACTGCTTCCAAGAGGGAATTTTTAAATTGTTTTCAGTGAAGGAGATCATGGAGGTTCCCATTCCCTTCTCGAGAGCCGGCACTGTGCAAACAAGCAGCAAAATTCACTTCACCTCAAACAATTTGCAAACTATAAACAAGTACAAAAATCAGCAAACTGATTCAGTGAACAGGCTGGGGAAGCATAAAATAACAGCCAGACAGTTATGACCAGCATGAGATTATTATGATAAACAATGTAAATTATTGTTGTACATCCCTAAGTAGCCTATTCTGGCAGCCCCATAATGTATGTAACACACTGTACCTTCTGCTGCTCCATATCTTTATAATTGGTTGCCAGTAATTTCTGTTTTCATCACAGTATTTGATGTTCAGCGCATTCTTGATTGTTTCTTCTGCTGAACATAGTCAACAGATTAAATTTATATTTGCAGCACTTGCAGTTGCCTGGGTTCTCCATAATTGTTGAATTTCAGTGCTTGAAAACCTGTCTTAAGTTTAAAATAAATAAGTTACAATTAAAATAATTTAATTGACCATTAAAAAGCTTAGCTTCAAAGGAATTAACCCCCCTGTGAGATATATTGTCACCTCATAGTCCATTTGCTATAATTTGAGCAATTTTATCAGCAGAGAATCTTACCAAGGGCTTCACAAACATGAGAGATGGTTAAAAATAAAAGATCAAAGCACGCAAGCAAATCCGGTTAACAAACTGTAGCAAAAGGGGATTATTTTATAATTAAATATGAAACCAATTCAAACAAATATTTGGAAAGACTGAAGTGGGATCCCACTGTATTTTTAGCAGGATGTGCTATACATATTGTAAAGATGTCCTGTTCCACTGGTCTGACCAGAAGCCACGTGTGGGGAACATCATTGCACCTCTTCTCTCTTCTCTCCTACCAGCATTTCCCTTTCTCAATGGTGTTTTTCCAGAAATCCTCTCACATCTGTAGCTAAATATAACAGAGTAAAGGAGCAGCAAGCTTGAAAATATTGCATTAAACCCATCAGCTCAGCATCAATACATAGAGGTGCCTGCTGGGAAGAGGGAGAACTTGATCATCTCCATCTCCCATGATGGTGACCCAGTCATCTGGGTCATTTAACAAAGTTTCTCATGCCTTCCAGAAATGGTTCAAGAAGCAGAATTTGCACTGTGGATTTTTGTAAATCCTTTTGCCACTAATGGTACTACTGTTAAATCTTTTGAGGTAGCATATGAAGGCTGTGACTAATTTGCCTTTGCCCATGGTTAAATAATACAAACTGCTTCCCTGGACTGAGAATAATAGACTGAAATATTCCCATTTCCTGCAGATGAGTGAAAATAAACAGATCCAATCTCAGCTGAAAGAATGTAAGTAGAACAGGCCTTCATTTGTAGGGAAAAATAAACTCTGCTGATCCTGTAGGTCTGGGACTATAAACAGCATCCTTTTTCTCCCAGGGCGGTGTATAATGTGAGTGCATGGTTTGAACATCCTCAAAATAAACAGCTAATCACCCTCTCTGGCCTAATTAGGTTATGTTCTGGCCCCTGGCTCTAGGTCTCATGCAAAGCAGCATTGAGGGAAGCCCTGCTCCTCTCCCAGGAGGCCTGTCCAACTCTGTTAGTTAACATTTGCTCTTTGAGGATATCCAGCTTGGGAATCTTTCTTGCAAACTTGCCAGATCCAAGGGCGAGAACATTATCGTTGCTTTCTGACAAGAACAAATGTAACCCGTTCTTCCTCTCTTTGCTCAGCTCACAGATGCAATGGGAGGATGAGCAAATCAGGTTTANCCCCCCCCCGGATTTGGATTGTCTGCCTGTTCCTTGTGTATCAGCCAATTTTACCTTGCTAGGTTCTTCATATGGGTGTTTATTTTTTTCCAGAAAGGTGATTTATCAGCAATCAGTGTCCACTGCAAATGGCAACTAATCAATCCATAAGGATTGTATAGAACCCCTGTTAGTACTGTGGCATTGCAGACAAAGTATTGCTGAAGCCCAGATGTGTTGTGAGACTTTGCCCACGCTGACACTGTGCAAGGAAAGGCCTGGGAGTGCAGCAGTTGTTGCCTGGAGCTCACAGGCTGGACCCTGCACTGCTGAGTCCATAATGGGGCTGCTGCACTGGGATTAGGAACAAACAGAATTAATGCAGAGAGAGATCCAAGGCAAAGGCCAAGTGAACTTTTAAGCTCTGGTTTATCAGCATAGGGCCTGTAAGAGGAGAAATAGCTGACCAGATTCAGAGCATTTCCATATCTGCAGTCTTCTAGATTTCTTTTAAAGTATGCTTAGATCTCAGAATGTGTTCCCATTTTTCATGGCTCTTTTAAAATAATTGTTCCTCTGTATCAAAACCAGACCGTCCTACCTTCAATTCCCCTTTCACAGTTCCCTTTCATCTTAAGAACAGCTAGAGGTGCTCCCAAGACTGTTTAAACCATAATTCCTAGAGGTATTAATTTCCTCTCATTCCTGACTGAGGCTTGCACTGGGGCCGGGGCAGGGATGCTGAGGGCCCCAATAGGGTCCATTTTTCCCACGAAGATGTCCATAAGTGATACGACCCTGGTCATGGCCAGATCCATTTCTCCTTGTCCCCACTTCTTGTCCATTGGCTGCAGGAAGCAGTTACTGCATCCAGTGTCAGTTCTAAAGGCACAGACTCTTTTTTAGTGTCCTCTCTGCAGACTGAGGAGTGCTTGGTACAAACCCTAGAGCTGGACCTTAGACCTCTTGAGCCTCTCTGGTCTATGTACCCTCACAGTTTTCTTGCCTGTGACTGCCTCTTAGGAACAACAAGCCAAGGAGGATAAGAACAGCTGAGGAAAGACATTCCTGAGCCACAGGCATTTAATTCTCTAGGACATCCCTAGAAATAAATGTTTATGCACACTGCCTGTTCATACACACTTCTCTGTACGCACTGTATTCATTGTGGAGGGGACAGGTGAGACCCTTCTGCTGCCCTTCGCAGCCAAACCATTCCTATCCCCTCCCTAAATACCCTTCCCCACTTTCCCCAAGGAGTCACATCTCCATCCACAGCTGGGATCTGCTGCAGCATGTTTTACAGGTCTGGGGCAGTGGTGGAAAGTGAGACAGAGCTGGGATAACCCCATGGTGAGGGATAACCCCGTAGTGAGGGATCCCTGGGGGAGAGGGCAGCACAGGAGAGACAGGGATGCAACAGCATGAAGAGCGCTCACCCTTTCATAGACATATTTCACAGCACCTTGCAAAGAGCTTGGCTCCCAGTTTAGGTATCTGAAAAAGTGACAGACTGCATGGAGGGGCTGTGACAAGGGCGGCCTCTCCCCTCGAGTCATGCTCTCAGGAATCTTGATGACGGATGCAAATCACTTAGACCCAATTTAAGAAAAGTATATTTAGGCACCTAGAGAAGTAAAGAGGCACTTAATAGGATTTTCAGAAGTATATAAGCAATTAGGCATCCAGCTCCTATTGAAATCAATGCTGATGGAGCATTTAAAAAAATAAAATAAAAAAATCTTAAGGTATCTCAGCACTGTTACAGCCTGGGTGCATCTGCAGGGGATGAGTGGGCTCAAAGCCACATTTTGCTCAAGATAAGTCTTACAAATAACTGAGCTCCCTGGTTGTACCAGCTGTCCAAAACCATAGGAGGAAGTTGTTAAGGTCCCACAAAAGCTGAATTATGGGGGCCTGTGAGAATAAAAGAGCAAGCCCTGGAGAGGGAAGTGACGATCTCTGTGTGCCTGCCAGAGATGAAGCAGGACTTCCACAGAGAGAGAGGCAGAAAGTAACACAAAGCCAAGGAGACAGAGCAATCATTGGATCTTTGCTCAAGAAAAGGCCTTGTGACAGGTTTTTTTGGCTACAGAGATGGCCAAGAGGGACTAGGTGAAGAAAATGCTGTCTGTTTGATTTTGACAGGGAAGCAGCACTTTTACAGTCCTTGTAAATAAATGCACTTGACCCAAAGAATCATCATCTTCTGTGGCCAGATTTTCCCTTGGGTAGAAAGTACTTGTCAGTACCTGGATTTTGCCTCGCTCTGTGATTTATGCATGGAGTGTAATGTGGTAAAGTCAGTTTCCTGCTTCCTCTGAAACACATCTCCCAGTCTGTGGAGCTGAAATCGGCCCTTTTTTGCTTTGCTGAGCAGGAGTGATGATACATACATTAAGGACTGCGAGGCACTGTGGTAGCTGGGGCCAATTAGCTGCTACCCGAGGGCAGTAGCTCCCAGACGTGGGATATCAGACAACTGCAAACCTACAGAACTGCTAGCAGATCACTCTATTCTCCTCCAGAGACTCTTAATTGAGGAGTTAACACATGGTATTTTTAGTGAGTGTCCTCAGAACATTTATCTTCTTCTGTGGCATGCCAGTCCCTCGGGGAGCAATATTTGGGAAGCAACCATTGCTCGAGGTGACAGGGAGGAGTTATCTCCTCTGAAATCCCTGTTGACATGAGTGGCTGATACAGGCAGCAGGCAAAAGATATGCCTGCCATAACTGCATTCCCAAACATGTGAATAACATTGAATACATGAAGTAATTTCAGCCTGCTGACTCCAGCCTTGTGCTGAACTGAACTTGGCTGCAAACCTCTTCTACAAAGAAGACCCAAGGAAATTGCATGGTGGAGAATTTGGGATGGTTATTAGTGTGAAATGTGATAGAAGAATCAGGCAAGCAGGAGATGATTTGTGGGCCAGCAGACAACATTCATTTGGGAAAGTCCTAGTGGCAACCAAGAAACCTGAAGGTAAGGAAGAAGACTTCTCTGTGTTACACCTTACGTGATCAACACTATTAAATACTGGAAAGGCCAAGTTTCTAGGTGCTGCTGGGAGAAAGGAATTTCTCAGGCCTTCTGCCCTTTTTGCTTCTAACACATTTCCTGTAAAAATTAGACCCTTCTGACCCGACTGTAGTGATGAAATATCTGAGGCACTGTAGTTCCTTGCCTACCTGGAAGGAAAGCAGGAAGGAACCTTGGTAGGCAATGCATGCCTATATTTGCTTATAATATTTTCTCTGGGTTCTAAGTGCTAAATTATTGGTGTTATGCTAATAAAATTCATTTAAACTCATGGAACAGTCTCTCATTTAAAGAGAAGTGATTCTGGCAATTTGCCAGCAGGCTAGCAGGATATTAATCAGTCAATACCAAGGGACCAACACCACTCTATTGCTTTTAATCTTTTGACCGATAAGGAAAACAGGAAGAAATCTATTTCCCTCCTTTCTTTGCTCAATGGGATAACCAGCTGGTACAGACTAGCTTCAGCTCAGCTCAATTTGGGAGTAAATATTTGGGTTTTAGCTGGGTAAATGAGAGAGCAGCACTACTTTCCCCCAGCTGTCACACAGCCGGGTGCTGTTCATGCTCACAGCGGGGCCCTGCAGGGCTTTGGATCCCTGAGTCACTTATTAATTACAGAAGTCACCTTGCATTGGGGACGTGTGTCCTTTGCTCAGATGTGCCTAGAAAGGGCAAGTCCGTTTGCCTATGCCAGACTGTCAGGTAAGGTGATGACCCCAGATGGTGTTGGGGACCAGATTTTCAGCCTGCACAGTGAGAGTGCAGCCCCCGGGAGGAGAGGAGGAGGCTTCCAAAGCAGTGACTGAGCACTGAGCACCGAGCAGAGACCACACTGTGCCTGGGGACAGTGGTTTGTTTGTCCCCAGATACAAACACATGGAGCAGAGCAAGGAATGTGTTATATTTCCATGTCCTCAAAGGACTACTCTTTAAAGGTAGTGGAGATGTCCTCCCTGAGGCTGCGGGCAGTGCTGTAAATGTGTGCTCTGGAGAACCCCCTGAGCACTCTTTGGTGGGTCTTGCCTCATTTCTGTGTGCTCAGATGAGGAACAAAGATGAGTTACACAGATCTTTAAGGCAGATTCTATATTTTCACACAGGCCCTTCTGAGCAGCAGTGAAAGACTGAAGAGTGAAAGCACTTTAATATCCCAGGGCACCTACATGGAGACAAGTGGATCAGTTCTCCTGCCTGAGTGTCCTTCTCTGAGACTCCCGGTGGGGATAATCCATTCCATGGATGCTCCTGGTGGGACCATTTGTTTCCCACAGGGGCATAGCCCATCAAATCAGCACTGCCAGCTTGCTGCAGAGTATGGAGCCAAGAGCCCATAGCAAACTAGTTCTGAAGCTGCCCTGAAAAGGGAGAAAGCCATCTAAAAAGAAAAGACATCATTAAATTTCCTTTCCACATGGTGAATGAAGGAGCTTTTAGCAGGGGAAGAAAGAAAAAGTGTTCTTTTTGTTAGATTCATCCAGAGAGAAAGAAAATCTTAGAGGTATTTTCTGGCACGTGGCTCCTCTTAGGTTTCAGCCAGCTGAGCTGTTCTCAAAAGCACTGGAATGTAATTTCAGCAATAATCGATCAGCAGAAACAGAGGCAGTGAGGGTGTTCTGTTGCACAGAAGTCCTGGGTGGAAACCCATACACTGTGGCTAAGAACACAGATTTAACAAATGGTAATTTGGAGAGCTAAATTCCTGGAATCTTGCTCTGCCCCAAATGATGGAAAATTGGAGCCATTGCTGGATGGGGGATGTTGCTTTTCAGCTCCAATTTCAGTCAATTGACTCAAACTCCTCTGTGAACCTTTGGCACTGCTGCTGAAAAAATTTAATTTCCCACCATTTTTTTAAATTTATTGCTCAGAATGTGTAAGTACTAAATTAGACATAGAGCTTTTGGTGTAAGCCAGCATAATCCTTTTACCACTGAATCGTTCTGTTATATAGTGTTTTGACCGCCCTGTGTGTGTGTGTGTGAAATTGGTCTTTAAAATGTATTGCTTAAAATTGGTATTTGCCTGTTTTGGACAAATCCGTTAAAAAATTCTAAAAGGAAATCATACAAAATAAAGCAACTTACTGTTTAGTCTCTTGGGTGGAAAACTCTGGAGTTTTGCACAGTTTCAAAGTGCTTTTGAAATAACTCAAATGGATTGGTGTCATACTACAATGGTGTAATTTTTTTATAGGCTAGTTCAATTATTTTCATGGGACAAGGAAATCCCTTGCACAGTGCTAAAACTGCAAAGGAATGAGTAGTGTACTTACATTCTACTGGGATAATGGAAGCACTCTGCTCTGGACAAACTGAGCTTGGCCCAGGCCAGCACTAAATAATGAGTGAAGTTTTGATGAGAATTCAGTGGCATGCAACAGGGGTTGCTGTCTCTGTTGTGACAAAGGGTAGATCCCAGAAGCGAAGCCAAACAAAGAAAATTAAAAGAAGAGCAAAAAGGCAGTATTTCTGGAAGTGTTCTGTTTTTCCCAAACTTACTGAGATTAGATGAGGGAACTTGAGGGCGAAGACTGGGTTTTATGGAGCTAGAGGCATCTTCTCCCTTCCATGGGAAGAGGAGCCCTCCAGTCTGCTGAGGAGGCTCCAACTGCCTTTCAGTTTTTAGATGAATCCATATATGAAAGAATTGCTTTATTTCTACCTCTGGTAGGAAGTCCATTGAGAAGTCTGTGAGAGAACTTGAAGTCATTCTGCTGGTCCCCATGAATATCCTGCTCTGGAAAGAGGAGTTCCTGTTCTACGTTGTCTCCTAAGAACAGAAGTCCTTGAAAGGTCTGGCCTTCCATGTGACGTGATTTGCTTATGCAGTGATTTTCTTCTTCTGAACAAAGCCAGAAAGGAGCTTCCTGTTTCATTTCAGGGAAGTTAGGTGATGTGCAGAGTGAATATGTCAAATAATGGGATTCAAGTGTATAGCAACCAAATCAACACTAATAAAAG
This sequence comes from Formicarius rufipectus, assembly GCA_013399695.1. Taxonomy (NCBI): domain Eukaryota; kingdom Metazoa; phylum Chordata; class Aves; order Passeriformes; family Formicariidae; genus Formicarius; species Formicarius rufipectus. The sequence goes on along the minus strand of VXAU01004724.1, from coordinate 706,433 downwards.
TTTGCTATCTTTCTAAAATGATCTTGTACCTTAGAATGTCAAATGCTCTAGGACTTATAATGTGAGAAGGCAGGATGTATCCAAAGCAATGAAATGAAGCTGATTAAAATATCAGATAATGCGAGTTTAGATTGTTTGAAACAGACCTTTTTGCAAGATAATGAGATCTGCATTAAAGTGCCACAAATGTAGCTTTTAAACAAAAAGTAATCTGAATAATTTTTTTTGCATCAAGTCTGACCTCTGCTGCCTACAAATTTGGATTGATATATCAAAGTATATATTACCTTTAATGTTCCTGTCAAACCTGAGCTGTGATGCATGGAGTTATTCCCCACTTGAAGAGATGCCTCTGTGAAACTTAGCTAATAAAAACGTGACACAGCCAATGACTGATGTCTGTTCTCTCAGGGTGTGTTAGCGTGGGACAAACACTGCACATACATCCTCTTCGTGACACTGAAAAATGAGACACATCTAGTAAAAAACTTAATATATGCTCTAATGGTATTGCAGTGACCTTCTTGTCATCTTTCTCCCTCCCCACATGCTTTTCTCACCTCTCAACTCTTCCTCTTCCTTCCCTTGTAGGCTCTGAGCCTACAATTTATCTTGCAGTGAGGTCTCTGCTGCCTCTGAACGTGTCACACTCTTGCGCACAGGCCCTGGCAGGGTCTGGGCATCCCCTGCAGATCTCAGGCTGCTTTTTGCCAGCTTGGACCATGAGTGGACAAATTAAAAAAAAAGCCTTTCCTGGTAAAAATAAAGACACACTTAAAAATTTGAAACAAACCTCAGCACCGAATCCAAATCCCAATTCTAGCAACCTGGTAATTTGTCAGTGCCAGGCGTCAGCCCACTATTAGTCTTTTTCTGGATAGAGATGACAGAGCTCTGTTGACAAGCTGTGGGACTTATTTCAGGAGCTGGCACCTGGCTCCCTGGCACGTCCCCCTGATGGCTGTGTCACGCTCCTTGGAGCTGCCTTTGGCTCTGCAGAAGTTGCTGCCTGCCTGGTTGGGAACCTTGCTATTTATTTCCACAATTGCACGTCCATGCACCGCTGTCCCCAGGGCTGTCTAACGCTGAGCAGAGCCTGCCCTGCCAGCAGAACGGGAGTCCCACATCTCACACACGTGGAGCACCAGGGAGAGGCTTCTCACCCTTCCCCAGGGGGCTTTGGCCTCTCTCTTAGCCTCCCTCTCTTTCTTCATCCCTCTTCTCCTACTCCTCTGAGCTGTTGTCCACTCATTGCTCAGTGCCCAGGATCACTGGGTGCCTCCCCAGCGTGTGAGTCTCCTCCATCCCTTCCCTCAAAAGGCCACAGCATCTGGTCTGGAGCTTTTCTGCTCCTGCTGCAAGAAAATATTTAGCATTTTAATATCTTTTCACATTTTTAAAAGTAATTTATGTATGAACATACACAGTGCTTAGTAATCATTTCTCAGATGAATGTGGAATTTTTCTAAAATTAAACTATCATTCTTTTCTCTTCACACTTGGCTGTCATATCTTTCTTAATGCAAATCAGTCATTGACTAGAGACACCTACTGTAAGAAGCTATTTTAGCTGTCTGATCGGTTATAAATTGATTTTAAAAGTGAAGACCGTTTTGGGGAGATAAGCTGTGATTGGTAGGGAATGGAAAAAATAATTCAAAGGGGAAAGTTTTATTTGAATGTAAGTGACTATTTACCTCTATCTCAAAAGACTATAATACAGGGGTCCTATCTCTCTTTCCTGTTGCTTTAAATTTTAGACCACAAATCCTTCACCTGCCCTGGCCCTATGCAATGCAGAGCCCTTGGGGACCAGATATGGTACCCCAAGGAAAAAAATATTTCCTCTTTCAGTCTCCATTTGATACCAGGCCAAAGGAAAAGGGAACATTATCTCTGAAGGAGTCAGGCTACTCTTCTGCTCTGAAGCAAGTCCCTTAGTGCAGGAATGAAAAGGAATCCATTATGGTTAGTATCAGAGAAACCTCTCTGTGCTGCAGTATTTCCCCCTGCTCTGCTTCAAGTGCTCTTCAGAGAGAATATTCACATTTTCCAGGCAAAGAAAATGGCTTTGCTAACACAGTAGTGGTCTGCACAAAGCAAGAGCAAAGCAGAGAAGGTTCACTGAATGCAACTTGGGAAGTTGGAAAAATAAGAACTGTTTTCTGGTTTTCTTTTTTCTGCTCTTTATTCTGCAGGGTCAGCTCTGATGTTGTGTGCTGGGGCTTGAACAAGGAGCTTAATTTTTAAGGCATGTCTGAATTTTCTCTTTGGAATTTTTTTTTTCCTGTTGCTTGCACTGCTGGTTCTTTGCATGTCATTAAAAGTATGCAAATAGTGACTGAGTTTTTAAATTAATTCAGTTTGGTGAACATGCTTCCTAACATCAGAGTTTGCATGCTGTGCCTATAGGAACAACAGTTACCCTGGCATAAATATTGGGAAAGAGTAAATTTAAAAGCCATGCTAATAAATAAACATAGAAAAAACCCTACTACCTACAAGTACTTCAGTGCTTTCCTGGTTTGATAAACCATTTCTTTTCTCCTAGCAAATTACAGCTATGCAACACTATTCAGATTTTGATTATTTATGATCAATCCACCTTGTCAAAGCTTCTGACTACTGTTAGTCAAACGCATTTGAATAAAGAAATGCATGTAAGAGTTGCAGTGTGTTTATAGATATTCAGAGAGCAGAAAAGGAGTCTAATAAATCAAATCAATTACAAATCTCCTGTTCCTTGCACAGCTCTATAGCCCCCTGAATGCTTGTAATTGGGAGCTTAAGGCTGAACATTCTTTCTGACTTTTGTAAAGTTTTAAGAGGCACGCTTTTTTAGTGCCTAGACTTCTGCTTTCTCAGATGTGTACAGGATTTTCTAACATGGTCCATTTAATACAAAATTCAGGGCAGTTGTTATAATCCTTCTTGAGTCAGAAACAGAGCCCTGGTTCAGACTGCAGCTCTGGAGTGAGGCCAGCTGCTAAAAAAAGTGATTCTTCCTCCCCTTTCATGTATTAAAAGATATCTCTCTCTTGGCTTCCAAGGAGCATCCCTGGGAGCCCAGCACTGCAACTGCATCAGTGGGAGGGTGCGATGCCTTTGGCAAGCTGTGTGGCACAGCCCGGAGCCACCCCATCCTCCCACCCTGAAAAGGGAAAGCACTTCCCAGCTCCTCCCGACAGCTCCTCACATCAGCTGAGCTCAGAGCCTTATGCCATCTGTCTGCATCCTTGTTGCAACCTAAGAAAGTCTGTTTCATTATGAATTCAGCAGCGGTGCCTCGGCTGCAAGTCAGTGCAAACACACGACTTTGGCAGACTGGCACAGGAGCAGCAGCAGCCTAAGGGCCCGTCTCTCCCCTGTCCTGTTTTGTAGCAACAACCGGTGGGATGAGGCAGGGCTGGCCCTGCTGCTTTCCCTTGAATCAGGAGACTGATTTACAGCCTGAGATGGAAAGACAGCCTAGGTCCATAGCTGTGTGCTGTCCTGTGAGGCAGGAGCCAAAACACTGCTGTAGCCACACTCCTGGGGCAGGACGGTCCACCTGGAAGTCAGCAGTGCCACTCCCAGCCTTCCCTCGACACTGTTTGACAGGCAGGCTGTGACTGTCTCCTGTGAGTCTCTCCAGACTGTGCAGTGCTGCAAAGAGCTTGAGCTCTTCTGTGTGTCTTCCGTGACAGGACGCTCTTGACAGGACCTCTGCTTCAGGGTCTTGTTCCTTCTGCCTTGAGAGAACAAGACACAGGCTGTGAGTGTGCTCCCTGTGACCTGGGACTGACAACCTTGGGCATGGAGGTCTGCCAGGGCACCTGCCTGCAGCCTCCTCTGCCTGGCTCAGCCGAGTGATTTGAGGTGATGGTTGGAATGGGTGGATGTGAGCGCCCGTGTCACACATGGCACTGTTCCATGGTCTGCCCGACCTCTGCCTCTCTGCCATTGGTTTGTTCTTGGCTGATAATTTGGAGACCGGGATATTCGTGTGATTGCAGTGATGGGTCTGCAAGTCCAGTTTGGCTGCTGCAGCCAGGCCCTCACACACATGCACATACACTCACACACATATAATACACATACATACACACACGTGCACATATGCACATAGACACACACATGCATGTAATACACATACATACACATATGCATGTATACACACATGTGTGCACATATACACACACATACACATGTGCACATATGCACATAGACACACATGCATGTAACACACATACACACATATGCACATATACACACACACATGCACACATATACACATAGACATAGTCATACACACACATGCACATATACAGACACGCACATGCATGTAATACACACACACGTGCACATATACACAGAGACGTGCACGCACACATATGCACATATACTCACACAAATGCACATATACACATAGACACCCCCCCCACACACACATAGGTCTCTCTGGCATCCAGCTCCCTTATCCTTCATGCTATCCATTATCCCACAGGACAGACCTTCCCTAGGGAAACACATGCACACACAGACAAACACACACTGGCTTCTCCAGTTACTGGCAACCAGACATGCAGGCCCTTTGACCCACAGCTTGAATCCAGCTGATGCATGCATCCCCATACACACACACACCCATGCACACAGAACAGGGTCCCTCACCCAGAAAAGAAGTTAAAAATACAGTTTAACAAGAAAACAGTGCCGATAAGGGCATGGCCCAACACACACACTGACCAGCAGCCTGTTTACATGCAACTAGCTCGTTATCCACTTTTCTCTGTATTTTCCATGCCTGTTCCTTCACAACCAACATTCACCCTCCTGCTTTTGCCTTTGGTCTTTACCCTTAATATCCCATAAGTGTCACACATTCCCACTAACCACTTTAAGACAGCTTGCAGTGAGTTTTGCACCATTTCCCAAATGCCCATCCTGTAATGAGTCAGCCCCAAACACCTGGATGCAGTGACCCTGCTCAGTCTGCAAGGCTACCTGGTGAGAGCATGCCCACAGACTCCTCCAACACCCGGACTGTGGTCGCTACTGAGATCCCTGTAAGTGACCAGGACCAGGTGCTATAAGCCTTCCTCTGCTTGGTACTGTTCACTGCCTGTCTCTAGACCTTTGTGGTTTTGGTGATGACCCCTTCATCACCTAAACTAGCAGTTCCCACCACTGTAAATGTGGATGACTCTCAGAAGAAGAATGTCAGCCGATCCACAGCTTGATCTTCAGAAATTGTGTGACTCCTGTGCTCATGGGATAGACTTCTTCAGTCAGTACAGTTTTTAGTCACATCTGGAAAAAAATCATCTCCCAGAGCACATTTGCTGCTATTTTTTAGGAAGTCACATTATGAGGATAATCACGTATCTCATTCAGTAACGGGAGAGGAAGACAACCCTTTAGTCCTGGTAGACAACCTGCCATGGATTTCTCAATAAGATATTGTGCTGCTGCCTCCTTCTGTGAGCAGGACACTGTGAGAAAGCTGAGGGCCTTCAGGAGGTGACTGGGGAGGATGCCTGCTACTGTGTAAAAGTGTAGGTGCTGTTGTGTTGCCAGTTGTAAAACTATATCCAGAAAAATCTAAGACTATATGCAGAAAACCTGTGGTCTCTTGCTGTAAGCTGTAAACAGGAGATACTGGACAGCAGAGACAGACTGTAGGGTTAGGATGGGATGGATCCCCTTAGGCTGCAGATCAGCAGAGCACAGCAGGGGAGTGGTGCCTGCAGGACAGCAAAGACATTACTTTGCTGTCATACATACCAAAAGCAATCCAGCAGTAAGTCACCGTTGTGCAAACCACCTGCCCCCTGCCACCTCCTCAGGAACAGGTAGGGATGTGAGGCACCGACAGCTCTGGAAATATTGAAGCTGCCAATATAAATGTTTTTGATTAAACTCCATGCAAAGGTCATGTGTATAAATGCAAAGGGTTCACAGAAACATTCCCAGGATGGTGACTTCAAAACCATTTGCAATCTTCTGTTTACTGTTGGCAAGTGTTCCCAGGAGACATGTTTGTGAGGGATGTGTGTAGAATTTGGCACCATAGCTTGAGGCTTTATCCAGCAGCTGCTGGAGGGGTGGCATAATACCTGTGTTGCCAGGCTTGACATAGTTAGAGATGAAGCACTTCCTTAGATTAGTGTGGAATTAATTCCTTTCTTGGCTACAGAGTAGTCATATTTGATGTTGCCTGCTTGGAATTGCTTGAATGGATCAACAATGTTTTTGATAATATCTGCCAAGAGCATTTTGACTGAGTCTTTTACAATTACTCGTTTTTATACATCATGCATCAGTTTAGAGTATAACACAGATAACAAAAAGGTGTTGAAAATGGAATTCTAATAGTGTTTTGTGTTTCTTACATTCATGTAATGGACTTTATGTTGGAATGAATGTAGTTGTCTAGAGAAGCTGACCAGATGTGATTTTAAAATTCCTTCAAAACTTTGATTATCTGAAGTTTTTGTTTATAATAAACTACTTTGCAGGACTTGGTTATCCAGCCAGATGCCAGAGCCATTTTAAATATGATTGATACTTACCAGAAGCAAGAAACTGGTGAGGGATACCATGGTGCAGTCAGTACAAGCACACAGTCCATAGCTGTAGATACTGGTTACAAGACTCAGTGGTGGAGAAAAATTGAGTAAGTCACTGCTATTCCATTTCTTGTTGAAAGACAGAGAAAAATATATTGGAAAGATAAATTATACACTTCTCTAGAGTACAGGCATGCATCTTCAAGCTAACCAGCAACAACTGTGATGAACTCCACTTCTCAAACTTTGCAGTGAAGAGGCAAGTGCCAAAATTATTTTGTTTGTACTCCATGTTTGGAATGGTGGATAAAACCAGTCATAATCACTGCTGAAAACTGGTATTTTTTGTGTGTGTTCAGCAAATTTATTTCTTGCCAGTGCACTGGAAAATTGGAACATAGACCAGGGAAAGATTCACTTAGAATAATGAAATGTATTTTGGCTTGATACTTGTGTATATACAAGCCACCAGGTGTCTGCATGCCTTTTAGAGAGGCAGCACTGCTGATGTTTTAAAGACAGAGGATTTCTGGAAATTTGAAACCTGTGCAAAGGGAGTGCATTTGACAGAATGTTGCTGATCTTGGACAACTGTGAGAGCTTTCATCAGAGCTTTCAAAAACTGTAGTATTTCTTGAGTCATCTGTGTACCCCTGAAATTGCACCAGCAATTGCAATCAATGACTGTTTGCAACTCTTTGGTGACAAATGGGGTGAAACGGGGTCTGATTAACTTCTGCCATCTGAAAAATATTTACTCCAGCTTGCAGTGACAATACTCTACCAAGCACAAGACTGGAAACAGTCCTTGCAACAGGTGTGCCACTGTTACCCATCACTGAGTGGCTGGACAAATGATGCCAGACAGACTGCAGTGCCCGCGCTAGAGCATCCTCTACAATGGCTTGTAACAAATACAGCTGCACCCTTTGCTGCCAAGGCAAGGACTCTTTGTACCTTCACTATGAACTCAACTGGAAAAAAATTACAGAAGCTGCAAACCTGAGGATGCAACTGCAATACAAATTACCTAGACCAAGATGGAGCTTAGAATAACTGAAGGTGGAGATGGAAAACTTGGAGTGGGAATTAAGTGAAATGCATGTTTGTTTTATTGTTTTTGTATGTAAGCAATGAATTTTATGTGGTACTCTCTTACATCTTTTAAGAACTTCTTTTAAGCAATACACTTGAAAGCTAAAAGAATAATAAAAATATGACCAATGAAGTGATGCTGCCATTAGGTGTATTATTGCCATGAATAAGCCACCACTTAAAAAAGGTTGTATCTAGAAGAATTCTATAAAGAAAATTCCCATCGAAACAAGATTTCATAATTTGTCATGGCAAACAGTATCAGTGGCTGAAGTTTCTCACCTTGCTTCATGACTAAATATTATATGCTTTCTGTCATCAAAGGAGCTGAATTTGCTGGCCTTTGAGGGAAACCTGAACACATGCTCTTTAGCCATTACTCTTTTTTGTGGTGGGTCTGTTTGAAGGTGCTGAGGTATATTTTTGTTGTTGGAGCTGTGTTATTTGCCTCATTTTTGCTAGGCTGGTGCATGGAATTTTATTAAAGTTTGTTGCAAATCGCCCACAATTTTATGCAACTGGCATAGGTGAAATAGATGTAGAGTTACTAAAAGTAACAGAAATGTAAATAGCAATAACAGAAAGAGATAGCTACTACTGATTTTCATTTCTAAAGAGTAATTGCATTTCCAAAATAATTAGCCAAATAAAATTGTGATTGCATCTAGAAATATTTGTAAATATAAATTTTATCTGTTGACTTTCATCTACCCCTGTTTCCAGCTGAAACAGTGCAACATAGAAGTTGATTAAAATTCTCTAACAGTGAACCTACATGTTGAGTCCTGTTGTTATATTCTATTTTATTGAATAGTAAAATGATGAACAGTGCAAGTAATACTGGATAGAGCAATATTCCTTTATTTAATTTTGCAATTTAAAGTTAAGAACATTTTGGTTAATGGAAGGTGAAGATACTATTAAGGAAGTTCTTATTTATTGGTGATTTATGCAGCAATGAGATTGTATTGTAAAACTCTGAGTTAGAAAAATTGACATGATAAGTCTCCTTAACTCTCAGGCATTGGAGAATTGCCCTTGGTTCTTGTTGAATAATACATATTGGCTGATATAAACAAGGTACAAAGTGTGTATAGATTCATTTAGAACTCCCAGGTGGGAAAATTTGAGTAGATTCTCAATGAAGAGTCTATTATCCTTTGGTAACTGAGAACATTACATCTGAAAACTATGGCATTTAAAATGAATGATCTTATAGCCAGACAGTGCTGGCTGACAGTGCCATACCCACCTTTTGGAGCTAATCATAGCCTTTCATTTCCAGATACCTTTGTTTTTTAACGGCAACCATTACTCAGATGCTCTAGGTAGGTGTTTGCCTAGTAGTTATGATAATTTAGCAAGTTTATATTTATATTTATATGGTGATGTTTTACTGCTAAAAAATTAGAAAAAGGGAAAAGTACCCCCCCTTGTCAGTCACACTGCTTCACTATTTGTAAGATAACTCATCTAGTAGACTCTAAATTCCCCAGGGCAAAGACTTCTATGCTTGTATTTGTAATCAGCCATTCAGACCAATGGGACAATGTAGGCCATAAACACCAATAACTGAATGCCAGTTAATTTCAGATTATAGGCTCAATAAGACATTCAGACTGTAATTTTGCTTTCTAGGAATGGCTATCTAAGATTTTATATTGCAATTACCATTAGAGCAGCAAAAATTTTCATGTGATCCTATGCCAGCAAAATATCCACAATTGCTCTAAACCAAATGCCTGTGAAGACTTGCCAGATATTTTGTTTGTTAATGTAAGTGCTGTTGTTTTGTTCTGACAAACTTAATCAACCTATTAATCCAATAACTAAAAAAATACTACATTTCATAAAATCTTATATAGAAGAATAAGTGCTTACTAGGTTGTATCAGCAACACATTATCTAGCACGGAGGCAGTGTTGTTTTATCAGAAAAACAAGGCATATTTCTGTGACAGTAATTTAATCTATTTCTAAAACACATTAATATAAAGGATATTGGAAGTCTGAAGATGAAGAAAATCAAAGTTGCTGAAGCTCATAATGCCAGAACTTCCTGTGCTGAAAGTCTCTTTCTTCAGGTGTGCCACATGAAGCTGCCTACCAGAGTGAAACCAACAAGAAGTCATATTTTCAGCACTTTAGTCTAATTTTTATTATTTCTTTGAATGCCACTCTCTTTGATTATGGCAACAGCTGTTGGCAGTACTGTGCAATATGTGTCTGCACAGTATGTGTTCTCTCACATTTTGTTCTGCCTTGAGTGAGACTTGGATTTACTTTTATTTAAAACTGAAGAAAGGATTTTATAGGATGTTCAGTAATCGGAATTCTTAAAAAGTCACCTTGCAAGGCTTAAGGAAGGCTCACAGTTCAAATGCACCATGCAATGCCAAGGGACATGTAGCTTCTTCCTTCTCGTCTTTCCCTTTTCTCAGTGATGTAGAGATATTTTTAAACAAAGAATAAGTGGCAGAAAAATCACGTGTATTTTATAGCTTGCTCACACATTATTCAAACATCTGCCAGACAGTAATACTGTGATATGAACTGCAGTCAACTAAGGGCTGTCCCTACCAGAAAAATGGACAGATTTATTGAAGAAACCAACAGAAGATGCAAACTTCAGTCTGACCCTGTCTGTGTCCCTCCCTCATTTCTCATTTTGTACGGAAATATGTATACACACACACACACACACACACACACACACAGATATATATATACTATGTCCCCCCAGTCCAAAAGCTGAAATGAAATTACAATAATGTGGCAATATGGATTCTGAGCAATATTAAAAAAAAATAAAAATCCCATGTGCCTGTAAAATCCAGAGCCTTTTCCCAGTGAGATCTGGGAATGCCAAGTGACTGAGAGATAACATTTAGGCTTTGCTGGCCCCTGTGCCCTCGTCTGAGCATGATGCCATTTCAACAACATTTCCGCTCCTCCCCACTGACCCTCCTTTGTCCCTTCTCTTTCCTGTCACCCTCTGTCTCGCTGCCCACAAAATGTCTAATGATCTGAAAAATAATCTGAATGAGCTCTTTCCATCTGGATGTGTCCCATGATGTGCCTCCCAGCCTGACCACATGCATCTGTGCTGCCCTGGGTGTACGAGTGGGAGTCATTTTAGCCGGGTAAAGTCAATCTGCTGCTGCCTGTGGGACCATGGCCTCAGCCATTTCTACTCTTTTCCTCCTTAATCTCACTCAGCAATTAACTCAGCAGCTACTGGCAGTGTGTCTCCTGCCACTCTTGAGCAGCTTTCGACATCCACAGGGATCCTGCTGGGAGTCAGGAAGCAGAGGCAGAATCAGGTCTCCCCTTCAGCCACACCAGTGCTGTTGTGCTCTCTGAAGGAGGTTTTCCCTGCAGGTTTGTGCAGGACAGTGAATGTCAGCACTGTGCTCTTCCACATCATGGGCAGTAACATTTAGCCCCTCATGTTTTCCTGGGGTGGTGGCTTCCCACCCTGGATACGAGCTGGGAAACCCAGCACTGCCTCAGCTCTGCCTGTGTGTGCTTTGCTCCACAGGCAGTTTGCAGTTTTATGGTCCCTGTCAATGTGTCTGTGGCCATTTCTGGATTTTACAGCTTCAGACAGTTCCTTCTCCCTGTGCCATGTGGGCTGGAGGATCCCCAGTGTGGAGGAGGGGACCCACACAGTGAGCATTCTGACAGTGTGTCTCCTCTGGTCAAGATGGATGTAAAAAGTAAGATGGAGCACATCTCTGTGTCACAGGAAATATAAACCTCCCAGTTAGCCCTGACCCAAGTTGATAAAGGGTGTTGTGCCTATTTTCTGTCCTAGGATCATCAGCCCAGTGCTGAACCTAAGCTGTGCATTCCTTCTTCCTTTTCTGTTGTGCAAGACACCCAGTTGTGAACAGCCTCCAGGAGATAAATTCATCATGTGAGACCTCTCCAGACCTGGCAGCTGAACATCCCACTTACCCTGCCACACCTCTCCTGTTCTGTGTCCTGCACACACCCTGGGCTGGTGGCTGTTGGTCCCCGCTGCAGGGAGAAGGGGATGGGCCCTCCTGGGGTCGCAGAAAGCTGGTGTTTGTCATTCTTTGAGCTTGGCTCATATGCTGGAGCCAGCAGGTGACACCATCCTACCTTTCACCTCCCAGAAGCCCAACTGGAGCCAGAACCCTGACTGATCTGTCAGTCTGGAGTCACTGCTAAGTCTGAGGTGACCCAAGAAAACTTCAGAAGCAATTTTGGGACTGTCTGGCAGCTGAATGGCAGCCTTGAACATGCTGTTAGCATATAAATGACAGTCTTAGGTGAGCAAAATGATCAATTGATATCAAAGTGTCTGTAAGGATAAGTTCTCACTTCTTCCTGGTGAAAGTCAAGACTCAAAGGCGGAACTTCTGTCATGGAAGAAGAGATAGGGCCACAGACTAACCACAGGGGACAGCTGTTGGTTCACAGAGGGATGTAGAGTGTGCTTTTCCTCCCTGTTCAGTTTCCTCCAAGTCAGTGAAATGTGACCATTTTGTTCTGATAACCTTTGAAAAAGAGTCAGGTTTGCCAAAAACCTCTGCTAATACACCAAAGGGAAAGGAAGCAAGTCGTAACACATGTTTGGGATCAAACAGTAACATTCTGCTGCACACATCTAAAACACAGTGGAGAGAACACAGGGCTGCTTTGGAGTGTCTGGGGACATGAATCACGATATTAGCTCAATATTTGCCCAGAGAGTATAAATCACCAGGATTCAAGCAGCCAAACTTTGTTAATAAGAGCTGCAGAAGGAAATGTTTATACTGAAAACTAGCTTCTCTTAGCTCTTCAATTCTGAGGTTTTCCCTATACACCAAGAAATTTTTGGTGTTCTTTTCCTTCTTTTTGAACAAGAAAATTGTAAAAATACCACTTATGATAATGAAAGAAACGCTGCACCTCAGAGAGAGCAAAACATTGGCAGCATAACCAAATTTGACATTGTCATAGATTTGGGTTGGCAGCACTGACAGTAATAAGCAACAGATCTATTTAATGCAAATTTAGCACTAGATATCAAAGAACGTGGTGACTGGTGCCTGGTAAATCTGCCTCAAGAAGAGTTTGGTCAGTCTAGTGAAGATCATGTAGAACTGTGTGAGTCAGTTGGCTGACTCTGGAAAAGGGACTGTGGGGTGGGTCAGCAAATTCTTGGTTTTGTAGTATTGGAAGAAGAAGGTAAAGGGTTTCTGTTGCCTGTCTGAAGGCCCTCTGGTAACCTGTAACCCTCTTGGACACTTCAGGTCAAATCTGGGAAGGGACAGTGTTTCCAGAAGTCCTAATTTATCAATCCCACCTGGCAGGTGGGTGAAGGGCAGAGGTTTACTTCATGACTTGTCTGAACAAATTAGTGCTGTGTTGGTTTTGGCAGCCCCCCAGCTGGCCAGGTGGCAGGCACCTTCTGGCAGGCCCAGTCTCCAATCTGTCTTTCCACCCTAGTCCCAGTGTTTTCTTCTGCCCAAGTGGCAAGATAGGAAAGGGCAGCCAAGGGCATGAAGGAGAAATGAGTGGAGTCACCAGAAACCCTGGGAGATGGGAAGGCAACCAGAGAAACTGCAAGGCAAAATGTTGCAGGGACATGGAGGGTACTATGAAAGGACCATGGGGACTTGGTGAACTTATGATGCTGGAAGCAGAGAAGTGTTATTTGGGGTTAAGAAGGAAAGCTGTGGGACACTGAACTGCAGGAAATCAAGGTTCAGTAGTTCTGTTCCTCAGGGAACAACTTGTCTTCAGAGCCTGACAGCATTGCACTGTGGTTAAATGTGTCTGGAGGGATTGGTTTATTGCTGTCATGATATATGGATCTCCTAGAGTTACTTATCTTGGAGGTTGTGAAGGGGTTCAGTTAGCAATGGCAGGCTATAAATGGGGGAGGAGAAGGATGTCAGGATTAACCTTAGGGAGGAAGGAAAACTGAAATAATAAATATTGATTTGGAGTATGTCTCTTATTATCTCTGACTGAACAGGAAAATGTTGTAATAATGTGATATTTATGTGACCCATAAATTATCCACGTGAAGCTCTTCTGCATTGATGTTGACTAATCAGCAAACCATTCGGGGGATGGCTCAACTATTCAACAGCTTGAGTTTGTTATAGTATTTCATTGTATTCCTGTAGGCTGGACATTTTTATTAGTTTATAGGCATTTGTGGGATGCTTGACCTGGACTTGAGGAGATCACTTTTACCATGTGGTTTGAGTCAGTAAGAGACCTGCCCTGACTTCAGTGGTCCTTCGATCTGTTCCCTGTGGCACCATATTGTGAAGCATACGTAAATCCTGATGATGACAGGCATTTTACTAAGTTAAAATCTTTCATGTGGATTTTGACCATTTACTGAAAGTGAGTTGTAAAGCTAAGCCAAGCATTGGACATGCAAATTGAATGCAGCACTAACCTATCAGTGAGAGTGGAATAACAGATAATTTTTGCATCTGAAATTTATTTGGACTTCATCCCTCTCTGACATCACTTTTGGAGGTACCTAGGGAATTTGTGTGTGGACAAGCTTGATGCATTTTTTGTTACCATGGATATATGTAAAACACTCACAGATATGCATGTCAGCAGGAAAGCAGGGTGGTGTCCATGACCTTCAACTTCTTCCCAAGACACTTGAAACAGCATCAGAACCAAAATGAAAGTGTGGGTTTCACTGGAAGTTTGCAAGTCTGTACAGGATACAGGTCTTTGGCCACATGGTGCAACAGGGGGGGTGTGTGTGTGTGTGAGTTGTGCCCACCTAATGGTACCTCCTTCCTGGGTCCTGGGGGCTTCATGTCCTCTTGTGCTCCCCCAAGAAGCAGCCAGGTGGTCATTTGAATGAGGAAGAAAGAGGAGCAAGGCTAGTCCAGCACTGTGTTAGGTGGGCCAGTACCTCTGCAGCCTTCCCAAGGAGACTTGGGGGGGTGAGGGATGCTGTGCTGTGCAGTGCTTACTCAGCCTGTGCTCTGCCCTGAGCCTCTCCAGACAGCTGTGGTCAGCACAACCAGCAGTCCTGCTTGAGGGAGCTACACCCATCTTTTGTGTAGAAATGCTCTTCATTTTAATTTAATTTAATCCTTACCCCTTAAAAGTTAACAAATTGACACCACCTACTCAAAACCTCCTATAATAGAGAAGCAAAACAGGCTCTGACCCAATCTGTCCTTTCCCTCTACCAAAGGTTGAGACCAGGAGCTTCCCTTTAACAGGGAGCGTCCACTCTCCTGGACATGCAGCTCAGGACTACATTTCTCCATGTTCAAATTGAGCTGCTGAAGTCTTAAGACACAGGATTACATGTGCAGACACTTCATTGCTTCAAATGCATTAACAAAGCCATGCTATTTTTGCTTAGAAAGTGTTCTCCATATGGAATAATATGGAAAGGAAAGTAAGATTTATTGTCCAAAAAACATTTCCCAAGGAAAAAGAATTATTAACATGGCAAAGTGTGATCCTTTAATACGTAGATCAAATGGAGGAAATGTCAGCAATGGTACAAATACCAAGTTTTTCCCATTCCAGAGTCAAGAAGGAAAAGTTATCCAAAGAGCCAATGCAGATGTTCACCATGTGGTCACACGTCTTTTTCTGTGGTCTGGTGAGCAGATCATACAGTTAGTACCAATACTTTCAGACTTAATCAGTTGCCTATATTGAAGAGGATGCATTAAAGTTACTTGTGTCTCTTAGAGTGTTATTTTGTGCTACTTTTGCAGAAAAATATGGTGGGTTTAGGATACAACTATGCTGGTATTTACTTATGTGTAAGCCACCCAGTTATATTTTTGTCTCACTTCCTTTTTTTCTTTTGGAAAAGCTTTTCTCAGACTCAGCAATTTTAGTGCCATTCTGAGAGGAGCCTAACCAGGTCTATTTAAACCTGTGCTATTTTCTGATTCTAGTAACTTTTCTGTCCTGAAGGCTTTGGGCAACAGACTGACTGAAAGATGCACGTTCACCCACTCACAAGCATTTACCTGTGACCTGAAGGAGGATTTCTTTCACGTTTTCCACTCTAAAATTGCACGTTTTCTTATTCAGCATAGGTTGTGAGGCTCAGGCTCACAGAGAGTCAGGCTCTTGACTCTGTGCAAAGTATGTGGAAGATGAGAAAGCAAATTCTGTTCTACATGAGTTGCCTGAATTGTGCAAGTGAAGTCCCTCTTGTGCAGGGGCTGTATGTGACTCCTGCAGGGCCCTCTCTCAGGCAGAATCTGGCAATAGACTCACAAGCCCAAGCCTGAGAGGCTGTGAACCCTTCCCTCTCCTAGTGGAAAATACTGCTGGCACAGCAGGAATCAGCTGCTGTATCTGTGTGCACAGGAGGGGGACACAGGCAAAGATCAAAGACAATTTACTGCTGCAAAGTTGGATGGCATGATCAGCAGTGAGAAAAAAGATGTTTCATTATAGACCTCTTTTTGCATCTGTGACATTCCATTTTTACTATTTATTCTCTCAAATTTCTGAATATTTGTATTTTTTTTAATCCTGTTTGCTGATCTGTGAAATTGTGTGCATTTGTGTCTGTCTTGTGGTGTAGTTTACATATACTGTGTTGCACGGGCCAAGAAATGTGCTGGTTGGAGAGTTTGAACACGAAACACTGGAAGGGTCTGGTTTTGCACGATGTGTGAAAATCAGATTCCTGTGAGGTTCCACATGTTAGATGTGTAAAGATGAGGGCATGCAGAATCCGTGAGCACCTAAAAATGTATTTCCCCCTACCAGATCTCTTCAATTAAGAGGAGAGACTGAAAGAGACAAATGATGGAGTTTGTGTCAGCTATTTTCCTTTATTAGACCATCGCTGCTCTGAGTATTTGGGAGGGGTTGTTTCTACTGATGCCCTTTGCTATTGGGACTCCAGTGCAAACAACACGCATCTAACAGAGTCAGGATTTTTTCTAGATGTTGTTCTGTCTGACTCTACACAGCTTTTCTAAAGGAATTTTTGTAAACTTTTAAAACACCAAAGAGTGATTGCTTTGAAATTTTAACAGTGTCAAATATTTCTCTGAAACTGGGGACAGTAAAATGAAAGCTGAACAGGCACCTCTGCCCACACAAGCAAATTCTTTTTTGCACTTTCAAGTGTTTCTGCTGCGGGTTGCTATTGAAACTTTGAAAAGTCTTTTTAGTGCTTGAAGTGTGACACAAAAGAGGGACTGTTTAATTTTTCTTTTTCAAAGATGACAAAGTTTCAAAATTATTGAAGGCAATAGAAAGAAAAATGAAAAGCAAAACTGGGGCAATTTTGATGATATTGAGTTTATAGCATCAGTGTGATAAGGAAAGTGGAAAAGAAGGAGAAAGTCTCTCTCTGCATATGTATCTTGATTTTGTCAAGCTTTACATTTTAATTTTTTTTAAGATTCTGATTTACAATAATAAATTTTTTTCTTTTAAATCCAAATTTTAATTTTCAGGTAGTTTTGAGATTAAATCTGGAGTGGCTTTTTTTGAAAAAAAGAATCACTCCTCTATATGAATTGTCTTCTGCTGTCTAAAGAATTCTACATTTGGACAGTTAAATTAGAAATTACTAATAATATGTCAATTGATTTTATCTCTTTGATTCAAACAATCCTCCCTCCCTGAATTATGAGAGCAAATTAACTAAACTTGTTTGCTAGAAACAACTACCTTGTGCCTATTCCTGTAAACCAAGACTATCATCTGCAAACATGAATAAAGACTATTAATGTAACACGCACTGAATTTCAAGGAAATTTCTTGCAATATGTAATAGTAATCATGTGAAAATGTGTTTGCAGGTTGGGAGTGTAATCTCCCCCAAACACATAATGCAGTTTCCAGGTGGTAGCTGTCTGATAGGTTGTCTATTTTTGTTTTAACACAATGAATACTCAGCAGCAGAGTAATATTGCTCACTGCCTTTTCCTTCTAATATTGTTCATGGCAGAAATCCAATTTATACAGTGCAAATAATCATTATTTCCAACAGGCTGAGGATCTTTCCTGGCAAGAGTATAACCAATGCCTTCTACTCCTACTTGTGTCGTTCATGATATTTCAGTGGTGTGACTTAGCATGTAAAATCCATTACCCGTGGAAAGATTGTGGGAAGGGGGAAAGAAAAGAGGGAACATGCCTAGTGCTGTGGGGCACAGGGAATTAAAAGCAAATAGCAAACCAGGGGGAAAATATACAAGAAATCTGAACGCACCAAAGAAATATGGAGTGCTTGTGGCCCTGGGGAAGTACTGGAATTGGTAGCTTAGTGGCATTGTTTGGTCCCCACCCCATGGTGGGGGAGTTAACTATTGTTGAACAGCACTTCTATCACGGGCTTGCCACAGTCCCAGACTGCTGTTGATGCACAAAGAAAGGACTTGAGGAGCAATCCCTTTCTCACCTGGAAGTCTGCGGGGGCTTTGTGCCAAGCCCAGCTCTTCGATTGTCTTTTGCAAAAAGACTCCAGCAGGATGCTAAAGCAAGAGCATGTTTTCATCACCGACTCTGCGAATGGGAGTGACTCATGTGCCATCTGTTTTGTCCCTCCGCCCGATCATATGCGCTCCCTGTTTGTGCTGGTTAATGCATTTGCCATCTATTAAAGGGAGAGGAAACTTCGGAACAGTCAAAACAAACATGCCTGAGAGAGGCTGAAGTTTTGAAAGGGGCTGGTTGGAAAGCCACCAGCACTTTCACTTTCCATGGAGACACGAGGTGCTGGAAAAAGAACGTGTCAGGGGACAACCCACTGCAATCTGACAGTGGGTCAGGGATTTCTGAGTGTCTGAGGGATGTCTGTATTGTGCAAAACAGTGACTGACAGAGTGCTGTCCTGCTCCGGGGTCTAAGGGGGACTCCTCAGCCTGAAGGGGAGAGGATGGAGTGGGAGTTTTGACAGCATAGATTTGTGTGCAGTATAGAGAAAGGGATCAGGGAGCTCCAAATTGTATAGAGGAGACCATTCAACCATTGTAAAAACTGAGAAGGGAGGGGAACAGCACGTGGAGAGGGACAGCTGGCAGGTTCAGCAAAGCCAAAGAGCCATTCAATAACTGTCTCAATGGTGGGACTTCTGCAGGACAGCGAAATCTTACCAGGGGCTTAAAAGGTGCTTTAATAACTGAATAGAAAACAATTTCTATCAAGAGCACTAAAATACAATGACAGCACCTCAGACTCAATCTGCAGTATAAACTCTGCATGGTGTTGGCACTAAAACTTGGACTCCGAAATCGCTAAGCCTTGTAACACACTCAAAAGACTAATGCCAGAATAAACTGGAAAACTGGATTACTGGTGCCTTGGTCATGCACGGGCTGAAATTTTGCCACACTTTTTGCCTCTGAGGTTGTAGTGTTCAGCTAAAGAGCCCACCAAGATGTCAGTAGCCCCATCTGAGGAGAATGGCTATGCTGAGGAGTAGCCAGAACATGGCACATTCCACCAATTTCCCAAACACTGTCTAATACTGCCATAATATGCTGGTGGCAATGCGTTCTAGCAGGACATTAGTAGAAGGTATAATTGGAGGAAAATCAGGAGCCACTTGAGCTCTTCTTAAGCATTACATCATGACAGTAGGCAAAAAGCATAAGAAGGGCCAAGGAATGACTTACTAGAGCAGCCTTTCCTCAACAAACACCATCTTTCCCTTTCCCCTTTGTGTCCCTTTTTGTACGTTACCCCTCACAGGATTTAAGATTTGATATACAAGTATACTGTACCAGCAGTGCAAGACATGCTGTATAAATGTGTTAAAAATACATCTCGCTTTCCCTGTCATTTCAGGTCCTCCTCAGTGGGCAGCCTGACTCGGTCACATGCAACACCCCACAAAGAACTCAGAGAGGTTCGGTGACATAGTTTCAGCCTCCCAGCTCAAGCCTAGGCATGAGCCAGGATGTGTCACTGTCGTGCCCTAACTGGTTTATGTTTCTCCTTAATCAGTGAAAATGTTACGTAGCTAAATGAGAACGAGGAACAAACTGTACCTATCACCAGAAAAGCTCCCTCGAAAACAGTTTCCAAACATATGCATGAGGTAATGGACCTGTTTCTCTGACTATGTGTCACAGCACTCTGTGCTATTCTGGTTGTGTTTCACAAGCTGGCACTGCTTTTTATTACTCTTGCTGCTGGTCTGCTCTGCGTCAGTCAGTCTGCACCACCTCAGGCTGCTTTTGTGAGAAACCTCAGTCGCTGGGCAGCCTCTGCCAGCCCCACAGCACTCTGCTGCATGGAACACCCTTTTCAGCTCACTCTACTTTTTCATTTTTCCTTTCCTATCTCTAGTTATGTCTTTTGCAGCGTGATGTGATGGGGTTGTAATGAGGAAAGGTGCACAAACCATCCCAGCATCCCTCCCTCCACTTCCTTGCCAGGAGCAACAGCCCCAAACACACAGTGGTGTCGCTCAGAACAAGTAAAGGTGCCTTCAGAAAATAGATGCAAGGTGTTCAGAAAGCTCAGCCTTTTGCTTAGGAAACCTCCAAGAGCTGCTTGTGCATTACATCAGCTTTCCCAACAGTTTACAAATCTTTTTTTTCCCCCCCTCTGGAAACATTTGTCACAGTAGATTATTTTATTTAGTGCTGCTTTGTGTAAAATGCAGAATGTTAATACTTTATTTGGCTAAACATGCATAATTTGGGAAGACAGGTGAAGTGATGGATTAATCATCAGGCTTCTAACTCTCGGTCTTGTTAGCTGCAGTTTTAAGTGTTGTTTATTTAAATTTACAGTGTGGGTATGATGTCTAAGTGGAAGCTCTTTACATATATAAATTAAAGCTGCTTTTGCTCTTGGTAATAAGCTAAAGGATTGATTTAAAAATCTGCAATTTCCCCTCATACCTGGATGTTCAGATGACTTCTCACAAATAACTCAGTAGCAAAGCTTCAGCTGCTACAGCAGCAATGACATTTTCCTTCTACTTTCTATGAATGTCTCTAAGCCTTGACCTACAGAAGCTTTCCTACTTGTTGTGGGAAGGCAACTTTAAAGACAAAAAAATTACAGACATCTGGAGACATGACTGTGAGTCTTTGGCATAAAATAAATCTAATTTTGTTGCTCTCATTGAGTGGGGAAATGGCCCTTTTTACAATTCACAGCTGTCCCAACTCACCTTCCTCGGTATCTATTCATAGATTTTGTGCTCAAGATGTCTCAACTTCAAAAGAAATTCTTCTTAGGAAAGCACACAGCATTGTCTGGGAAGATAGGGGTACTCCTGCTTTGAATTTGTGCTGTGGAAGAGAGAGGTAAATATTAGTTTTGTCAGAATGACAATTGAACCAAAATAATGGGAAAATATTTTGATGCTGAGCCAAAAAGGGTATTTAAGGGATTCTTTAGTGAACCTTAAATGCTTAAACTAAAAAGAAATTTTTCAGTTTGGAACTATTTATCCCTTTTAACCTTTTTCTGCTTTAAATTCTGTTTAGATAAATAGTGTTATTTCAGAGAAATTGTTTGCTTTGTTGTCAGACAGAAGATGTAGGTATTTCTGAAATGAAACATTGATTAAACAGCATCCAAACAATGTGTTTTGATGTACTATTCCCAGTACTTTTCCAGCTCTATTTCACAACAAACCTTTTAGTTCCCAGGGATATTTTGCCCAGTTGAGGCAGAGGATGGTCTGGGTCAGTCAAAGGCAATAAGCAGAAAATCCTTTCTAAAAGAGTTAGAGACAGAAGAGTATTTTCAGAAGCAAATCCTTCTTTCTTGACCGGTGCTGGAGGGAAGCTGTTGATTAAGTGGTCTTTAGTGATGTTGGATGATGCTCTTCTACACTCTACTCCTGGGAACTAGTATTTATTATCTTTCAGATCTGAGGAGAGTTACAAAAGATCTGTGTTGCTAATTGGTGTAGCAGCTGGCATATAGTTATTTGTTGCCAGAGACACACACTTTGCATTGGAGGGTTCTAACATTTCAATTTCATTTGTGACTGCACTGTCTAGAGGCAAAAGCTGTGATGTCTGTGCTCAAGCCCAGCCTGTTCACAGCCCTGAAGATGCACCTTACCTGTCAGAGTATATTTCCTCATCCTTGGGTAATATAATTACCCTGAACAAGGAAAGGAAGTGTGAGGAAATCATGCTGACCTTCATGGTGGCTTGGTGGCATGATGCTGGAGCAGCTCTGCCACCACTCCCAGTGCCCAGCTTGGCTTTGTGCATCCACCTTTGCTGATGTCCACTTTAGCATGACTTTGACTGGAGGAACTCTGGAAAACAGCATTTTCTGGTGTAAAACAGGAGGTGAAGACTTGCCAGCATTTGTCATCCAATAATAAGTAAGTGAACATGTTGGCAGCAGCATCTAAGATTATCTCCTCTCTGCTTGGGACTGTGCTGTATTTCAGTTGAGCCTCTGACATAGGAGAACTTGTGTACATTTTTAACTTCAGCTTTCACACTGATAGTGGTTTTTGTTCCAAGAGATTGTGGTGCTTGTAGCTGAACCAGGCTGGGAGGTGTTGGGGTCCAACAAAGTACTTTTGGGGGGGGTCACGTCACTGTGAGGCCACACAGAGGCCATTCCACACTGTAAGAGCATCACCTCCAAGGCAGCTCAGACATGCTCTTTTTCAGACCATGTGGTTTGATCCCACTATTGTTTGCCAGCCTTGGAGAAGTTTCTTCTAAACTGCCTTTTTTCTGCTTTTCTCTTTCTAAATCACTGTTGCAATTGTTCAGAGTTGACTGTGTTTAGTTTGTATTTCTACATCTTTCTTGCACTGAATAACCTCAATTCTATTTTAATCTTTGGAACCCAATAAGAAAAAGAGGTGGGGAAAAAAGGAATAAGTTGTGAAATTATCATAAGATTGGTTTCCTGTGTTTGCCAACAAGTTTTTGACTCGTCTAGTTAAAGGTATTTTATCCTACTCATTCTTGTTTGTTTTCTCACATTGTTTTCCTTCCTTCCTTCAACTCTTCCATTTATGTAACATTCCTACTGCGATTTGCTGCACTGGAAGAGGAACTGTTCAAGCTCAATTTTGCCCTAGTCTGAGCCTCTGTACTTTTTGGAGGACAAGATTTCTTGGGTAAGTGGATTAGTGTTTCTCTTTGTTCTTTCCAGGGCATCATCAAGTTGCTACTAAAATCATAAGAGATAAAATCTTTGGCAGTTAAAAATAAAGATTTTTGGGTCTTCTGCCTTTTGCATAACACACCCTTGGGACCTCTCTGTGTTATCTGGAGTCTGCGAATTTTATCGGATTTATTTTCCGATTTACAATAAAGGGATGGACTCCATTTGGGAATCAAGTTTATTGTCACCCTCAATGGCCTGTTTGTCACTGTGCACAGGAGGATTTTAAATCTGCACTTTAGAAGATAAGAATGAATAGAAATTCTGCTGATTGTGCTCCCTTTGGCTCTGGGATTTTGTCCAGACATCTGAAAGAGGGAGACAGAAGCAGATTGACTGTGTTGTTTTATCAACCACTTCAGTGTTCAGTATTTTGAGTAAAACCCTGTCTTCCTGCTCTGTTACTCCTGTTCCACATCTGCTTCCCAGCCTCACTTGTGAGCTGCTCTTAGCTTTGCTGCAGGAAACACGTAGCATGGTGTTGATCACAAACACTACTCCAGACACTTTTATTTAGCCAAGAGCAATTGCAAAATCGGACTGTGTCTGCCAGACAAACACATGGGCCAGGTCAGAAATAGGTTAATTAAAAGGAGATAAGCAGGGCAGGAAGTCCTGAAATAGATAATATTAGTTGGCATGATCTTGACTTTGAAACTTACTTAATAGTTTTCTTTTTCAGAGAGTTTATGTTCTAAATCTTATTCTTTTGGGCAAGGAGGGGAGGAAATGTGATTAAATGAGATTAAGTGGCTTTTAATTCACAGTTTTTCTCTTTCCAGCTGTATGCCTGCTAGTCCTTGTGTTGAAGTCAGTGCTCTTGCATTCAGTGGGGACAGAACCAGAGTCTGAATAAATAATTGAATGCAGTTCAGTGAAAAGTGCTCCTTGTGGAATTTCAGAATTGTGATGACACTGGATGCAGCAAACTCTCATTTAACATGGGCAAAAGACTGTGTGTGCTAAAGCACAAGCCTGTACATTTGCTTAATTAAAGTTCCTAGAGTCAAGGCAATGGGGAGGGATGAGGAAGGGAGAAAAGGAAGGAGGGAGGGAAGGAGGTAAAAAAGGAGAGAGGGAGGAAGGTAGGGAAGGAAATCTGGGGAACCTCAAAGCATTTTACCTGAGAAGAACAGGAGGCAGCATCAAATCTCTTCCAAGTCCTGTCACCTTTTCCATGAGCAGGATTTTATGCTCGCAAATCCACAGCCAAAGAGTTACCTCATGGCTTATGCAGGCATCCACATACAAAGGTCAGGTCTGGTTCACCTTATCCACACTTAATCTCACTCATTAGAATGGCAACAAGTCCTCTTCGGCTCTGTCATTGCACACAGAGAAGATTTTTGTTCTACCAGTGGGACGGGCCCTTTGGTGACACAGCTAACTGCTTGGAGGTGTAGATGGCCTAATACAGATGGCCCAAAAAATCATTAGAAAAAACTATTAATGCAAACCATTTTCAAAGTGTACCTTTGGGGGATGCAGTGTGTGAGCAGCAGCCACCTGAGGAACGTGGGATGGGGATGAGAACATCAAAGCATGCGGTGTGTCTGCACCAAGGTGTCAGGACATCGAAGAACACCAACTCACAGACTTGTCACACCTGCCACAGCCTTGTCAGGATGTAGCTACCTTGAGTGGGATGTCAATACTTTCTGAATTGGATAGGCTTAGGTAGACCCCTGAGACAATGAAGAGATGCTGACTGCTTGGTTGCCAAATTCAGCCTTCCTTGTGTCATAGATCTTTCAGACCTGAAGTTTAGATTGGAAGACTCTAATTCCTTCAGCCACAAAGGAAGAAAATAATTTATTTTCTCTACAAGCCAGACGCTTTATGAAATGAATTTCCCAGGACTTTTTGGCAGCAAGAGGTATGTTTTTCATCGAGTTGCATTCTTCACATATTGACTATGCTTCCCATGAAATTACAAATACATTTAACATTGAATTGGCCAAATTTCACTATCAATTTTCTGATTTTCACTTTTGAAGGAGGATCTTACAATGCTTAGTGATTGGGCAGTAGAATGATAGAAGAAATTCAGTGTCAATAGATGCAAAATGGTGCATATGGGGGAAAAAACACTCTAGCTACATACAGGATAAGAGATTCAAAATTAGCTTCTCATGTTCAGGAAGGAGATTTGGGAGTCATTACTGATAAGCCCCTGTGAAAATCAGTTCATTGCTCAGTGGTGATCAAAGAGATTATTAGGAATTGTCGGGGAAAGAATAGGGAGCAAACAGAAAAAATGAGTTACGCTGCCACATAAATTCATGATGTATTTTTATCCTGAATATTATGCAGCGAACTCATCACCACAGCTTGCAATGGTGAGCTGAAAGTGGCCCAGAGAAAGGAAGAAGCAGGCTCAGTGAGTGAAGTGAGTTTTGTGTGAGGAAAAGCAAAATATACTGGGTATTTTCATCTTGGGAAAGAGATGAAGCCTGATAACATCATGAATGGTAATGGGTAGTTGAGGAAAGAGATTAATTATCATTCCTGACAATATAAGAATAAGGGTTGATGAAATAATCAGCTGGGCGTTTAAAAAGGGAGCACTTCATCACCCAGCATGTGGTGGAATTGTGCAAGTCATGGCCATGGGATATTATGGAGATCAAAATAATAAATGGGTTCAGAAGCTGATGGGGCAATTTGGCAGAGCATAAGGCTATCAGTTTCTGTTCAAAATTATGTTCAGGGAGAAACCCCAGAAGTTACTATGCCACCAGAAGCAGAGGAGGGTCACTCAGTGCCTGTGTTGCTTCTCATATGCTTCTCTGGAGTGTTTCCTTCTGACCACACTCAGGGGATAGAGCCAGGTGAGTCCCTGTTTTCTTTATGGTGACAGTATGGCTCTTCTTCTGCTATGCTTTCAAAATTTATGACTGAAGTTTTTGGTGTCAGTTGTATGCAATTCCACATCTTCCATCACCATCCTATGTGGGACACCTAAATGTGTATTTGTCCCTCATAGCTCTTCAAAACATCAGAGAATCAGCCAAATCCCCATTTACAGGGGGATTGTTGCCTTGGGAAGAGTTTTCTGGGATGGGAAAGACCCCGAGGAACGGACAACTACCCTCCTTCTCCTCACACTCTGCATGGTGTCCTGACCATGCAGCACCTTGCCAAGCCAGTCCTCCTGCCAGTCCTCCCAGAACTTGGTGCCTCTGGGCTGCATACAGTCCTTATGACTAAGGCACAGTGAGAGAGGAAAATAAAACCCCCCAGTGCAGCACAGTCCTTAAGTGCAAAAGTCCTCAAGTCCTTAGTCAACACTGAAGTAAAGCCTAAGTGGTTTGGTCAAAATCCAGCAGCACATCTGTGGAAGAGGTGGGAGCTGGATCCAACTCTTTTCTGACTTAGATAGTAACCTGTAATTACAGTTGTCAGACTGTAAGACACCTGATATATCCTTCTTCAGTAATTTTTTTTATCTTAGTGCAGCTTTCTCTCATATCCAGCATGCTGTAATTCTGGGTTTTTCCCTTTATGGCAGTTAGTTTCTCAGCATAGTCCCTGACCACAAATACTTTTGAGTGGAACATCTGGTTCTAATGTGCACTCTAGAAATTTTACTTTCTGCAATATTCCATTTTTCTCCCAAACAATATTTTTCCTCTCATATTTGCCCAGAAAAAGCTCGTACGCTGATCAATATCTGAAGCAAGGAAGGGCCCATTTGAGAACAAAGACTCCAAAAGCCATATAAATGATTTCCCAGAACTCCAGGCAGTTGCAGGAGAGGTTGTTTGCAGATCAGCCGTGCAGATGGGAACTCTGCAGGGCTGCCTTCCTCCTCTTTCTCCATGCTGCCTTTCCCCACTGGTCCTACCAGTTGCCATAACTGCACAGGCTTTCTCAGCTTGTTTCCTTGCTGGTGATCCCACCTAACTTCTTGGGTTTTTTTAGTTCTCTTTCACTTCCAGCCAAACCCATGCAAATGTTAGGGGAGGAAGTATTGCTACCCTGTTCCTTCTGTGGTTTCTCAATGCCATCTTAGATGCTTTTTCAGAATTACAAGCTTAGGAGCTGTCCTGTACTGTGTGAGTAAACAAACCTTCACCTACTTACAGGGGCAATACTGGTCTGCGTACAGGTGGCTGTGTAGTCAGTAAAGTGGAGATACAGGATGAAGCAGCAATGTTTAATATACTTTCAGGTATGGGAAACAAGAAAAGGCTGCTGAACTCCAGAGAAAACTCTAGTGCTCTTCTGGTATGTTTGCAATACAGATGATGTAAATAATATATAGCTCCTGGAAAGGGTGTAGGAATATATAAAATTTTATGTAGGGGAGCACTGCACACATGTGGGCGATTCAGATGCAGCCACAAATCACGGGCTGGATGCCAAGCAGTGAAATGGTGCCCACTGTAAACGAGGCTCGGGGACTGAATAACTTAAGTAATTAAAGTCGATTGTGACTCACATGCTGAAAGGGTAAATTGTGCACTGCCACAATCCACCAAGTTATTTAATTTTGGAAAACCAAAGCTCCTCAGTGACGGGGGAGGAGGATTTATTATTCTATTATTTTATCTCTGCAAGCCAAGCTGTAGGCAAATATGATCATGGTTTTTCAGAGTTTGCCTGAGCAGGGTTTTCTTGCTGGCCAGCCACTTCATCATTAACATAAGGCATGGGGAAATAGAGCATGATTCAAACACACAAAAAAATGTAGCTTAACCATTTAAAATCCTTTAGGGCTTTTGCTGTTGAGAAGTGAACAAAGCTATGCATACTTTGAGAAGCCTCTTGTTCAACCGTGTCTGCCTCGCAGCTGTGCTGCAGCTGTGCAAGGTAGAGCTTCCTCTGCTAAGGTGCTCCCACCCATCCCAGCGTGGGCACAGGAGCACCAGATGGAGGAGCCTAGGGTTTCAGCCTTCAAGGGGCTGAGGATGAAACCCCACTCAACTACCAGGATCTGGCCCTGTAGGTTCTGTGTCCTGAAAACCTATTAGTTTGCTTTCTGGAGCTGGAGACTTGCCTTTCTAACTCTTTACTTTGGCGTACACATGGGATTGAGCTGCCCTGTTTCTTTGCAAGGTCACTGTCCCAGACCCCCTTTTTTCATCAAAAGACAGAATGTAGATGAGAAAGTCCCAACTCAGCTCTTGCCTTCCATTCTAATGAAAGGTGTCCCTGCTCACGGCAGACAAGTTGGAATGAGATAATCTCCAAGGTCCATTCCAACCCAGGCCATTCTATGTTTCTGTAATTCCCAATTCACTCTTTTTGTAGTGTTCCTTCCTCCTCTCAATCCAGAGAACACACCTAATGTCTTTTTTTCAGTGTTAGAGTCTGCAGCTATTAATTTTTTCCTCTGCTCATCCATCCATTTAATGCTTAGCATGACCATGAATATTTGCCATATGGGCCTGTCTCTCGATATTTTAATCTGCCCTGAGTTTTGGGTCAGTAATAAGCAATAAGAACAATTCTAAAAAAATTTGTCACACTGGAAATCAAACAGATTTATTTTATTCCTTCAAGGCCATATTCTTAATACAGCTTTTTGCACACCTGAGAAAATGCTTATACTGAGATTTTCTTCTGACTCGGACTCTGAAGGCATCTGAAATGATGCCAATAGGGCAGAGACTCCCTCTGTAATCATTTGCCCACTTTTCATGCCATTTAGCACATGGCAAAAATGATGAAAGAGAGAGAAGTTTTTTGTGTTGCTGGAGGTCAACAGAAATTTCAATCATTTTAGAAAAGAGGTGTGAAAAACTAGCTGGCTGGGATAGTTGCCCCAGGGAGACCTTGGTCACTTTGCAAAGCAGCCAGCAGCCTCTTTGAATCCTCCCCAGGAATATCTTGCAGCTTGAAGCCTGGTCTTTGGTGGAGTAAAACTGCTCCTGTGCTGTGTCACCCCTTTCCCCTGGCAGCTCCAGGTGACCGGGGAAGACCTTTCATTGCGATGGAGAAAACCAGAGCGATTGGCTGAGAGAGCTCTGAAGGAGCAAGGATGCCACATTTTGGTGTTTTCTGAGTCTGCATGACCTTCTCTTTGATATTAATAGTCCAACAGACAGCTACAAAGCAGGCACTCGCTTTGTCTGCTGCCCTTCAGGTGATCACAGAGGTCACAGCCCTGGTTTGCCCCCTTAGTGCAGCTGAGCTAGGATCTGACCAGGGGTTCATGCACAGCAGGAAAACCCCATGAGGGGTGGGCTGCTGCCAGCACCCTCCCAGGAAATGCTTCTCAGGAGTCAAAGGGATCAGGCTAGAAACTGAAGCAATTTCATCACTGTTTTTTTTTTGGCAAGAAATGCTTCCACAAATAACTTTGTCCTCGTATATGAAAAGTATTCTTTGATCCAAAAGGAAAAAAAATCTCATTTTATAAGAACAGTGATTTCTGGAAAACGTATTTTGAACTCATTTAGGTGTAGCTGGCAAATTTTAATTATAGATGAACACTTGCTTTAGCACTTTTTAGTTATATTTTCGCCCTCTGAAAGTGTGATACAGGGAGCAGCCCCAGAGGGATGCAGGGAGCGGCACACATTCTGGGGGCACAGCACCACACATATCCTGGGGGAACAGCACCACAGTGTCATAGGTTTCTGTAGCTGAATTTTAGTAGAAGGGGGGGCTACCTGGGTGGCTTCTGTTAGAAGCTGCCAGAAGCTTCCCCTGTCCTGTGAAGCCAATGACAGCCAGGTCCAGGAGGAGCTTTCTGCAGGCGGCCAAACTTGAGCCAATTAAGACTCACAATCACTCCTCTGTGATAACAAATTTAAGAATTTAGGGGTGTTGCGTGGTTGGAAATTCCAGCCATGAGATAACAACACAGAGACCAAGTTCAGAGCAGGAGGAGGAGAAGGAGGGACCCCATGCTGGAGCAGGGCAGGGAAAAGGACTAAAAACTATTCCCCCACCCCCCCTGCAACATATGGAGGAGCAGGTGGATGCCTGAAGGAGCTGTTGCCCTGTGGAAGGCCCAGGGTGAAGCGAGATCCTGGAAGAGACTTGCGGCCATGACTTGTGGAGAAGGAGACCCCCGGTAGAAGTGTTGCCCAGGGGGTGGACTCACGTTGGAGAGTCTATCGAGGACTGTCTCCTGTGGGAGGGACCCCACGGGAGCAGGGGAAGGACTCAGAGTTGCAGTCCCCCTGCAGCCCATGGTGAAGACCGTGGTGGAGCAGGTTGTCCCCCTGCAGCCCACGGAGCCCATCGGGAGGCAGAGACCCGACTGCCCCCCATGGAGTGACCCACAGGACAAGAGCAATGGCAGAACCATCAACCCACTGCAAAACCCCCATTTCCTGCTCCCTTGAACTGCTGAAGAAAGGGGGGAGTGAGAGGAGAAAGGTGTTCTTAAGACTGATTTATTTCTTAATTTGTAGTTTTATTACTTTAAGTTCTTATTAGTAATAAATTTAAGTATTTTAGCCACTCTGAGTTTACTTTGCCATTCTCTCTCAGCTGTATTTTGTCTTTTCTTTTTTTCCTTTCCCTCTGGGAAAGGGGGAACCTGGAGGTTTGTGTGGACACCAGGTGCAAACCGCCACACACACACATTCTGGGGGCACAGCACCACACACAACCTGGGGGCACAGAAATGCACACATCCTGGGGGCTCAGCATCGTGTCTCCCCTGGTACCCACACACAGCCTGCAGGGAAGAGGTGCTGAACTGGCAGGACCGACTCAGGGCAATGCCTTGACTCAAAGTTGCTAACCAACCACTTTATCTATCTTCAGACATTTTTATAAAAAGAAGTAGTGTCTGCAGGAGACAGACTGTTTTGCCCTGTGCTTTCTCCAGCATTTGATGCTGGAAGAACATTCCTCACCAATGCCAGGGCTGCTGCAGACCAGTTCCTGTCCTCTCCGCTGCCCAAGNAGTAGTGTCTGCAGGAGACAGACTGTTTTGCCCTGTGCTTTCTCCAGCATTTGATGCTGGAAGAACATTCCTCACCAATGCCAGGGCTGCTGCAGACCAGTTCCTGTCCTCTCCACTGCCCAAGGAGGGTGGCCTTTGTGACATCACAGGTGGCTTTGTAACGTGGGACACGGTGGTGCCCAGAGACACCTGTGACACCACAGAGCCCTCCCTGCCCCAGGGGCATTTCAAAACACAGAACCCAGGGGTCCCCACTGTCTGCAGAGCTGTTGACCCAAATCAAAATTAAGAAAACACAAAAGAAAAAAGGAGAGTGTGATTTTGATGTCACCTTTTAACTCTCCTTTTTAAAGCAGATTAGAGGTTGACGTTTTAGACATATATATAAAAGATTGACATTTTGGAAGAAAAGGAAGTGAAAGAAAGAAGGAAATTTGCACCTTGGGTACAGAAACAGGATTTTACCATGTCTTGAGAGGTGGAACCAGATTTGTCTCTCTCCAGTCTCTCTCTATAAGACAAAGGATGCATGCTGTATGCACATGCTCTTAAAACACTAGAGGTGCACATATTTTTGACAAAAGTTTGGTTATTTTACCTGTCATTGTGATTTATGCTTCTTAGAAAACACAGAGGTGCAGCTGGAAGAGAAAAACCACATGGCAGACTATTGCTAAACAAACACATAGAATATAGATGCCAAACAGCTTTTATACAACAAAAGGAGCAGAAAAACAGACTCATCCCCCTTTGATGCATCTACATGCTTTTATGAAAGAATATGTACCTGGCTTTTAACCTCCCTTCAATACTTCTGAAGAGACTGGCTTACTTACAACCTGCGCTCAAGGTGTTTCCTAACGCCTTCAGGTTTGATTAAGATCTCAGTTTACAGAAATAAATATGTCTAACCCTGTGAATAACTCTGGATCTGGCATTAATTTAAAGTGGTATCACATCTTTTGAATAGCTGAAATACTGTGAGATGGAAAGCATCTGGCCGGGCAGGGACCGTCGTAACTCAGAAATAGCCCTTTGTAAAGTCAGTCATGACTGGAATCCCATGTCTTGCTCATGAAGCACCTGCTGTTACCTCTGTCCTACAGTAGCAAGCTCTGGAGCAACCCTTTCTCAGTCAGACAAGCAGAATCTTGCTCATTTTGGGTCTCCCAGGAGGTGAGTATGGGGAGGCTCCTCAGGAACCTGTGATTACAGTAAGTATTCATTTATTTAAGGACATAACTG
The DNA here is from genome assembly GCA_013399695.1 of Formicarius rufipectus. NCBI lineage: Eukaryota > Metazoa > Chordata > Aves > Passeriformes > Formicariidae > Formicarius > Formicarius rufipectus. The sequence continues at coordinate 674,568 of VXAU01004724.1, read as the reverse complement.
TCATACAATTTTAAAAGCCCTCTGTCTGTTTGAAAGTGTAAACGAGGAAAGAAATAAAATTCCCTAGCTTTTGTTGGAGGGGGAGTAAACTCATTTTGTCTATTGTGTAAGCATTTAATCTAATGCAGGCTGCTGAACTGCACATCAGGCACAATAGCACACAGCTGGTGCGTGCGGGTGTGCACTCACACACACACGTGTACACACACACACACTTGTACACACACACACGCTCAGACACTGCTGGGCACTACAGGCAGCACAGGAGCAGGATGCTGAAACAGAACTGGGAGCTCCACGGGCAAGCCCTGGATGAATGAGCACAAAAGAACATCTGGGATAGGGAAGAGAGGAGAGAACTGTTGCTGAGAGTAGAGGTGACAGGAAAACCAGGGGTTTGGAGGAACAGTTTGGAAGGAAGGATGGAACAATGGAGAAGTGCAAGAGGCCAGGGACTGAGGGCAGCCAGGAAGATATCTGGGGCTGCCTACTGTCATTGCCAAATTCCTCTGCACCCATGTTCCCCTGTCCCAGAGAGTGTCTGAATGGCTTATCAAAGTGTTGTGCTTTATTTATTTTTTTTAAAATCATCTCTAAACCAAATAATTGTTGAAGAAAATAACTAAATAACTTGCTGTCCCTGCTGGCCACTCTCAGTTCCTAGAGGCAGAGGACTGTCCTGAGGACTCTGCAGTGGCTCTGGCTGCTCCCATCTTGGTATTTGCTGAACCATCAGTTCCCCAAGCTGGAACTGATGTGTATTTAAAATAGGAGATGGCATCTTTCTCGTTCCCCATCTCCCTTTTCACAGTTCTCATAAACATGCTTAGGCAGGACGATCATTCTGCACAGACTTTTCCAGGTCTAGAAATGTGAGTACCTGAACTCAGCCTCTGGTCCTGTCACAAGACAAATCAGGTCCCTTGTCTGGGGAACAAGGCCTCAGCTTGGCTGTACACATTTTCACTAGTATCTTGTGGACATCCACTACAAAAAGGGACTGCAATGGGTTATCTGTATGTGCATCCATGACAAAATTAGTAACTTAATGAGAATTTACCATGCATGCGGTAGGTCTTATTCCACACAGGAGAACTTGGGTTAATTGATTGTGTTAATCACATCCTCCCCTACTCATCTTAATCCCTACATTTAATTTTATTTGTGTTGTGCAGGTCCCTTGAGAAGCTGTGCTTGATCTGAGTGCAGTCAGACTCAGTTAAGTTTCTTGACAGACCAAGGGGAGTGGAAGAAAGCACTGAGGATGCAGCTCAATCCAGAGCAGAAAGGACTGAAGGGAGAAAAATGACAAGAATTCCAGATGCAAGATCTAAAGCAGAAGTCCCAGGGCTTGTCAGTCTTATCATTATAAAATCACTAAATAGATACGACTGTTTTAGGAAATACAACAGATGGAAGAAAGCTCTTTCTCACTGAGGGATGTGAGCAAGGTAGCACTACCTGCTCATAGGCTGATGTGTTTTATTCTCCCAGGGACTGGCTGTCCTTGCCCACGTAGCCAAATGAGGGTGTCTGTGTCTCATTGCTGCTCCTGGACCATGCACAGAGGCTGTGAGGCAGAATGCTGATGGACATGAACCTAAACCATACCAGAGGGTGCACTAATGTGTAAACACTGTGGGCAGTCACAGGTGGTGTTTGAGCCCAGGCCATGGCCCTGTTTGGTTTGCTAGTATTGATGTAGCTCATGGGTCTCCAATGTGAAGGCAGTACTCTTTTATTTGGTGAAGGATGTGGTAAGGAGAGGCCGCTACACAGGAATTTCAGATCCATCTTTCAAATTTGTCACTTTTGCAACTTCAATTCAAATTCTTAATGTTACTCTAAAACAGCTTTTTGTGGCATAATTTCCCTCAACCTTAATTAGGGGTTGAGGGACATTAGCCCAGTAAATTCCTGGAGGACCAAAAAAAACTTAACCCACCTAGTCTTTTTCTTCATCATTTTTTGTAAGTGAAGTGGTTAGTGGGGATTTAGAGTAGGTAATTTTACCCTTGACAATAAGTCAGCAATCATTTGTGATGAGGCAAATAGACATTCAAGCTGGGCAGGGAACAGCTGAAGTAGAACCTCAAGAGATTATAAAAGAAACCTGCTGATGTGCAGGTTTCTGACTTTCTGGTATCAGCATTAAGTGACACTATTCAGGTTAAATAAACCTTTTTTCTGTGTGAATAAAGCTTTTTTCCAAACGCCTTTTTTTTTTTTTGTACTCGGTGAGCAAGACATGAGAATCAGAATGGACAGATACCAAGCCATGTGGATAATCACCATGCTTGAATATCTGCTACCCCCAGCCACTCGAGTTTAGCTGGTTGCAAGAATCAATCAATCTGTAGAATAATTATAAAAGCACAAAGCACAAAGTGTATAGACCAGGTACACATTGTCAACACTTATAAACAGGGTAAGTAAAGCAACAGCCTAAGGAAGTGCTGATTCCAGCCATCCCCCTGGGATCTGGAGTCCAAACACAGGCACCAAAGGTGTGTGCTCTGCAGCACGGCCACAAGAGGCCAAGCAGCGTCTTGTGGGGTCAGACAACAGAGCAGGGAAGACTTTAAACATTACAATGTAAATAATTTTTTAAGCCATAAAGATCTTTATATCAACACGACTCCAGTAGAAATCCCCTTGCAGGACTTTCTCAGAGTAGTTCTGTTGGATTTCTTGCCACCAGCGCCCAGGAGCACCCCAGAGGTAAACAGACTGTGCCACTGCACACCACCTTGGCCTCTCTGTTGTCCCTGTTAGGAACAGGCTCCCTCTCTGCTGCCCTCCCATGGAGAGGGGATGCTCCAGCCCAGCTGCCCATGGACTCACCAGCAGAGCAGGTTTTCTGCAGATGCCCTGTGCTCTCATCTCACAGAGAATTTCTCTTTGGAAGTCATGGCAGAGCTAGACTTTCTCCCTTCAGAGGTGCAAAATACTGGAAGCCAATGTACTCAACATACTTTGCAACTGATTTTAGAAACTCAACAATTTTTAACTTTGGAAAGGTTGCCTTTACTGATGATGTGTTTACCCTTGTTCTCTCCAGGCAAGTCTATTAATGCACTGATAACACTTAATCCCTGACCTGTTCACAGATAGATAAGCAGGCTGGTACCAGGTCTAGTCTCCCTAGCACAGAAGCATAAATTATAGCACAATATGAGAAATTCCTGAGGATCTGAGCAGTTCATATAATCCCGGAGGAATTAATAAATATGCTTCAAGATATTCCTTGTGTTGTAGCAGATTAATTTGTTGTTATTAATGTATCACATCTTTGAATGTTGTAATCTCATCCTAGCTCCAGGAAATTGCTGTGATCCCTGCTCCGAAGCTCTTAAAATGTGATGTCAGTCACAAGTCTATTACTGAGATTAAAGAACTATGAGAGTAAGGGGCACAATATGGTTCTGGCAAGGACGAAGGTTACAGCTACAGGACTGCTCATTTCTCCAGGGGAATCACATGAGATTTAGGATAATTTCTTTTTCTTTTGCTAACCTTAGATTAGAAGGAACTTCCATGTTGGCATCCAATGTGTGAACTTCAAAGGGAAAGGGTTTTGAGTAAGAAAAGAGTGATGAGAGTTTTCCAAGAGAAATGCCCATCCCATGAGCACCCTAGGCACTTTTTCTGAAGTAGACATTCACGTTTCAGCGATTTTAGGCAACACTGAGGGACTTGCCAGCCTCTAACAGGCCGCCCAGGGAAGTGGCTGAATCACCAACTCTGGGGGTATTTAAAACACATGTAGATGTGTTTTAGGGACATGGTTAATGGTGGACTTGGCAGTGTTGGGTTAATGGTTGGACTTGATGATCTTGGAGGTCTTTTCCAGTCTAAATGATTCTGTGATTCTCTAGGCCATGAACTGGAGTGAGAGACAAACAGCAGCTTTCCTCATTGTGCTACCTCACCCTCCACTGCTCCTGCAGATTCCCTGGGACAGAAGTCCTTGCTGCCTTCCCACTTGGAGGTCACTCTCACAGTCAGCCCTTGCACTGGCAGGACTCAAGTGGTCAGGCCTTTCACCCAAAGGAGTCAAGAGCATCCAAGGTGGTGGTGATGCAGCTTCTTGCTCCTGGATGTACCTGTCCCCACTGCACAGTCTTCCTACAGAAGACTGTGGATGAGGAACTGCTCACCATTTTAAATCCTTCAGCTACAGGTTTCCTCAGTGTGCCCCCTTTATGCAATGAATTTTGGTTCTCTCTCAGTGCTGACCCGCAGTTCATGCCTGTGTTGACAAGGCAGCTAGAGATGGTCCATTCAAGACCTTAACAAAAATTCAAACAATTGCTCTGCCAAAATGGCATTGCAAATTGTAGAAAAAACAGTGGGAAAATAAGGGCATTACTATAAGTCTTTCAGCAAACTGAGGATATTTTGGTAAAGTCAGAAGAAAATAATTATTGAAACAAACATGTTTTTCTGGATCTTCTTTCTGAGTTTTTGGCTTCTGAAAATGAGTCTGTTAATTAAAATTAAAAATACGAGAAGAGAAGAAAGCTCTGACTAATCCTAGAGGTGAATGTGGATATGTTGACTGTCTGTAATAAAACACCTTGTCTCCTTCCCCCCCTGCCTCCCCTCTTCCCTCCTCCTCTTTCCCTCTCTCCTTCCATCCTGAGTACAGATACCACCACAGTTTTTGCAACTGTGCAAATTCTTGTCCAGCAACAGTTTCAAACAAACCCAATTAGATGACACAGTAATGTTAAAACAATGGCCTTTGAATTTTGGCTGAGATGATTAAAAGAAAATAACTTAAAAAGTACTTTAAAAGCGTTAGTGGATTCAGCCTAATCAAAACCACAACAAACAGCATTTTTATTTACTCAGTCCTCCTCTTTTTTTAAGGACTTTTCCATTGAAATGTTTGCTAATTTAAAGCAGGAAAATCACCAGCTATGTCAGTCTAATTTGCATCAATTAGTCAACCAGAAGTTGGTGCAGTTCTATTTTGATCATGCAAAAAAGCAATAGCCTAAGGGTCTCTACAAAAAGGGACTAACACACAGCCATTATATATTGCTAAAAATACCTCATAGGTGAGCACATCTGCATAGACCACAGAGTGCTCCTTCCCCCTGAGGAGAAAGTATTAAGATATCTTAATGAGCAGATTCGTGAGAAGGTGTTTTTTCTTTTGGGGTGGGGAAAGGGAGAAGTGTATAACTGGTTATTTTAATAACAACCTAAGAGGTATTTAAATATGACGATGTTCTTGTCTAAAATATAAAAGGGAGAAGGACAACAAGAAGATAAATAGTAATCAAGTAAAAGCAAACACCACAATTATCAATTTCTTCTGCCTAACATTTCCCCAGCTACAACTGAAGACCTTATTCTGATAAGGACACACTAGTTTCTATTCAAAGCAAGTTTCAGGAGCGGTAGCAGAGCTGGTCCCAACTCTTTACCGTCCTTTCCTGTGACAGAACTGCTGGCCCTAAGAGGCTCAGAGCAGGGCACTTTGTGAGAAATTCTCCTCCTCCTCCAAGGTGGGGACACTTTTGTAGCTCCTGAGGTGAAAGAGCAGCTGTGCGCAGCTCCTCGTTCCCTGGGAACATTTTGCCCTTCTCTTTGTTATTTGCCACGTGGGGAAAGAAGAAGCAATTTTTTGATACAGATACAATTGCAATTTTGGTTTTGATTTGTATTACCTGGAAATCAAAGCGGAGTCTCCAAAGGGCAGGAAGGCCCACATGGCAGCTCTCTGGAGTCTCAGTGGCTACACTGTGTCTGTCTGTATGGGAAATATTTTTCAAAGCATGCTTGCTATGAGGACTAAATGGCAATATGGGATGTCTGCCAATAACCTCAAATCTGTAGTGAGAAATAATTCAGTCTGCTTGCAAGCCGAGTTCCAGCCTTCCTCTCCTGTATAGACTGTTGATTTCTCTGTGATTTACTAAGCGTAGGTACAAAACATATTTTATTAAGGCAACATCTTCCACTCTAGTCATGATTATTAAAGTAAATTGCCAACATTTTACTCACTGGCTCCCCAGCACCTTTCAGGTTTACTTTTAAACTTAGTACGCTCTCGCAAGTACAGGTCTTCATCACTGGTGGTAGTTTCCAGAATCAGTCATTGCTAGATTTACTTTCTTCTCTCCATATATCATCAACTAGCCTGAAGTCAGTTGATTACCAGAAGGCTGGTGTGTGTCCTTGATGCATTTTTCCAGCTTATCTAAGTTGCTGAAATAGTCGAGCAATGAACACTTAAAAGTGGAAGTCCTCTGGTATCAAGCTGAGTTTCAGCTGATAGTAAGTGAAGATGCAAATGACATTTACCATTTGCTTCTTATCAACCCCTGTAACAGAGGTGACAGAACATCTCCTTGAGGAAGCCCTCACTGTTCTCACTAAAGGAAACATGGAACTACCAAAGCCAGTCATGGGAGAGTTTTCATAACCTGTTATAACAATGCCACATGTGGGTTTTACACACCTGTAGTCCAAAATACAGTTGAGTGTTGTTTCTAGTGGCATGTGGAGCAGAGCCTTGGAGGCTGCAGCTTTAAGACAAGCTGTGTTGAATGGTGATGTGACATCATGGTGTGATGGGAAGAAGGTGAGCCTCAAAGGAGCTGTAGAGTTGCCCAACCCAGCATTTAGTATGGGAAATGAATAAATGTCTAACCTGTGCACATGCTAAAGGTTTGAATTGCTAAAGTGCTGGGATGTCACATCTCCTTGGACTCAGTAATGGAGGTTTAAAGCCTGGCACCAATACTTGGTCAGTCAAGATGGGAACTTGCCCTCCACCTCCTCCTGTTAGTCTCTGCTGTTAGTAGCATCTCTAGTCACACCCTTTGTTTGTACAGCACATGACAGTGATTTTTTTTGTATGCACAAAATGTAGCTTTCAGGTGTGAGGACTGAGCATGAAGTAGAGGGTTAATCTGGCCTAACAGTGGGCTGCTGCTGAAAGAAGTGGTCCCAATCCCCTTAACCTTGTCCACAGAGCAAGACCTCTTGCTCAGGCTGATTCCTTTGCACAGACATTGCTGTGTGTTCAGCCACACGATGTGCTGGTTCAGGAAGTACAGCAAGCAAAGCACAGAGTACAGAGCTGTTTGGCTTCAGGTGGCTGCTCCCATGGTTATAGCAGTGCTGGCTGTAGGGAAAGGGGTGGAGAAGTGTTGCTGGGGAGAGGAAGGGTAGACATACCCTTTTTTGCAGCAGAGGCGTTTCATCACAGTGGATGCAGGATTACATGTCACCCTGCTGGAGTGCAGATAGCATCTCATCCACAGTGAGTACGTTGGCTGCTCACAGGGAAAAATACTAACCCAGTTGTTTTTCTCTATGTTTATGGTCAGGAAAACCTGGAGTTCACTGGCCACACGGCCGGTGATGCCAGGCTGTGTCTGGTCTATGCCAGAGGATATCCACGTTCCTAAAGGCAGGTTGTAAGAGACAGCAATCCCACAGTTTGCATGATAAAAATGCATCAGCAGCTGCAGGTAACAGCCTGTTTGATGTCTGCATCTGTACAACCTGCAAAGAGGGAAGGAGTCTGCAGGAATGGGAGCATCCCCAGGGCAGCATCCCTGTTCTGTGCCTTGCCTAAGGAACTGGAAAGAAATGAAGGTGTTCAAGTTCAGTATTAACTGCTCAGACTTTCCAAGATCTGACTGTGGCTCTTGGAGCTGAGACAGGCCCCGACAGCACTTCAGCTGGATGAAATAGAGAGCAGCAACTGGAGCCAAGCCAGGACACAGTTAGCTGAGAGAGAGCTCTTCCTTTTCATTTTTATAAATTTATTCCAAGACTGTTTTATTAAGCTTGTTCTTTTTCTGCAGAACACTGGTCTAGTTTCCAGAAGAGTTTCAGGCTGACTGGCAAACTGTGCTGCCTATAAGGCAGTGTTGATCCCAAATTCCTACCTATTCCTACCTGTTCCTGTGTAGCCCAGCAGCTAGACTTCAGGCAGGATTGCTGAGAAGATAGGGGGTTGTCTCCTTTGAGAGGCACAGGGACCAGCTCATCCCTTGGAGACAAGCTCCAGCCAGCATACCCTGTGGTTCACTGGGCAGCCTTTTACACAGTCTCCTCGAATTTGTAACAACTGGGAACAAGGGAGGACCTGTAGTAAAAGCCAAGCAGACTTAGACTTAGGGTACTATGACTTCAGCATTGCCATGGTTGAATTCTCCGAAATTTAAATAAAGGATGGCTTCCTAAAAACCCTGCTGTGAAACCAGCCTTTCTTCTGTGCTCTAATGGCTACTATGGGCTGTAGAAACACCTCCCTGGGCACACTGGAATGTGGGGGATCCCCAGGAAATTTTGGGTCATGCATTGGCACAGAGAGACAGAAATTGTGGGGCTGGAGAACACCCACAGCTTCCCACCAGCCAGACCTGGGGGAGAAAGGAAGATCCTGGTGGAAGAGCAGCAGCTGCTCTTAGAGTGTGCTGCATGGAAATTAAATTAGCTCTGATGAGAAAATTAGAGGCCAGAGTGAGGATGCAAAACCATGTTGATATCGAAGAGCTACAGACTGAAAGAATCTGAAGCAATAAAAAGGTCGAGGACCAAACAATATTCAAAGGAGGAGCAACAAGATGTTCATGTATGCTAGTGCAGTCTTGATTTTAGGTACAGAACAAAGGAAAAATATAACTGTAGGGAATGAGTTTAGGAATGCAGTGAAAATATGAACCATATTTTTTTGGAGGTCTACCCTCTGAGACCAGGGGAAACACTGGGCAAATGGGACTGTGGTGCTGTTGTTGGGAGCATATATCTCTCTGTACCCAGCATAATCAGGGCTTTGGAGACTGATCCTGCAAGCTGCTCAGTGCTCCCAGTGTCACCAAACGTCACAGCCAAGGGAGCAAAGAGAAATGCATAGCAGGTCTGGGATCAGGCACAATAAAAGTAGGGATAAGGATTTCTGGGAACCTCACTGTAGGGCAGAGCACATATATGTTGGTTAACAAGAGGTTATTTAAATCTGCACTGAGATCATGGACAAAATACCAGAGCTTTGGATATGGAGTGTGGTAAAAGTGAGGAGACTTAAGTAAGTTGTATTGATGAAACCTGAATCAATTTGTATTTGATTTGGTCAACAAGCCCAGAGCTTGCATAGATATTTGTATTTCAGAGGGATAATGGATTATTCCAGGTTAGGCCAAATAAGAAAGGAATTAACTTTAGCTAAGATCAGACAGGTGTTCACATTCAGGCTGGACTTGTTTGTGAAGCTGCTGCCACGTTGTGCTTAAAGGACTAAGTGTGGGTGCTGAGTTAATTCCTGCTCCTCAGTTGATGGACTGCAACCTTGAGCTGAGGACAAACTCCTTACAAACAGGTGTGCAAGCTCTTTGCCTCTTAGGCTAAGTCAGTGTCAACCACTCTTAAACCAATTGAAATATCTTCTTGGAAAGAAGTTTCAAAGCATCTTATATTCTGCTGGTGCTTAATTGCATCAGCTTATAATTTCAATCAAACTGGTGGAAATTCACCTGTAGTCTGCTCTTTAAGCAATATGGTTCTCAAAAATTAAACTGGTCTCAGACTGAAAATAAATAAACAGGAGAGGGAAAAAGATTTATACTAGACAGGAATCTTGAGAGTGACTCTGATCTTCAAGTTTAACATAACACAGTGCCACTGATATCAAAGCAGATATTCTTCCTTTACAAAGAAATAAATGTGATCAGTAGTTAAGCAGTTAATTCAGTATTATCCAACTAGATGTAAGGTTTTTATAACATTGCCAGTTTATTAATAGTCAAACCCTGAAACTTTACATTAGTGTCAGGGATGTGAGGGAGAAGCAGAATGAAAAATAGAAAAAGATTATTTGCCCAGGGCAGATGATTAAACAGCAATCTACTTCAACAGTGTCGCCTTTATGTAATATCTCCTGTCTACCATTGCCACAGTTTTGGACACCTCAGGGGAAGAGCCAGCACTCTTAACAGAGCTCCTAAATGGGTTCTGGTTTCAGTGAGATACTCTCATTAAAATAATTTATTTATTTATTTTTTAATTTTTATCTTTTCTGGACAGCAACAAGTAAAACTACCCCCAGACTTCACAGAACAATGCAATGAAGTTAGTCCTGTTGCTGGCAGCAGGGAGTTGAATAATGGGGCACAGCAGAGGGCATTGCTTTGGCAAGATGACAACTCCCACTTTGATTTTTCGTACATGTTTATATGTTACATATGTTTTCTTAAAGATACCATCAGCTTCTCATTCCTGCTTATCTAGTCAGCAATCCTTTCTGCATCTGAGAGACAAAGAACTTTTAATTTTCAGGTATCTTTGAGTTAATGTCTCTTACTATATTATTTTACATTTAAAAAGCCTAAGCTCCTCACAGTAGTTCGTACAAACATTTCCAATGAAGGTGTGTCTGGAATTAAATATATACTCTTGGGATGACCTGTGTGCACCTTCTGTCTCTCATTGTTAACCACTGGTTTGTGAAATTCAGCATGACTATACTATCCTTCCAGCCTTGCTGAACTTTATAGCACGACAAGATTTCCCCAACATTATTAACATCCCACAACCACATCACTGACACTGAATGTGCTTGATGGTGGCTGTTTCTCATTCAATCTTTCAAGACATTTGGGGTTTTTTTTGGCTTGTGCCTTTCATGCCTATTGTCCTATTGTGGATGCCAGTTCTTGGCAGTTCTTTGCTCTTCTTGGAGGGTGATTGCAAAGTTCCAGTTGAGCTCCATGGGATGGTGAAAGAGTTTTGCAAGAAGCCTCAAATTAAGCATTGTCATTCAGAGGAAGTATGAAACCCTTTGCTGGTGCAGTACAACATGAGTATAAGTAAGGAACAATGGGATTTATTTAAGGATTGGATTTGGAGATGGTTATTAGTCTATCAGGTTTGTGTGTTTTTAAAGTTTTCTTGGTTGTTTTGGCCTTTATTTCTGGTATCACATAAACTAGAGAATCTGTTATGGAAAGTATTTGAAATAGCAATCCTTAAAACTGGGAATAAAAATTTAGATGTAACAATTTACTTAAAGAGTGGCGTTCTCTTACTTTCTGTACTTAGTATTTTATGGTCCCAGTCTGTGGCAGGCACTGGTCTAAAAAAGGCACTTCAGATCTATGGCTGGATATAGGACAGAATTTCAGATATGCTGAACCTATGAAACAGCATCACCAATGCCTCACTTAAAACATACAGAGGGAAGAACTTAATAAGTATTTTCTAAGAAATGTAGCCTTAAAATTTCCAGGTTTCATTCCTAACCTTTGTTTTGCATTTCATAACAAGAATGTGCTTTTCACTCCTGTTTTTTTGTTGTGAACAGTATAAACCATGTCCCAAAGATGCATGTTGACAGGTTCCTGTTTTTAGCTTCTTCTTTCATCTGCCTGCCTGGAGATTTTACAAGAGTGCCCATTACCTTGGTATCTGAAAACAGTATTCTTTTAACTGCTGTCTTTTGCCTCTGGTATGAACCTTTGGGTTAGAGATACTTCTCTGGGTAAACATAAAGCTAGTTTGCACAAGGAGTATATATCAGTCCATGCCTCCTCTTTCCAAGCCTTAGACAGAGGTGTCAGGTGTATGGGATGAACTCATTTGGCAACTTAATGTTGCTGCGACCATTTTTTGCTTTTTTTGTTGCACAAAATTTAATTGTGCAGCATTTATTTGTCTTGCAGGGAGCTATTTGTAAGAATATCTGACACCACTCCTAGATCTAACCTATAAAACTTAGACCTGAGCTGTAAGGCTAAACATTGTAGATGTAAAATCTAGATAAGAATTTCTGAGTTAGTAATGAAAAGGCAAAGCTAAAATGCTGTTATTAACCTACCTTTTCATGCAATACATTTTCAAACAAGCCTTATGGCTTTGGTAATGGGAAATGGTCTTTCTGTTCTCAAGTCTGCCTTAAGGCCTTAAATTCAGTCCAGGCTTATGTGACCAAAAGTCATCACCCATTCGACTGCTCTGTGATCAGCTACAAAATTTAGAGCTGCAGAGGTCAGCTCTTTGGCTGTCTGTCATAATTGGCATCCGTGCTGAAAGTCTTAACAAGCACTTCCGAGTGGGAGCTGTGGGTGCCGAACACAAAAGCCCTCTGAGCTCCAGAGTCATCACTCACGCCCGTACAGCTGCCTGGCAGCCTCTGTAACATATATCCAATTTTTTTTTTTTACAGTGATTGTATCACATCTGTCTGCCTAATGTGGGATTAGGGAGAGTGACTATTCTCTTCTAACCCCTGAAGAGGCACGGGCTGGGGAGCTGAGGGTTTGAGAGGGGCTCCTACAGAGACCACATCTCCCGAGAGATCACAGGTGGAGGTAAAGCAGAGCCCACGTCTGTAGGGGCACTCAGATAAGCAGGGCATGATAAACACATTGGGAGAAATAAACTTCTCTTGGATCACCTAAAATAGTTCAGCCACTGGCCAAAATATTCTATAAAGGCTTTGAATATGATTTCTTAGGAGGTCTCAGGGAAAAAACTAGGCAGATTAATTTTACTGATTTTTCTTTTTCCCCTTAATGGAGGATGGGATAAAGTCAAATACTTCAATACTTCCCACTGCACTAGAAAAAAGTAGGGTCTCTGAGGAGTTACTCTCCAATTTCTCTGTTTTCAGTGTTATTGATCATAGGTAAATGTTGATGATCAATATATTGACAGAATGGGCAGGAACAGATTTTGAATGTGACTATTGGGAATTTTTTCCTTGAATGCTTCTCTCACAGAAAAAGAAAAAAATTATGAAGTGGTATGAAAGTTTTCAAAATCTGATAGATATGCAGGTTTGTAGACAAATTGTAGAAAAATCTTTTCATGCTTTGAAGATCAGGAGTTTCTTTTTGACAAAAGAATAAATAATATTTTATGTTGTATTTTCTTCAAGTTGTTTGAGTTTGAGATGTAGAAAAATATTCCTAGAAAAACTAGCATATTAGAAAAGTGATACTTGAGGTGTTTAATTATCTTTCACCCTGGAGTGCTCTTTTTATGTGCAGCAGATCTGAACAGAATTTCTTTTATTAAAATACTCCCGGTATCAAAAAATGAAGCCTGCTGAGTAAAAAGATCCTTCTGACACATACAGAACTTCTGAAGATCCCTTTGCATGTAGTTTGGGCATATTTAGACCTTTTCTCTGAACATGTTGAAGAAAATAGTTAACTTTGTCAGTGATGGGAGGTGATAAAACTTTAAATAAATCGTGTGGAGCTGCCACAGCTGCTTCTTAGCTGGGTGTGTGGGCAGTTGTCTCCCTGAACCAGCATTCACAAAGGGAGGGAAAGGTGGCAAGACTCATAATATTTGATAGCATGGCTTTAAAAATGAGACTTGTTTTTTTTTCATTGCCTTGAATCCCTTTCCTACCCTCTCTGTCACTTAACAATATCCTTGTAGAAAAATAGAAAAACTCATCCAAGGAAGGAGGGAAGCTGAACCTCCACCAGAATATTTCAGGTCATTTTGACATATATGAGAGCTGGTGAAGAACCAAACTCTGTTACTGGGTTGATGGGCTGGACTAGAACAACTGCTAGCTGGAAACAATTGGCTTACTTTTCAGATCTCTGAGCATATTTATCTTAGAAATACAACCTGTTGCTTTTGCTTTGACTGGTCATTCATGTGGAATGGCCAGAAGAGCAAAGCCACAAGACAGGACAGCCTTGTCTCTGTTTTCCCAGGTAGGATGTCACAGCTCAGTCATAAAATCATAGTAGATTAAAAGAAAGAAAAAAAAAAAAAAGGAGGAAATAAGAAAGTCAGTTCAACAAAGAAATCAGCTCTGAGTTTCTAATCCACAAGCAGTACCAAGGCACTGGAGGAATACATCCTTTCCGTGACTGTTTCTCTACCCCTACACTCTCTGGCACTGGCTCATGGTTTGTGTCAACTTCTGTGTAGTTGAGTTGTTGTCAGCTTGTGTTTTCTAAAGAGAGATCAGAGACTGCAACATTCTGCTGTCCCAGTCTGGTATTTTAAGGGCAGGATTGGGCTGACCCTTGATTCTGTATGAGGTCAGGCTGAGGAAGATGCTAGAATTTCTTCTCATTTTCCATGAAGTAGATAAAACTCTTGTTCTGAGAGGGACAAAGAAAAAGGTCTAGCAATTTCAAGGCCTGCAGTGAAAGCCCTTAGTGGTTCATCTGGTGGCTGTAGCTTATGTCCCCTCCTTCACAACAGGTACCCCCCTCCCAGTGGAAAAGGTGCTGCTCAGTCCTGAGTGCACAAATCGAGTCCTTCAAACAAATGAAATTTTCTTTCCTTCAGTTTGCTGAGGTTTTGACAGCAAACAAAGCCTGGCAAAGAATCTGCCCATTCGAGTATGAAGTCCGATTTCTCTTAGCAGAAATAGTTGGAAGAATGCAACTGTTATTAACAGCAGAGGGAACAAGATTTTTTTCCTTTTAGAATCAGAGTTTTGATTTTTCCTAATGGAGCCATAAACACGTAGCTTCTCTTCTGGCAACTCAGATGTTCTCCACATCAATCTCTCCAATCCAAATGCTTTTGTGGCTCGGACAGGGCAGCTGGTGGTGCTGGTTCTGCTTCTGAGAGCACACCCCACGAAGGCTCTACCGTTCTCTTCCAAACATGGGTACACCACGGGGGGAGGAGGGAGTGGGCTGAGCTGCAGCTCACACTGCTGCCTTATTGTTCCTCTGAGGGGGTTAAGAAAAGGCTCAGCTGGTGGCTCGCTAAGCTCAGGAGCAGAGGCAATGGACTAAGTGCTTCTGCATTTAATAAAGAGCAGAAGTCAATTACAGCACTGTGCAGGAGCAAAGCTAATTGGGGCAGGAGATTCAGTGGCGAGTCTTTGCCAGTTCTCCCCTTTGTTCAGCACAGTTATATATTCAGCTGTATATACAGTTATACATTGAATATCCTGAATGTAGGCCATGCTGTGGAGGAAAGCTACCTCAAGCTTGAGGTTTAAAAGCAAACTCCCATCTGAATAATTCAAATACAAAAGACTTCCTAATTTTTATTGGGAATGCATTTTTATTTCTTTCCATGGTTGTATAACACGGAGGAGTGTGAGGGAGCTCTTTGTTCTCTCTCTCAAGGGTGCAGCACACCTGCGCAATGCAGAACTACCTTGGCTCACTGTACTGGCATTGAGAAAACCAAGCTTTGTCTGCAGGCTGAGTATGAGGAGTTCCATCTGCCAAGAACCATGGGAGTCAAGTTGTGAGGGCAGAAAAGTAAAGTTTTAAGGTGGTTTAAGTTGGTTTGTCTGCCTGAATTAGGTATAACTCACTGGTAAAGAAACCAGAGCAGCACCGTAAATATTTCAGTCTTATGATCATCAATACTGCAAAATGACAAAGCAAGTCCTGAAGCTGGGAGCACTCAGGTCTTTCAGCTCTGCTCCTTCTAGGAGGACACATATCTCTATATCAATAAGTACCACCTTTGGAAATACATGAATCCTATTATTATCGATATTTCCATGTCAGGTGCTGCAGAAACCAGTAGATATCAGAAACCAGTGTGGATATCAGCAATGTACATGCACATTTACATGTTTGGTTTGATGATTTCCTCATCAGGTCTTGCCTGGGTGCTCAGAAAAGCTTTGGAGAGCATCCTGAGGGAGGAGGGCTGGCCAAGGCTGTCCACCCACCGGTGCTGGGCTCTCTCACAGAGAAGACTTGGTCTCATGACAGCGATATGGACTATCCAACTTGTCAAGATGGTGGAGAACAGGAAGGAAGAACCATCTCAGTCTACTGTGATGATTTTGCCGTGCAAAAAAATGTATTTCTGCTTGCTTTTTAGTTTTTCTCCTACAGTCATGAACTGCAAGTGACTGAGGTTGAAAAGATACTGGATTTTCTGGGGGATGCCAACTTCTACAAATGGGAGAAATTATGTCACGCCTGAAGGATGCATTTCAGATGCCCCCCAGGATCCCAGCCAGGTCTGGTTTCCCCTTCAGGCAGTGTCAGTGCTGCATGAAGGGGCACCACCTGGGATAGGAGAGGAACTGTCTCCTCCAGCCTCCCTGTGGGCTGGCACTGTTTTGCTTTGTTCTGCTCCAGCTGGTGAGCTGAGATTTGCAGAGGAGGTGACCCGAGATTTGCAGAGGAGGTGACCCATGCCTGTGGCTCACAACCATAGAGAAGCAAAAGTGAGAACTGGATGTCGTGGGAAGCCTCTTGCTCTCCCCAGAACAGTGTCCATGAATCTGTCCACCTGCACCTACCAAGGGCATTGCCCTTTAGCAAGGATACAGCACCGAGTGGGAGAATTGTAGCTTAACTATTTCCTCAGCAGGGCCTTCAATGAGCCCACCATGGAAGGAAATGGCAGACTTGCCTTTTTCCCCTGCTGTTCTGTTTTTATGCTACAAAAGAACCCCAAAGGTGCTTCACAGGCCAGCTGGCCTCTTGTGTCCTGCCAATCCTGGTTCCCAAAAAAGTCCTGTGCAAAGGTGCAGCAACACAACTGGCTGCTTCTTCACTGGATGCTTAGAGATGCTTATGGAAGAAATAAAGACAGAACAGGAATAAATAATTCATAGAAACACAGAATGGTGTAGGTTTGAAGGGAACTTAAAGATCATCTAGTTCCAACTCTCCTGCCATAGGCAGTGACACCTTCCACCAGATCTGGTTTCTCAAAGTCCCATTCAGCCTGGCCTTGAGCATTTCCAGGGATGGGGCATCCACAGTTTCTCTGGGCACCCCGTGCCAGTGCCTCACCAACCTCACAGTAAAGAATTTCCTCCTAATATCTACTATAAATTTACCTTCTTTCAGTTTCCGGGCAGTCCTTAGCAACAATGATGAAGAGTGGCATGGGGAGCCTCTGCACATCACATGTGCCCTCCACCCCTGCAGCCCTGTCTCCTTGAAGCTGTCAAGCTGTGGCTTGGCTGGTTTGTGTGCTGCTTCACTGCTCTTTGCTGAAGGGTGGCCTCCTCCAACGAGCAATCAGTCAATGGTAAATGATAAGGGAAGGCTGCTGAGGCTTCACTAACTGCATTCATTACAAACGTTGTAATTGTAAAGATTTGCTATAATTCAGTTAGCTGCCCTAAAACCCTTGGCAAGCCACATTATTGAAATGATTATTGTTACAAGATTGTTGTAAATTGGAGTCAATCATCCAGACGTGAAATTGTCTTTTTTATATCTGCGTGGTAGGGAACAGTCTTACTCCTTTTAGTTCTTTAAATTAAAATCTCCTGGTTATTGTACCTGGAGTACCATATTGGACAATGGGATCCCTCCCCAAAAAATGCAAACAGAACTTCTCATCTCAACAGAGGTGCTCTGAGTCCTTCTAATCTGACAGTTCAC
The DNA here is from genome assembly GCA_013399695.1 of Formicarius rufipectus. Lineage (NCBI taxonomy): Eukaryota > Metazoa > Chordata > Aves > Passeriformes > Formicariidae > Formicarius > Formicarius rufipectus. Next base: position 657,241 of record VXAU01004724.1, on the reverse strand, counting down.
ACTGTTACTTCCAGCAGGTTTTTTTTTGTGCAGTAGAAAAGCAGCTGTCAGGGATCACATAAGTAGAGCTGACTCTCCTGTGCAGTTCAGCTGCATTGGACCAGATCTTCTCCACCTGTGTCCTGTGGGAATGACTGCAAAGCAAGAAAACTGGTCAAGGAAAAACCTACATGGACATTACCACACTCACATCAAATGAACACATCATAGATGAGTAATTAATAAATATTCAAAGTTTCAGCTGATCTTTGCTTACTGTAAATTGATGAGCTGCTCTGACAGCCCTGAGTGAGATGACCTGTTAATTTTAAGAAGAAATTCCCAGATTTGAAGTGTTGGAGAAACACTGGAGTCACCTATCTGTTGAAACTCTGTAAAACTTGACTCCTACCTGGTGTTTCAGCCTGGTATTTGTTACAGTCTGAGGAAATATGTGATCCTTGATGCTCCTGCTGCAGGTCCTGCTGTGTCCATCTGATGCTTGAATTGCCCTGTCATTCAGGGAAGCATGTGCACATTTAGGACATGTCACTTCCTATGGGCATAGGCAGGTGGATGTCTGGAGATTATTCTGGACATTACAAATGCCAGTAGAAGGGTGGGAGTTGCTGTGCCTCCTAAAGAGATGCTCTACCCAAACTGGCTAATAGAACTTTTTCTGAGGACTGAGTCAGTAGCTGTGACAGGTTTGGTATGAGCATTCCATGGACATGGTTTCTTTGCTTGACCAGAGGTGCAGGTGTGTAAGTGGCAGGTAAAATACAGTCCAGCACAGTTGTTGGCAGTAGCTGGTTTGGTGTGTATGGGTCTTCCCTGAGGTGGACTGCCAGCTCAGCCTAAAAGAAAAGCTGTGCCTATGCTCTGGCTGAGCTGTGCACCCCACAGGAGCAGGGCAGTGTGGACTTTATGTCAGTTGGGTACGTATTTAGCCTGCATGGTCAGTCTCTTGTCTAAACGTGGATAGTTATCATTAATCCTGGATTTGAACCAAAAGAATATGATCAATAAGAATCAGCCCTTTGTAAACCCCTTGCCAAGTGATAGCACCTGATTCTCCTGTGGAAATTGTGGAAGCAGGCACTTCAGCTACTCCTTGCAAAACTCTTAAAATTATTCACAGGGTAAGCAAAGGTTCTTGTTGTTTTGGAGCTGTAAACAGCCGGATCCAAGCAGCCATGAAGAGCACAATGGGGAAGGGGGCCAAGCCTGCCTGCATTCTGCTCACAGAAGCAGAGGGATGTTCTTGCTGTTTCCTGGCTTTTACGTACACAAAACTGCCTCAGAGCCTTCCTTAATCTCTGTCTGAAACCCTGCAGGGCAGGAAAATCTGGAATGGGAGAAGGGGAAAACTCCAGTGCTTTTACTGTGAGTGTGTGTGGTCTGCCCTCCTGTGCTGGTAACACTGGAACAACTGCCTCAGCAGGAATCGCCCCATGGCTCTTTCCAAGCAGAAGACCTCCCCACTTTAGATGGAGTGCCACAAGGGAAATATGCTTTGCCCATTTGTCTTCCCTGTTGAGCAAAGGGAAAATATTTTGGGAGACACCTCTCCACATCTTCTCTCTTGGGCTGACAGAAAGCACAGATTGCCCCTACAACCTATTTCCACACATTGCCAGATAAAGCATGGGTGGCTGTGACAGATGTCCCAGTGACTGGTTTTGGCTCCCTTCCCTTCCCTTCCCTTCCCT
>VXAU01004724.1:488809-655456 GCA_013399695.1 Formicarius rufipectus | reverse complement strand
TTCCCTTCCTTTCCCTTCCCTTCCCTTCCCTTCCCTTCCCTTCCCTTCCCTTCCCTTCATGCAGGCTCTCATTCCACAGTGTGCTGTGTTATGAGCATAAAACCTACCAGAAAAGGGAGAGGCTTCAACCTTAGTTGTTTGACTCTTTCCTGCTCTCAGGGTCACTCAGAAGAGTTTGTTGGTGTGTGACTGTCATGGGTCCTTCATACCACTTCAGCTTTCAGGAGCATCACTCCAGTACTGCCTTCCCTGCCTCTCCTATCTCACACAGAAAAAGAGGGTGACCTGATTGTGGAAGCAGTGAAAGACATTGAAAGGAAATTCACAGGAAAATAAATTATTTTCATCCTAAACAGAAAAATTGTCATAACTTCAGGAAGAAAATACCAGTTCAGGTCTATGGAAGCAGCTCTTACCTGGAGCCAGGGAGCCAGCTGTGGAATTTTAATCATATAAACCTATGCAATAATATACTGTATTTTGATTTTGGCTTCAAATTTCTGTATTCAGCTGAAACTGATACTATTGTTGAATTGAAGATCAAACATGTTATGTCCAACCCACCATCTCCCCTGGGGACAAAGAAATATCAAATGTCTTGCAGCAGAATTTGAGGTAAAGCTGAAACTAAAAAGTTTCTGAATAAAATTGGGCAGTTAAGAGTGGTTGTCAAATTGAGAACCTGATGCATTACTGAGCTGAATATGAAGTTCTTCTTCTTCTTCTTTTTTTTTTTTTTTTAAAGTTCCCCCTTCTGAATCAAAATGTTTCATAGGCATTTAAATAAAATTGAAGTGATATAATTAGTACAAGCCCGTGAGGAGTGATTGAATTAGTAAGTATGGCCAGTGCTATAGCTACATAATGGAAGCCTTCGGTTTTTATTAATTCCATGTTTGAAAATCTGGATTAAACAACCAAACTAATAAGTCAAAAGACTGATGTAAGATTCAAAGGACAACGGTGTTGTCACTCTGTGTAGCAGGGCACCAATTCAATGCTTAATTGGTACAAGAGCTGTAATAACATGGTTCATGTTTAATTAATAAGGTTCCTAACTAGTCATGAAACTTTTAAGAGCTCTTGGTGCTGTGAAATTGTTGTAGTTTACATCCAGTGTGCTACAAAGCCTTGGATCTCTGCAGGCCACCTGTGATGTTGGGTTAGGAATTGTATATGGGCAAAGACTTCACCGTGCAGTGAGAGGTGAGGCTTTTGTCTCCCGGGGAGCTGAGCTTTCAGTGCTGGAAGGCAAAGGGATGGAGTCTAATTATCCTTGATTGTGGAGAAAGATTCATGTGTCATGGGCACTTTATGTAAGAAAGAGAAGCTGGGTTGTCCCAAAAAAAAGGAAAAAAAGGGGAAGAAATTCTTGTGTTAGAACTCAGGTGTTAGCAACCTCATCTGGCACTGATTAGGAAGCACTTCTGAATTATGGCTGATGGTTTGTGTCCCCTTTCAATGTGAGTCTGAGGTCTGAGGGATGTTGTATGAGTGGTAGCAGGGCATGGAGCTTTCCTTTTGGAGACATCCCACTCTGATGGGGAAGGTTACCAGCTGGATACAGGCAATATGTCTTTATAAACATATCATAAAAGCAAAAATTGTATTTGAAGGAGGTTTATCATCCACGTTGTTAAAAAGGCTGGAATTCATACTGGGTTTTCTTTCTCCTAGGAGAGGCAAAATGTGGAAAACTTGGGCAGTCAAAATTAAGTGGTCAAAACACTTGATGATGTCATCATTAGGTCCCACTGTCCTCTTTATTGATGACTCCAACAAGCACTCATAGACTGATTGTCTTGAGAAAGGGCACTTTATAGATTTTCCAGTCAGAAGTTTTCTGTATCAAAGGAACAATGTTCAGTTTAGCATTCTAGGCATATGCCAGAATTTATAATCCTTCCCATTTAAAGCAGTTCATCTAAATTTGATCCCAATAAAAAAAATATAATTAAAGGTGAATATAAAAGTTATTGAACAAATATAATAAAAGGGAAATTACAGTGTTTAGATATAAAAATGCAAGAAACTAATGCTGGACCTAGCCTCTTAAAATATTCCTACAGCAAATATATTTAATCATGCAGATGCCATTCTCTTTTTTACCTTTCACCCAGACCTGCATGAAATGCTATTAAATCAGGCATACATTCTGGGTATGTTTTCTCTTACTAAGGTTCAAAGGAAGAATAACTTGCTATTAGCATGGGCTTCTCAGAATTAGCATACTCAGGGTAGCAGTGCACTTTATGAAGAGAACATCTTGTTTGACATTTCTTCATGTATTTTTCTTTCCCAATGAATCTATCTAATCCCTTTTTGTAAAGCTCATATAAGTTTTAGGCACTCTCAATGTCCTATAAAAAAGGACTCCAAAACTTATTTCTGTGAACTACCAGCTCTGGTTTTCTATATGGATCTGCTGTTTGCAAGTTTCATTTGGTGCCCTCGCTGGATTTTAGAGACAGTGGAAATCATTCCTTTTTCCCTTTTTTGTTCCTGCCTATTCACAGCAAATGTTTTCAGAAGAGCAGTCAAGTCAAATTGAGTACTCTGCAGGAGATCACTCTTCACCATAAGATTAATGGGAATAGTGCTGTAGTGAAAATGCCTGCCTACCTATAAGGTTGGAATTGCAAAGATACTATAGCCAGAGACTGTGTTGCATGGGGGAGAGGAGACTTCAGATGAGGAGGAGCTGAACAAGTGCTGCTTGGAAAAGAGTTACCTTCAAACTGCAAAGATGCTGAAACGAGATGTGAAGGGAAAACCTCCGTAAGGTTATTACCAAGTTTGAAACCATAGTGATCAGAAAGTAATTCAACAATCAATTTGACAAATAAAATTACTTGTTTCCAATATTTTGTGCACTTTTGTGAGCATCCATTATGTCATGCATCTTGAGGACAGCATTCAATTTGAGGTACATTTTTCTTTGCACCATATTGCTCATCTGAAATGCAATGTCATTAGCAGGTGTGCTGTTGTGAATCTTCGGAGTCTTTGTGGCTCTGATCAAAGGTGGAGTGGGCTGTGAATGGTGATTAATGAAGATACCGACCCTATTTTTTCAGCGAGCTAAAGTGAGAATTTGTTTTTAATCCTTTATAAAAACAAAATCAAGCAGAAGCTAAGCCAGGCACTTCTTTGTGTGCATGAGATACAGGAAATAGGATAAAAGCTATTTGTGGATTTAGTGGTGTTTGTTGTTTAACACCTACACATTCTCTAATGGCACTTGCTGCTGCTCAGTTAATGCACTGGACTGGGTTGGTTCACTGGCTTGTGGCTTTGCTTTGTGGAAACATTCAAAAGCTCATGGATGAAAGGGGTGCTTTGGAGTGCATCTGAAGGTGGGCCAGAGGTTTCAAAGCTAAATCAAAAATCTCCTAAAGGCTGATGTCTCTGGTTCTAGAGAGTTGCATTCTGGCTTGCTTCCAGGTGCTTAGTAGTTAAAAGCCCTTGTAGTGGTTTGTACAACCAGTGACCAGTGCTGCTAACTCTGCTTTTCTGAACTGTGCTTCAGTCAGCTCTGGGGTCAGAGACCTTCCTGGATAACAATCTTGGATAAACAGGAATTTCTCTCCTGTCATAGTTATGCCTTGGCACAGAAATTGTTTGCTCCAGAAGGGATCGCTACTGAGAGGAGAGCATCTCCCTCCTTTTGTGCCTTCTCTGCAATGTCCATGTTAAAGATGTGACACAAATGCTGACTTTGGAGGGAAGTTCTGACTAAAATGCTGGCCCTACTGGAGTCAATGGCAGCATTCCCACAGACTTCAAAGGGGCCAAAGTCTTGTCCTTTATCCTGCTGTTCCCAGCCTCTTCATGCTGGAGAGGATGTTTGCTCAACCATCAGATGTGATATCTGTATTCTTCTAATGGGGAGAAACCTCCTCTCAACTTTAAGAGAGATTGCAGTGCCTTGGGAATGCCTGGAGATGTGAGGGATGAGGTCTTCTCTCAGGACTAGAGCCAGCTGGCTTCCAGACACAGGCAATGGGATGACTCCACTAGTAATGTGATGATAAATGCAGAGAAATAGCGAAATGTCCTAAAGCTTGTAATATTAGAAAATGCAATAATAAACTCAACTTTTGTCTGCCAAAAATCAAACTGACACAATTTAGGAGGAAATATGCTGGCATCCTGTCCCCCTATTCTCTCTCCTGCCCTCTAGCCTCCCTTTCTTATCTTTGAGTTTTCCATCTGGCTCATCTAGTTGAAATTTGAACTGAGTCTGACTTCAAGTCCCTTTCAGGTTTTTGTGGAATATTTTACATAGTAATTTCTCTGTCTGACATCACTTCAAGATTGTGAAATCCCTAAACCATGGTTTGTCCTCATTGCCACAATGAAAACATAAGAGTGTCCCTTTACCACTTTAGTGGCTGCAGCACAACTCCCACTTGTGGTTTCCATGACCTGGGAAAGAATTATATGCATTGACTGAATTTTTTAGAAGATACAACAACAGATGAACTTTGGCAAGCATGACTAACTGCTGAAAAATGCAGTGTGCTAGCAAACTTCAATAAATCCTTATTAGAGATGGACTTGAATCAAAACTTTGACGTCACCACACCATGGAATATGGTGGGAATTGGGAGTCCAGGCATTGTGTCAGCCCCTCTCTCTGTAAAGGACTGAACCACATGCAGAAAGCTCAAGGTCTATCAGTTCAGAAGCCCATCAGACATGGAGACCAGAATAGTGTAACCGGCAGGAAAAAAGGTTCCTTTGTTTGGAAGCACGTAAAGACAAGGACAGACAAGGAAATAAATGTGCTGCAGAAGTGTTTTATTGCCTTTTTAGATGATTTCTGTGGAGTGTATTTTATGAGCTTTGGCCATATTTTTACATTATGGGTGAATAAAGCTCTCATTGTTCAAAGCGTGTCATCTGGTGACTCATGAATTTCTTCAAATGCTGCTTAAACCCCCCCTCATATGATGCTGAGAATGCTGCTAGGTATGTAGCTATTGGCCTACAGAAAAATGAGCCAGTTCTGAGCTTGATCAGTTACTGGACTGGGGAGTCTCAGACAATTCAAGATTGATAGACACAGAGAAGAAGTGAGAGTATAGCATCATCTCTGCTCCTTGTGGAAAATAAATCTCCTTGATTTTCTATCACAAATGCTGATTCTGTATTTCCAACTCATGACTTCACCCTGGAAGTACGAGCTGAATTTAAAGTGAGTCTAAGTTATTTTTTAATGAATGTCTGCTTTCTCCCTCCTTGAGTCAATGCCAGAGCAGACGTGCCTGGCACAGAGCTAACAGATAGCAGGGAAGTCGAAAGGATGCTTAGCTGGGCAAACAACTGCTTTACATGATTTACCTAATTTTCTAGGTCGATCTGGGTGAAACAGGTCTTTCAAACCAGTCTGCTCTAGCATCTTCATGGTGGCGTGCCCAGGAGGGTCTTGGATGTACTGTCAGCAGCCCAGACAATGCTGCTTTTGAGGCAAAGTGCCCTTCCCACCCAGGTGAGTGTCTACAGCCCAAAGCTGCAGCTGGGCACTTTCAGAAAGTTGATCCTAATGCAGAAGCACACCGAAGCACTTGATAAACCAGCTGTGGCTTAACTTACATTTTGTAAATACTTCCACTTCTATCATTGAATCAATGTATTGGCAAAAGTATTAAAGCAACCCAAATAGTGTCACCCTTCCCCAGAGGAGTGTTTGGTCATCTCGTAGATCAGATTTTGCTGTATCTAACCAAAACTTTGCCTAGGACACTTGTGGCAGAATTACTTGGATGTAAACTATTGATCTGTCTATTTTTCTTTCTCTATCTTGCTGTTTCATCTTCAAGTGTCTTATGGGCATTTTAGAAATACAGTACATCATCTTCTGGTTAAAACTAGTTGAAGTAAGTAGAGCATGCCAATATCTACTAAAAGGCATTGGTAAAGACATTTTCATAAAATGTTTTCTACTCTGAAGGAATATCTTTACATTCAGCATCAACTGCTGAGGAATGTACCCTGCTTGGGGAAGCAACAAATGGCCCAGTTTGTGGAATCTAAATGCATGTGTGTAACTGTGGACTTGAAAATGAGATTTTATATCCACAAAGATACAGGGAAACAAGTTGTTCTGGCCACTGTGACTGACAATGCCAAGGGAGAAGGCCTATTACTATGTTTCTTACCTCTACTTACATGTGGAGCATCAAGTTCTCCACCTGCTGACTTGTTGACTGTGCCAGTGTTTGAACCAGGTGTCTTGGGAGCTGAGAGGTGTGTGAGAGCCAAGGGCAGTGCTTCTCTGTGCCTGTAGGGAGACACACACATCCACTTTGCATAATAGGACAGAGGCAGTAAGACATGCTCATATCTGAGTTGCACTCCCTGGCCTGAAATGAGTTCTGGACTGAGCAGGTCTGAGAAAGCCAAGCCAGGGAACTTGAGAGCTGCATTCCCCTTGCAAGGAGTTTTGTCATTGCAACATATCTCACAACATCCCATCTCTGGGAGGCTTTGCTGCATCTACTATTTGCATTCTACTGTTCTGCTGCTGTAGAGCCACACTCAGGCAGATGGTTACTGTGTGCCTGGGAGCACAAGTGAGGAGCTGGAGAGGTGAGCTTATCCTATACCAGGGGAAAAAAAGGATCCCCTCTGACTGCAGGGCCTTCAGGAAAACTTGGCTTTGCGGATCTTTTCCCTTTTCTGCAAAACACTGAAATATTAGGAGGAAAAAGGGAGGGTGGGCTATCTCTTTATAATCCCACGTTGCCTCAGAAATAGGGAACAAGGAGACAACTGTAGCGGCTTCCCCTGGGAGCTGGATAAGGTGGTGTGTGCACTGCCCATAAAGGCCTAAATATCTGATCAAACTGTAGTTGCAGATATTCAGGATGACCAGATTGTCAGAGGCACTGAGAACTCATAATGCCTTTGAAGCCAATGGGACTTGTGGGACCTTTGGAAGTTCAGCATTATAAAACTGAGTTATGCCTTAATATACAGAAGCAAAAATATGCAAAATTGCTCACTTCATAACCTCAAGTACTGAGCAATTTTAAACACAACATACTAAGAAAAGATAATAATGAACACAGTACACAATAGTTTAACTTACAATATTTAGTGAAAATATTGATATTTCTCTCCCAAACACTGCAACTCTAATAAAGATGCCAAACTGTGAGCAATTTATATCCAAATCAATGCATTGACTAGAGAGTGAATCTCCAAATTACTTAACAACTCAAAGTTAGTGTAATTTTTCCATGTAACCTTTCATATTATTAGCAGTACACAGACTCCTACTTACTCATGTGGATGCAACCACTAACCAGTTAATAGCTAAATATCCCTGTAGGTCTGCTCGTGCTCTATTACAAAATGTCTGATTGATAATCCTGCAAAACTTCTTTATTTTAAAAGGGCAACACTTGATCTAATCCTTCTCTGTTTAATGTCCCCATGTCAGCTTTCCCCAGTGCCTGCCTGCCATTCGTAGCCCTGTGCCCTCTAACCTGGGAGCAACCCTGTGCCCTGCTCTGGTGGGCCCCCCAGCTCCAACCCAACACGGTGTCTCTGCACCAAAATGAACAGGGGTCCTTCTCCTTGGCAGTGCTTCCCTCTCCACAGCTGGGATAGTAGGGATACAAACTGGAATGGAGTATGCTGTTTGTCTGCTGGGTGGATGTTTGGAGAGCCCTAAGGATGTCTGGGTGCAGGACACAGCCTTCATTCATTTCCACACATGGCTAGCAGGTTCTATTTTCCCTTCCTCTGTGGCCACCACATACCTGTTTTACCACCATATGATGCACCAAGAAGGAAGCCCTACGAGCTGTACCACCAGTTGACCAAGTGCTTAAATGACAAACTATCCCATGAGGTACCCGTATGTTTGTGCATCTGCTTCTTCCACAGGTGCCATTGAATGTGCCAGTCAGTGTCCTTCTGGCAGTGATTTTGGTACAGGACAGGCACATTTGCACAACTAGCAGTGAAACAGATGCTTGGTTTTACCTTCCTCTTCTGCAGGAAGAGATCTGAGCCGCCACTGTCACCCTGTGCAGTGTGGAGCTGACTGCAGGGCTGGGGCAATAAGGTCAATGAGTAACTCCTCTGGAGGCAACCCTAGAATGACTCACTTTATGTACAACACTGCAAGGAAAGGACCTGCAAGCTAAACCTCCTGATTCCAGGCACTGAAGGAAAGGGAACTTGTTGCTGATTCCTGGAATTTCCTTTTTAAGTTGTAAAAATTGAGTGTTCTCTAAAATTGTAACTTTTCCTCTGTTACAGACTCTAAAGGTGGCTGAAATTCAGCCTTAATAATTTTATTTCAAAGAGATCACAGAAAGCATAGGGTGGTAGTGACCTTACATGACTGATGATCTGAGCTACATTTTTCATTAACGTAACTCCTGGCCTCCAGCCCCAAATGCTGGAGAGGAAACAACAGACCTCAAATTGTTCTGCAGAAAGTAGGGGATTACACAGTGGTAACATGGGAAAATCAAACCAAACTAACTCTTTATCCAGCTAAAATCCTGCTGGAGTTCAGCTACAGATTTCATTGTTCTGCCTAATGGGATTAAGACACACACCAAGGGGCTCCAGTACTGCTGCCTTATTCCTTGAAGTGCTGGCCAATTTCAGAGCCAGGAACATTCATGAAAGGGGGCAAGTACCAAGTGACAAATATGTTTCGTTTTTGATGATTGACTCTGAAGAAGTCTGATCTGGACATTTGTTAACGAGGTGAAGTCATCTACTATGGAAGTCAGTGCTCTGGGAAGCTTGGAGATGATCTCCATGCATTCTCCTTTTAAGTCTTTTAAGTTCCAGCAGCTTGTGGTGTGTTTTTTATTTTGTTGTTGTTGTTGTTGTTGTTGTTGTTGTTTTTTTCCCCCCACTCTCCATAGTTAAAGGTTCTGCTTGACTTCATTCAACCCCAAAAGAAATTCTGCCTTTTTTTACTAGCTAAGGAAATCCTGGAGCCTGGTTCAGATGCTGTTGGTGTGCAGAAGGGCCAGCAGCTCCCAGGGAGCAGAGAGCCACAGGGGTCTGTCTGCATGGGGGCCTGCAGGGTCTCACCAGCCAAGTCCCATCACACCCATCTCCTGCAAGTTAGCAGAGAAGGCATCACAGACTCAATCAAGATCTCAGATTACCATGCAAGCTCATGGTGATCGGGCAGGTTCAAGGTCAAGCCAGGAAGTCAACCCACAGGCCAGATCCAGTGAATGGCAGACAGGTCCACAAAGACAAGAGAGGGACAAGGTCAACATGGAAATCTGTCCTTTGGATGAGAACTGATGGGTAAAGACATGGCTGTGGCTACAAATTAAGAGGTTTCACAAACTGCAGATTTAAAATCATAGAAACAAATAGTACTGTTTGAAAAGTTAATGTTTTGTTTTTTCTCCGTTGATGTATCCAGCTTTCACCATGACATTACCTGAATCCTGAGTTAAGCTTTGCTGTGCTGGTCACGATGATATCACAGGCCAAAGAGATGCTCTTTTCCCCAGAGACTTGAGGGAGGGACCAGTGTTTTTACTTTCAGTTTTATGGGGAAGGCACAAGGGTACCAGTGCTTTGATTTTCCTGAGACACTCAGCAGGGCATGATACAGCAAAACAGAAAACTTCCAGAGACAGAAAATTGCCCTATCTAATTTAGCTGGGACATGTACAATCTCTTCAAAGAAGAGATTTAGTCTATTAGATTCATCTGTAGTTTTGCTCCAGCCACTCAATTGTAAGGGGGTTAAGCTGGAGACAAACAGTGATTCAATTTTATGACCAGATTGAAAACACCAATAAATCTGCTGCTGCTGTGTGCTAACTGTCCTGTGTGCCCAAGTGCAGGAGGCGTGTGTAATAGCTCCAGGTCTGGACTTATGTACATGCACATCAAATGACTTTTTTTATACCATAAAGCAAGTGCTACTGAAATAATTATTGTATTAGCATCATCATCTTTCTATATGGAAATGTGGAGCATATGGCAAGCTCAACAGATGCCTGTAGCTGCCATCCAGATAATGTTATTAAAAACAACAAAAAAAGAAAAACCATTAGATTTTTGGCATATTGGCTGAGAACACTCAGGAGGCTGAACTGGAGACTGCTGTTGTATTTGTCATCCTGCTGATTGCCTGATGTAAAACACAGAATGCCAGTAAAGTGTGAGAAAAGTGAGACATTGTGGAGGGCCAAAGCCTGAGCACTGCAATGAAGGAATTACAAGCAGTGACCTACAGCAAATATGCAACAAAAATGCAGAAACCCAGCTTTTGGCTGCCAGGGGACAGGCTGTTAACTGGGAACAAAGCTTCAGATTTCTCTGAGTGATTAGAAATTCAAAGTGTTGTGGATGCCATGTCCTAAAAGTCCTGGAGGAGGAATATGGGTACAGTGGCTGCCAGCTGATTCATGGGGAGCAGCTGCAGAGAAAATGCCTCTTCCTGCCCTCCCAGTTGGATGTAAACAGTCATGAAAGGGCCCCTACAAACAAGGTTTGGACTTCAGCCTCCGAACAGACTTGTGCAGGGATACTCTAAGTCCCCAGATGGGAAAAAGAAATACTTCCTAAACTTCCTGACTATCCTGTTCAAAGAAAAGGCTTCTCCTTGTGAGGATTGGGGTAATATAGGACACTGGGGAGAGAGACCTTCTGCTCTCCTAGACCAGGAGCTGCTGCCTGCATCTGCTGGTTTAAAACAGCTGCAAGATTAGGCTTTTCTGAATGAAAGAGTCTCCCACTGTTCCAAAGGTGGGGAGAGAGGAAGGAAAAGGAGCTGCAAGGAGGAGCTCAGGATGGGTAATCACATGTCACTGAATGTCCTTGAAAGAACAGAGCAAATGCTTGAGCTTGATGCTTATTTATTTATTTATTTTAATGGAGGTTCTAGAATGAGGACATTCTTGATTAGTTTTGTTGATCTGTAATATCCCCAAGCAGAGGAACAATAGGGAAATACCTTTCTTGCTATGGAAACACCATGGTAATTTACATCAGCTTAAGGAGCCCTGCCTCTGCAGGTTCTTTGCTTTCTAAGCAGCACTTTTAGTGAATGCTTGTGATACACAACATGGTGCTTCAGACACTGCCCTCCCTTCTTTGGATTTCTAGGTAGTCTACTGCATATTCAATGGCAACACATATGGGACTGAGGGAGGGCAGCTGCCATTAGTTTTGAAATGCAAATGGATTTCATGCATTCGATTCAAATTTGGTAGCAAACAAAATTAAGAGAGTTATGAAGGGGTTCTTAATTTCTCTTTCTCAGGAGAGCCATATGAGGAAGAGAGAGGAATATGTGTGTCTGTGAGAAGGAGAACATACTGCTCTTCTAATCCCATCTATTGCTGCCCAAAATGTGCAGATAACTATTATGTGCATCCTCTGTAACTGCTTTTGGGAGGCATAAGCAGGAGGTAAGGAAACAGAATGACTCAGTTAATTCACTGTGTGACATGTGGGTGGAGAGTTTACAGAGCTTGTATGAGACTGGGAAAGTGGGGGTTGCTGGAGCATGAAGCAGGACTGACCAGGAGCACCAGGTCATCACAGATCCCATCAGGTGCACTCGTGCTCTCTGTAAGATACGCACTGTAACACATTGGACTGTGGTAACTGACTGATTCACTGTTAATTTGCCTTTCCTCTGTCTCATTGCCCACATAACATGCAGTTTTAAGACCTACACAAGCTAATTAGGAGACATTTTCTAGAAGGAAGTCACAGCTGCATGATGTGAAATTCTTGCAATCAGTGAAAAAAACGTTTACACCATTCAGATGTCCAACCACAGCTACGCTGTCACGAATGACTGAACTCATGGCATTCTTTTCTTCCTTCATAGTAAGTATTTCTCCAAGAACTTGTAATGCTGATTGAAATACCAGTCATTAGGCTGCTCTTGAAGTATGGTTTGTGTGCACAAAAGCTTGACCATTTTTTCTAAGAGTAGCTGTTGTTTGAATAAAACATGTTGTTACACATCCCCTGCAAAATTTGTTTCTTGTCCTTATTATTTTCTCCCAGTGATATTGCCAGTGTGATTTCTAGAGCTCCTTCAGGTTTCCATAGGTTTTCACACTTTCAGATGAGGAATGATTTATTCTCCACTGCCTTTAATCTCTCATTGGTTTTGGTGCATGTTCCTTTCCTCCCTTACAATTCTTAAATGATGTGAAGAATATTTTAGGGAGATCTCTAGCTGTTTACATCTATGTCATCCATTATCAGCAGTTTATCACCTTACAGTAGTTTTTCACTACTTCTAGATATGTATAAAACATAAATAACTAGTATTGTCTTACATGTATATTAAACTCAGATTACAGTAAAAAATGAAAGGTTAGAATTACTTATGGCATATATTCATTATTACATGTTATATGATGTTAGTGAATGAAATAATATATAATATGTTCACCACACAATTAACTGTGTTCTGTGCTGCACACTGGACTTGAAATCTAACAAACCCAGAAAAGTAGCTTCAAATAACTGTATGAAAACCACATTTGCAACTTAATTTTTCCCTTTTCCTGGTTGCATTTTTGGAATTAAAATCCTAAAAGCCATGAAGTCTTCATCATGAAAGGTGGCCTCTTTCAGGGTACCAGATCCTGGGTGGTACCTGCTTCATGCACGGCTAAATGGCTTATGCATTTATTAGCACCTGTAGGTTCAGAGCCTGCCCACTTGGTGCTAGCAGAAGAATATTTTGCCTTACTTGATGTCAGTGGGTGCTACAGCACAGTACAGAAAATTCCAGAAAACCTGTGGAGAAAAGGTATCATAGGTTTAAGACACATGAACCTTAAATGGTTTGGAAAAGTGTTAGATAAAGTTTGAGAAGGGCAGGCTTACAAGTTACAAATATTGACTAGATAAAGGACAAGTCTCAGCTAATAAGACTTGATAAAGTCAACTGAATACTTTCCATTATGTGTAGATTAAGTGCTGCTTTCCCAGTTTAAAGGATTTTATTTGGCACCTACTGTCTTAAAGAACATTCCTGTGATCCTCTGGGGTACAAGGAGAGGAATTTAGTTGCAGTGGGGAGATGGTAATTTTCAGGCTGTCACAGAAAAGCAGATTCTAGGGGGACAGGGATTAGGCACAAAGGAGACAAGAAACCTTCACAAACAGATCAGAAGCTGGCCTGGAAATATGAACTGCCATGTCAAACTTCTTTACTTAAATTACCAAGTTTGTTGGGAAGCAATTACAGTGTGAAGATGGAGACTGCACGAAGGCTGGTGCAAAACTAAGCTCTGAAACTGATAAGTTGAATAGCTGCGTGAGTCCTTAAAGCTATTTAAGAAACAGAAGGTGGATCTTAATATCCATATTTAAGGATTAATCATCTGCAGCTGGTGAGAAACATTCACAAGTGATCATGAAAGTAAGCCTCCAGGCCTTCTGGTAAGGAGATAATCGGGTGGTTATGACATTGCAGTGACAATAGTGAAGTTTCATCCTCTTCAGGGCCTCGGTAGATGGCACGGCCATCCCAGCAGGACAGTCTGTGCATGTTGTGTAAGGGGTTATGCCACTTCCAGGATATTAAGTGTAACTGATCTTTAACAGACATGTTTTCATTAAGGCAGTTTCTAAGATAGTAGCTCATTTTTTGCCTAGCAATAGGAGTCAGAAGATAATTGCTGCTTAGTAAATAGCAGAATACAATCTGACTGTATAAAAACTAACAAAAAAACCCTCCAAACCAAGAAATAAAACTCAGTAGACCAGTGATTCCACAAAATATAAATATGGGCAGGAAAGTATGTGCTGGTATCGTTGTGATCACAAGGAGAAAAGCCCCGATTAACACAGAAAGAGGTGAAAAGCAACTATAAACTTTCTCAGGCCTGGCACTGGTCCATAGATCGACCCTGATTTAGGCCATCTGAGAGCCTGGCTCATGGTGTATAACTGTCGTGGTTGCTGCCAGTTCTGTGAGTGAAGCTGAAATTCAGTTCAAGGTGACCAGGAAAAACTTGTCCGTGTCAGTAAAACAAATTGTCATAGAAATCAATGCAATTTTAGAACTAACTGAACTGTTGTGCAAATCTAACTATCTTCTTCATCTCTTTCAATTACATTTGTACTGTGAGGAAATCAACTCTGGGAATTCTGTTTTGGTTCATTTTGACTTTTTCATCCTGATCATTTAGTTGTTTTATACCCTGCACCAGAAGTACATAGAGTTCATGCACACTTTTATTCTTTCTAGGGTTATTATATGGTGTGTGTAGAGCAGTACAAATGTATTTCAGCTTGGATGGCTGCACAGTTCAGATGATGGCTGGATGACCCGGCCAAACAGTGGTGGGGAATGGATTGAAATCCACTTGGTGGCCAGTCACCAGAAGGGTTCCCCAAGGCTAAGTATTGGGGGCAGTCCTATTTAATATCTTTGTCAATGATCTTGATGAGGGGATTGAGTGCCCCTCAGTTTGTTTACAGATGACACCAAGCCGAACAGGAGTGTTAATCTGCTGGAGGGTGGGAACGATCTGCAGAGGCATCTGGACTGGATCAATGGGCTGAGAACAATGGTGTGAGGTTCAAAGAGGCCAAGTGCTGGGTTACTGCACTTGGGTCATAACAACTCCAGGCAACACACCAAACTTGGGGCAGAGTGGCTGGAAATCTGCCTGGTGAAAAAGGACGTGGGGATGTTGGCCAACAGTTGGCTTAAAATGAGCCAAAGTGTGCCCAGGTGGATAAGGAGACCAGTGGCATCCTGGCCTGTATCAGGAATAGTGTGATCAACAGGACTAGGGCAGTGATTATCCCCCTGTACTCAGTGCTTGTAAGGCCACACCTTGAATCCTGCATTCCATTTTGGGTCCCTTATGACAAGAAAGACATTGAGGTGCTGGAGCGTGTCCAGAGAAGGGCAACAGAGCTGGGAAAGGGTCCGGAGCACAAGTCCTACTTGCTGAGGGAGCTGGGAGGGGTCAGCCTGGAGAAAAGAGGGCTCAGGGGGGACCTCCTCACTTTCTACAACTGCCTGAAAGGAGGTTGTACCCAGATAGGTATCAGTTTCTTCTCCCAGTTAATAAGTGATAGGACAAGAGGAAATGGCCTCAAGTTGCACAAGGGAAGGTTTAGATTGGATATTAGGAGACGTTTCTTCACCAAGAGTTGTCACAAGCATTAGAACAGCTGCCCAGGGAAGTAGTGGAGTCACCATCCCTGGGGCTATTTGAAAGACGTGTTGATGTGACACCTGGGGGCATGGTTGAGTGGTGGACTTGGCAGTGACACTTTACCCATTGGACTGGATGACCTTAAAGGTCTTTCCAAAACCAAATGATTCTATGATTTGCACTTGTGAAATTGCAACATATTCTTCACCAGAATGAAAAAGGTAACTGTGATACTTCTAAAATCTGCTGCTCTTTGTAAACACAGGTATCTGTGTGAAAATAAGACTCAGAGCTGAGCTCACAACGGATTCTCTGATGCCCAGTAAAGGTTGTGTTCAGGCTCCTCTCTTGGACCACCTGTTTCCAAAAAGCTTTTGGGAACTCTGTGTCAGTGAGATCTGTCCAGTTCTGTCAAATGTTGCTGTGACTATGAAAGAAGAGATCCAAATGTAACTGGGGACAGACAGAGCAGACACACAGGCAGCAAGCATTGTTACACAAGCTTAAAAAATGTGTTGAAAATAATTTGCTGCTACAACACTATATGACTACTTAACATCCTAGAGCCATGTTCTACACAGTGAAGAGATCCTAGAGAAATAAAGGAATGAGATCCAGATGGAGTTACAAAACCTCTCTGAAGTACTAATAAGCTAAGGCAAAAATTATCTAATGCCTTCTAAGAGCTTCTCTCTTCCTCCCCCTTCGCTTCTTGTTTTGGTTTTGCTCTTTTGTCTGAGCAGCAGTTTTGAGAAAAATGAGTGTTTAACAAATTCTGTTATCTAAAAATCCAATTAATAATGCAGGAACACAGAACATACAGACAGTCAGCTCTAAACATCAAATTAATAAATTAACAAGCAGTAAAAGTAGAGTTTTGTTGAAAAAACCCAGGCACCTGATATGGAGGTGTGCTATACTAGAAAAGCAAACTATAGCCAACTAGTTTGTTGGTTCTCCCTGCTCATGAATCATGTGTTCTAAGTAAAAAAAACAAAAAAGAAAGAAAGAAAGAAAGAAAGATTTGTTCCTGGATGACTTTTGACAGTGGTTCTGACAATAGGACACTCTGATGACTTGTACCAACCATCTTTTAGGCAAAAAAAATACACTGAATATGCCAGGGAAATACAATTTTCTGTGATACTTGCACAAGGTGTTGGTAAAAAAATCCCTGCAGAAATCTTACCTTTCAATGTAGTATCAGGGTCCTGAGGCACTAAAATGCCTTAGTTTAGGAATTACTAATAGGATTTGCTTCCTATATTGATCTTGAACCTTTCTTATTCCCATGAACTTGCCTGACCATCTGGACTGTTGGCAGGGAAGGACTCCTTCTCCTCTTTGAAGTGTTCAGAGCTCTTATGTGGTCTGAAGACACAGAGAACCAAGTTTCCTCTCCAGAACTTTGCAGGCACATGGCATATCTGGATATATAGATGTTTGTGGCTTCTTTTGCCAGACAGAAATTACAGGGGAGGTGTTATTAAAGGGGAAATGTTTCAGGTGGGTCTTGCTTTAACATCTCCAGTGACACAGAGCTGTTTCGAAGGTGTTGCACAGGTTGCCTGCAGGCTCTGGAAGGCATTGTGACATCTACTACATTTGTTTCCATTGCCATTCTCTACTTAAAGACATACTAAAGAACAACCAAGCTGGGAATGACTCAGTTCATGAAGAAGGACCCTATAGTTGCAGGGTTACCAATGCCTGTGTTACACAGCCTATCCAGGAGTGGGTCCCTTTCTTCTTTTAGCTCACCTGAGATTATCAATTTCCCACTGAATTTATTAGGCTCACTTTTTTAGAATTTTTAAGATCTGACCTTCAAATTACTGAAGTTATTACTTTAGTTCACCGACTTGCAAGTTGATGTGGTTGCCATGGTTTTACACAAAGGGCAGGGTGATCTTACTGCATTGCCTTTTAAAGTGATCAGCAGTACTTGGTCTGTTCCACACTTACACTATGAATATTTAGAAACAGCTGAAAAGAGACAAAGAAGTATAAGCAGGCAGAACACCATTCCTTCAATACAGCTGAGCAGATAATTTGAGCCTTCACAGAGAGTCTCCTGCCTTGAACGAAATGATTGCAAGGGGTCATGATGCACTTCTCTAGTCCTGATGGCCCCACTGTTTCTCATACAAGCCAGGATGGTATTGGCCTTCTTGCCCACCTGGCCCACTGCTGACTCTTGTTCAGCTGCTCTCAACCAGCACCCTCAGGTCTTTTTCCACCAAATTTCCAGCCTCTCTTGCCCAGTCCTGGAGTTTTGCCTGAGTTTGCTGTGACCTAAGTGCAGAATCTGGCACTTGGCTTATTGAACCTCACACCACTGGTCTCAGCCCATCAATCCAGCCTGTCCAGATCCCTCTACAGAGCCACCCTCCAGCACTCCTTAAGCCCAGTCATCCAGCTGGGCACTGTGGTGGATCTGCAGGTGAGACACCTCCGTGGCCATGAGGAGCACCTGATGGAAAACCTCCTCTCCCTCCTGACTAGACCAACAGAATCTGGATCCCTGCTTCCTACACAGCCTCTGCCCCTGGTCCCAGCTGTGGTACTCCCCTTGCAAGGAGGCATGGCAGGGATTCACTCTTGTAAATATGTTAATAAAAGTGTGTGTTTGTGTTAAGAAATCCTGTGCCTGTGGGTGTTTGGGCAAGATTGTGTTGGGGGTTGGTACCCCTTGGCTCCATCTCCCTTCTCTAATAGAAAGATGACGTCTGCTCTGCAGTTTATGTTTGCAGAGGTTACACTCAGGCACTTCTCTCCTCCTTCTGTTCTTGACATCTCTTCCCTGCATCCATTCTCATACCTTGGAACATCTCTGAAGCTCCTTCAAATAATGATGCTGAAATCAGAAGTTCCATTACAGGGTCTTTCTGCTTGTCCTTGAGCTGTTCCTTTTAGGATAGTGCTCCCACCAAGTGAACTTCCAAGGGCCTGCAGAGGCCATTGCATTACTCTTTCTGACCATCAGATCTTGACCCGCAGTTGGAGGCTCAGCCACCTCTGGACACAGCTGGATGGCTGCTGGGAGTGTGCTGGTTTTGAGTTAAACCGGCAGGAGAAAATGAATCCAACTCAGAATGGGATTGCAAGTCAGAATAACAATTTAATAAAAGATCACAAAATACACTGATACAGAAGGAAAATTTGTTTGTGCCACAAAAACACCAGATGTACAGCCCAGCCCAGGGGTGTATGAGCAGAATGGAACTCACCAACCCCTGTACTGAGTACCACATGGCCCCCCTGAGTTCAAAGTAAAAAGAAAACAAGAAACCTGCTGGTGAAAATGATGGTTGCAGTCCGGTGGCAGTCTCAGTCTGGTTGAGGCTCTGGTCCTCCTCTGGATCTGAAGAGAGTCCCAGTCCCAAAACCCCAAGTTTATATCCAGTTGGGCTCAGATGGGAATGCCCAGTCCCTCCCCCAGGATGGAGACTTTCACAATGGGAGATTTACTCTGTGAGGTGAACAATGGCATATTTTTGGCATCCCTGGTGGCCCATGAGCAGACATGACCCCTCAGGTGGGTATGAAGGCAGGAAAACTTCCTTATCTCACAGATGTTCCTATACACCCAGCTTGTACCCTGAGGGGTTGGGTGTGCCCTGGGCAGCTGCTGCCAAGGGGCCATTGTGAGCAGTTTTTGAGAAAAATGACATAGAGGGTTTAGAATACACACCCACACAGTGACAAACTGGTCCTGTCTACTAAAATCAGGACAGGGAGATGGCCTTGTATACACAAACTTCCTGCTTTTCTTCCAGTGCTCCTCTTCCAAAGTGGGAGCATTGCCTGTGTCTCCGAGGCAGCTGAGAAGGTCGCATTGGGTGCAGGCAAATCCATGTCTTTGGTCCAAGTGTCTTTGGTAGGGCTGGAGGTGCAGGGGAGACCTGTGTGAGAAAAGGCAAAATGCTGCCCTGAAGAGGGAGAAGTGAGGAGAGGAGTGTGAGGAACAGCCCTGCAACCAGCAATGTGAGAGGAGGAGGAGGAAGAGAAAGGGAAGAAGTAGGAGGATGAGGTGCTGCAGGCAACAGAGCAAGGATCCACACCACCAGTCACAGAGATCCCCACGCTGGAACACCTGGACATTTCCTGAAGGAACTCTGGCCCATGCAGGACCCCTGCAGCAGCAGTTTTATCCTGAAGGACTGCAGCCCTTGTAAGGGGCCTCATGTCAGAGCAGGAGACATGTGTGAGGATGATGGAGCTGCAGAGAGCAGCTGGTACACTATCGCCATGTATCCTGTCTCTGGGTCCCAGGGAGGAGACCAACACCTTCCCCTTCACTTTTCCTGCTCAAGAAGATGCAAAGAGCAATGAAGTTGCCCTGGAGCCCCCTTTTCTCTGGGCTGAACAACGTCAGCTCCCTCAGTTGCTTCTCATAAAACAGAAGTGGCCCCAAGCCTGAGCCCCAGGGAACCCCACTGGTGACCAGCTGGCACCTGATGTGAGTCCATTCCTCACCACTCTCTGGACTCAGCTGTTCAGACAATTTTTAACCCAGAAAAGAGCATATGTATCCAAGACATGAGCAGCCAGTTTCTCCAGCAGAATTCTGTGGGAAATGGAGTCAAAGGCTCCAAAAAACTTCAGGCAGGCAACATCCACAGTTGGATAAGCCTTTTCCTCATCCACTCAGCATGTCACCTTGTCTTAGAAGGAGATCAGGTTGGTCAACAAGGACCTGTCTTTCACAAACCCCTGCTGGCTGGGCTTGACCCCTTGGCTGTCCTGTATGTGCCACTCAAGATGAGCTGCTCCATGATCTTCCCTGGCACTGGGGTCAGGCTGACAGGTCTGTATTTCTTCTTGCTATCCAGTTCTGAATACCAGAGACTCTTGTTGCCCTCCTGGATCCAGCTCTGAACAGTGCCTGCAGAGGTGGAGGGGATTGTGCTGCATTATGTGCTGTGACTGGTGGCTCCTTCATGAACATGCTATGTTTTCTGTATACTGACAGAAGCGCTGTATGGCACACCCATAACCCAAATAATTCTTCAACTGGAGGGCTGAGTGTATGCCTTTGTTTGAAAATAAACAGCAGTGTTTTAGGGCAGCAGACCATATGGTCCACCAAAGCCTGTTCCTGAAAGGTTTTAAAAATAACTCTGTTCATACGTAATTACACAGAACCTTTCAAACTCCTTCTCTTGGAAAATTGTGGCCAGTCACCTTACCCATCCAGTGTTGACTTTGAATATTTATTTTGCACTGCAACCACTTCTTAAAATGAGCACTGTGTCTCCACAGTGTAATGTGTTTGCTGTGAGGGCAGGGAGTGTACTGCATCAGTCTGTTTCCCTTATACTCCTAAGTCTTCTTTACCTGTTGCAATCTCCTTATTCAATAAGCCAGAGGCCACAGTAGGCCAATCTTTTTCCTTGAGTCATGGTCTCTGAACCCAACATTAGCTGTAGTTTTCACCCTAACAATCCTTCTCTAATGAGTAAAGGTGGGGAGATAAACACCACTTAGCTAATGTGCTTTGTGGTCTTGTCAGTCCTTGTGACAAGATAACTAACCCTATGTGATTTTGCATGTCTATATTACATGTCAAAAATAAAGTTAAAATAGCTTGAAAAGTGTAATTCGAATCTCCTAGCCCCAGAAAATTCAGCATGAAGACTGACTGTTATCCTTTCAAGAATGAACTGAACTCTACTTTGCATTACTATTCAAAATATGTGCAGCAACATCCAACAGACCTCATCACACTGGCAATGAAGACAGGAGAAATTGTGCCCCATCTGAAGGTGCTAAAGGCAAGCTTGGTGGATATGAAATCAGACAGCTTTTATCATACATAGCAGACTGTCTGCTAATAATTCATAGGAATCAGAGAGTGAGAAATTATTAGAAAGGTTGGGGTTTTTTGTTGTTGTTTTAACTTATTTAAATTCAATATATTATACAAAAGAGATTTGAGTGCCTTCATGGCATTAATTAAAAATGCTAGTAACTTCACAGAGACTGAACTTCAGAAAGCTCATTGCTTTGAAAGATTCTATCAGTGTAAAAATAAATTCTTTATACTTAAAATGGAGAGCATAATAAAATCCATAAGGATATTGCCTTGCCTAAAGGCAATTGTGAGTGGTAATCTTCTGTTGATTCTGTTGGTGCCAGTATTTCACTTGGGGACTCAATGATAGGGAGTGGGAAGGAGATTATTTGTTTTATCCCAGAGGAGGTTTCAAGATATTTATTTTTTCCTCGTACAGCAGAAAGAAAACTGATCTCCTGAAAGTGTTCAAGGACTGGTAATCTGAAAATTATGGATAATTTAATTTTCAAGTACCTTTTTAGAAGAAATTAGAAGGAGTTATTGAACAGAAGTGTGGCAAATTGGAAAACTCCCTAAAGTTAATTTTTTTTAATTTTTGTATTCTAAAACCTGTGAAAGGGAGATCTCCTATTGAAAAAAATGATTTACAAATAATTTTCATCCAACATTTAGGCTCAAATAATTAATTACAGAATGATTGAGGTTGGAAGGGGCCTCTGGATTCAGTCCCCCCTGCTCAAGCAAGGCCACCTAGATCATATTGTCCAGGACCATGTCCAGGCAGTTTATGATTACCTCAAAGGATGGAGACTCCACTACTGCTTGGGGCAATGTGTGCCAGTCCTCAGTGAAAAAGTATTTCCTGGTGTTCGGGCAGAACCCCCTGTGCTTGAGTTTGTGCCCTCTGCCCCTGATCCTGTTGTTGAGCATCACTGAGAAGAGCCTGGCTCTGTCCTCTTTGCATCCTCCCTTCAAGGACATCCCTCCTGACCCTTCTTCTCTCTGTCTGAGCAGCCCCAGCTCTCCCAGCTTCTTCTCACACAAGAGATGCTCCAGTCCTTTCACCATCTGACTGCCAACCCTTTGTTGGACTCTCTCCAGTAGCTCCATGTCTCTTCCTGTACTGTGGATCCCAGGACAGGACCCAGCAGTGCGATGTGGCCTCACCAGTGCTGAGTGGAGGAGAAGGTGAACTCCCTTGAAGGGAGGTTATAGCCAGGTGGGGGTCGGTCTCTTCTCCCAGGCACCCAGCAATAGGACAAGGGGGCACAGACTTAAGCTCTGCCAGGGGAAATTTAGGTTGGATATTAGAAAGAAATTCTCTACAGAGAGAGTGAACAGGTATTGGAATGGCCTGCCCAGAGGGGTGGTGGGTTCATCATCCCTGGAGGTTTTTAAACTGAGATTGGACGTGGCACTCAGTGCTATGATCTAGTAAATGCACTGGAGTTTATCAAGGGTTTGACTTGATGATCTTGGAGGTCTTTTCCAACCCAACCGATTGTATGATTCTAAGGATCACTTCCTCAGCTTCTCTATGAGAGTCTTATAGCAGACAGTGTCAAAAGCCTTACTGAAGTGCAGGCAGACAATATCCACTGCTCTCCCCTCACCTACCAAGCCACCCAATTATTTCATTTTAAGAAGCTGAGACATGACAAGTGTGAAAGGATAGCAAAGACTGAAGTGAAATAATGAAAACTGGGAGGTGTGTGGAAGGTATTTCTGAAGCCTGACAGTAGCTTTTAATATGGTTCTATATACATAAGATACATTGTGTAAATATATATGTGAAGTTTATGTGCTAACTTGGCAATCTTGTCTGAATACTAAAGAAAAGAACAAATAAGATAAAATATATTTCAGGGTGACTGGCATAACGGGTTTTTGAGCTGTTCTTTACTGGATTTCTACCCCATTCCTATCTTATCTAAACCTTCAGATCAGTTGTTCCAGCCATGCTGCAGCTGGCCATCTGTTAAGCAGATGTGATGCTTCTTCCTTTGCCTATCCCTGCTATCTGGTTTGCAAGATATTTCATATGGAATCCAATTCTGCAAGCTCAATGTTTAATCCAAATACATCGCCATTAAAGGCCGGAGATCCCTCCCCCATGACCAGAGACAGGGAACTGCAAGATTTAGAGTGGTGGTTAAGTCAGGTAGCTGGACCACTCCTTGCTCTTGGGCAGTAGTGCTGGGTCACAAGACTAAGCTGAGTGGTGTGAAGTGAGGCAGACAACAGACACAGCTACTTCTGGGTGTGTTTTGAGACCTTCTAGACCCTCAGGTAGCTGCTTCTGGGTTTATGCGGGACTCCCAGTAATCCTCTGAGGAAACTCAGGATGGCAATTGCTGCTGGGTGGGGAGAATTAGAGGAATTACTGACTCCTGGCAAGCCCTGGTAGCTTCTCATGAGCTCTGTCAGCAGCTCCTGATTAAGGGAAGGATTGAGATTTTGGATTGAGCTGACTCCTGATAAAGCAGAAGAAGAACCCTCTGAGCACCTATGAAGGGGAAAGCCTATAAAAAGGCCCACCTCAGAGCACAAAGCTGCTGTCCATCATAATTTTTCACGGAGGCAGTAATGGCCATTGCTCATTGTGTAAGCTGAATTCTTTCTCTCCTTTTCTGGCTTTCACAGTGACATATGAAACCTGCTTGCAAAACACTGCTTTTAGTTAACATCGCAAGCAGATAACTTTGTTCTTTTTGTTAGTAAATATGCTTTGTAGTTGTGTTTGATATTAGTAATTACAAATTTCTCCATGTAACAGTTCAACAGATTAGGTGTATCTTTCACACAATACTTCTTTCAGTGTTGTACTGCACAACTCCTCTCTCAAGAAGTTGAGATGTTTATAACTGAATGTGCTTCCTCCCATAAGGAAAGACTATTTTTTGTCTACACCCCCTCCTAGCAGATCACCTTCCTCCACTCCTGCTGGATAATTCTCTTATTTCTGTTATTTCCCGTTCCCCTGCCTTCTGAGTGGTTGCTCTTCTGAGGGGTTTCAGCAGCTGAGTTAAGGAGATCAGTCAGTAAGAAGCTCCCAAGTTCACTGAGGAATCCCAAATGTGAATCTTATACCCCATGAACATATAAATGTTAAATGCTCTGTAAGGGCATATGGGTCCGACCTTGTCAGTAATGCAGAAGGTTTTATAACCAACACTGCCTGCCATGGCAACCCCTTTGCCCCTTAAAATACAGGTATGTCTGTTTATATGGATCTGATTTTCTACCTTTCTGTTTAGAAGGAGATCTCAACAACTGATCAAACCTGAGAGAATGAAAACAACCAAAGAGCTTCTAAGATAATATCACAGCTGCTGTGGTTTCAAGCACTATATAGAAAAGGAGTCAATTTTGTTCTTTTTCTACAGTTAAATAATTTGTATTTTATATGGGTCTGGCCATATCCAACAATTTGATCTCATGACAAAGCAATAATGCCTTTCTTATAACTAAAATTAGCTTCTGTTCCACCTACAGATTTCTAATATTCAGCATTCAACACTTA
Organism: Formicarius rufipectus; assembly: GCA_013399695.1. Classification (NCBI taxonomy): domain Eukaryota; kingdom Metazoa; phylum Chordata; class Aves; order Passeriformes; family Formicariidae; genus Formicarius; species Formicarius rufipectus. The sequence goes on along the minus strand of VXAU01004724.1, from coordinate 630,978 downwards.
TGCCTCCCCAGTAAGGAAAGTGTTTGGGGACCACTGCACCGCAGCCCACATTCTGCACCGCCTTCTATTATCAGATTCACATTTCTGTGCTGGGTCCTGATTCCTGCTCTGTAAGCCATAGACTGCCTTTGATCTTCCAGACATCTTAACCTGAACCAGCTGAACCCAAAAGTTAAGAGTCTTGGTGAATTTCCACGTGCAAAGTCTATCCTGGAGTGTGGGAGAGCCAACTTTAGAGAGAAAAGTAATTTTGCCAACCATGGCATAATTTGTTTGTCTAAGTTTAAACATAAAGGGTCACTTCAGGTACCTTCACCTAAGGTTTGTAGAGAGCGGGGATACATTATGTAGGGCTTCATCCAAGTCGTAACTTCTGGAGATACAACCAGTGGCTAGATGGGTTATCCAAACAGCAAATAAAATCTCACACACATTTATGCAGCTGAATCCTTCCCTCAGAAGTAAAGAGGAACAAGAACAGAAATAATAATGAAAAAAGCCTCATCTCTGGTGTGATAATCATTTCAGCAGCAGCAAATCATCCCAGAGCAGAGCAGGGGATGGCTGTACCTGACCAGCTGGCACAAGAAAAGGCTGCAGTGTTGCACCTTCCCAAACCTTCCTCATTTCCAGAAGGGCCATAAAGTCTAATGTTCACTCAAATTGTCAGTCTGACCAATAAACCTCCCTGTCATAGAAATAATAGAGATGAAAAAAAAAGTGTTGGTTTAGGTATTTTGGTTGTTTTTAATAGGATTTTACACACAACTATTCACCAGGGAGAATAGAGACCGGATTATATGTTCCTACATTTGTTCTGGTGCCCAGGTACTGAAGTGACTGTGCAGGAAAGATCACACTGGAAATTGCTTATGGTTTGGGTTTCAGCAGCAAGAGCCCAATTTTTTCTTATCAAAGTGAAACCCAAGGAGATTGCAAAGGTCCCAGAGACCTTAATGAAACCTGTAACAGACCCCTCAGCTCTACTGTGAGAACCAAAAAAAGTGAAAATGGGGGGGCAAGAGACATCAGTCACTGTCTGAGCAGACATCACTCTGGAAATCACCAGACATGCTGAAAAACGGGACTGTTATTGTGGGACTGCGTGCAGGAATGAATAGCTTTTATATGTATTTTTTCACATAGATTTTTCTACATATTTGCTTAATTTTCTGTTCATACAATGTTTACATACCTATTTCAACCCTTAGGTGAGCAATGATAATTTCTTTAAACCCACAAGCTTACTAACTTTCAAAAAGTCAACTCAAAAGGAAAAAACTAGTCCTCCGAACCTTCTATAATAAGCAATGTGAATTTTTTTGGTTGTCATGGTTTTTTTTCTTTTTTTTCCTTTTAATGTTTTTTTACTAAAGACAGGTTCTGAGAATGTTGACACTTCTTCCAGAAAAAAGCTTTCATGTTTGGTTCTCTTTTAATGTCATTGATCGTCTGTTATGTTTTTAACAATGCAAGAGGAACGACTAATTCATCCATTATTTATTTCCTTTTTTGCTTTGCTATGTTTTGTTTTGTTCTTTTCAGTCACTGTGTTTTAACTCATTTTTTTTTCAGGTGTTTCAATTTTTACTTCTCATATGTCTTTGACACCATGGCAAATGAGGTTCTTATTAATATTTAAAGGATTTATTTTTGTTTGTTTTCTTTTATGCAATACTCAAAGGTCCCAGCATATGTAATAATATCATACATTCTCCATAATATGTAAAGTCCTGCTGAAGTGACTTAGGAGCTTGGAATGACACCTCACAAAAGTCTCATTTCGAGGAGCTTTATACATTATAGTCATATTATCAGTTCCATTGCACATGTGTTTACTCTTGCTGGCATATGTTGATCAAAATTTATATTAGAAATGTCAGACCAAGGGACTGAGGTTGCATAAAGGATCGTTGTTATTAAAGAAACAGCCCTTTGAGTTGCTTAAATTATTTTCAATACCTTTAGTTCAGGACATTTTTTCTAAAGTCTTTCCTCCATTTGGAAGCAGAGTCACGATTGCTGTGCTTACAACAGATTTTTAAACAGGACAAATCCATAGCCACCACCCCAAAAATATACTAAGAAACAGGAAAAAAACAAGTTCAGATGTATTCAAATATGTATTTGATTTTAGCAGTTACAATCCATCTTTCAACCTAATGCTGTTCTGAGCCTGGCTGTAACTTATCAAAGTGTTTAATATCTAAGTTACACTTTCAAAAGGTATACAGAAACTTTCTTTTCATCAGAGATTTAGGAGTCAAAGGTATGAAATACTGTGTATGAAAAGTTTTATATGTATATTGTGATGATAAATTATATCAACAGTTTTAATTTAAAAATACCATTCAGTACCTTAATAGTGAAAGATTAAATTAATGTTGTGATTATTTCCAAAATAAATATTCTGATTTGTAAACCAAGAATTTAGAAATCAATTAAGAAAAATGAAACATATCCTGATGTGTCTGGTTCATATGTCAAATAAATACTCTCACCTCTACTTTGCAGTTTTACTATAAAAACAACTTTGCCTTTAAGTATGTATTTGTTCCAGTTTTTAAACTACAAACACTAGTTGTGTGTACATCATACTGCCAGAAAAATTACTATGTGCTGCTTTTAATAAATAAATACAAACCATCTGCTCCATGCCCAGGAACAGGGCAGATAAGTTATTGCAAAGAACTTTATCTCAGCAATTACTGCAAGCTCAGTTCTAGTTTACAGTGCACTTATTTCAAAGTATGAAAGGGTTAAACCTTCTGAAACTTATTTTGACAAGAATGAATATTTGCAGTTATGACTCTATAAAAAAAGTACTTTAAGTGAGCTAATGAGACTCATACTTCACATTTAAATTTTTAAAAAATACAAAGTTGAAAATAATTCTTGTGGTGCTACAAGAACATGAGTTAAGTGATGTGTGTCTGTCCAGCTGACTGGAGAAATTAATTTAACATCACTCTTACACAAATATATGTAAACCAATGAAAAATATGTATTAAAAAAAAGTTTTCTCATAGCAAAATACACATATTTGTTTGTTCCGCATTTTATTAGAATGCCAAGTTCTTTCTGTGACATGAGGTAAGACACCTAAGAAAACAGTTTGGCCATTTTAATATTAAATCAGTGTAAAAATAATGCTTTTAACACTCCAGAAGTGTTTGCCCTCCCCCTAACCCAAACCCAGGCCCACTGCTGTGCAGATACACAGGGAGATTCATCTTCCTTAACTGGAATTCTGCAGTCACAGGGACAGGAAGACACCTCTGGGCATCACCTTTAGAGTGATGGATCAACTTGCTCAGAGCTGGATCAGCTAGAACAGGCTGCTTGGGGCTGTGCCCACTCATATTTTGACTGTCTCCAAGGATGGAGACTCCACGACCTTCCTGGGCAGTCTTCTCCAGTGCTTGAGCAACATTCACAGTTAGAAAGTATTTTCTTTCATTTAAATGGAATTTCCCTCATTCGAAATTGGCCTCACTGCCTCTGAGTCACTGGGCACGCTGAAAAGATCCTCCCTGAGCCTTTTCCCTGGGCTGAACTGTCCCAGCTCTCTGTGCCTCCTCACATGTGAGGTGCTCCAAGTCCTTAATCATCTCTGTGACCCTGTGCTGAACTCGCTCCATGATGTCCCTGTCTCTGTCCTACAGTGAAGCTCAGCACAGGACCCAGAACTCCAGATGTTTCTCACTGGAGATGAGTGGGAAGGAGGGATCACCTCCCCTGACCGGCTGCTGATGCTCTGCCTAATGCAGCTTAGAATTCTGTTTGCTCTCTCTGCTGGTTTGTGTGTCACTGCTGGGGTTTAACCTCAGCCACCAACTAAGTATCACAGAGCCACCTGTTCTCTCCCTGACTCACCCTGTGGCAGGGGAAGGACAATCAGACAAAGGTAAAGCCTGTCGCATAAGAACAGCTTAATAACTGAAATAAAGTAAGAAATAATTCTACTAATACCAGTAATTGCACTGAAAAAGGAGATAATATAGAGAGGAATAAATTATGAGAACAAACAAACAAGTGAGGCACAACACAAGTGCTCACCACCTGCCAACTTGTTTGTGAAATTCCTGAGGGAACATTCTTTCCCATCATCTGAACCATTAAGGCAGATGGTAAACAGTATTGTCCCCACTATAAACCTCTGGGGCACCACTCCACCAGGGACATGCCTCCAGTTGATTTCATGCCCCTCATTATAGCACTTTGAGCCTGGCAGCTTGGCCAGTTTTCAGTCCACCTCTTTGTCCACTTCCTCGGTCCATACTTAATCAGTTTGGGAAAGTGGATATTACGGGAATCAATGTTGAAAGCCCTACTAAACTCAAGATATCCAGTGCCCTTCTCTTATCCACTGAGCCACTCGAGGATATCAAGTTGGTCAATCATGATTTTATCCATGCTGGGTACTTCCAATCACCTCATTTTTCATAATATTTATGGACTAGGGATAATTTGTTCTATCACATTCCCACGGCCTGATAGGAGCCTGATCAGACTGTCAATACTCAGGTCCCCCTTCTTGGCAGTAGCTGTGACATCTGCTTGCTTCCAGCCCTTAGGACCCTCCCCAGGTTTTCCCAACTTTTCAAAGGGAATTGAGTGGCCTTGCAATGATGTGTGCAAGTCTTCCATTAGGGCTTCTTCCAGCTGTCTGAACAAAGACACATCTACTACTTTTTCTTGGTTAGGCAGTTGGATGATATTGATGTTGTGAAGGTCTGAATGTTGACAATGAAGATGAGCTGAGAAACTACTTGAAGCGCCTGTCCTGTGTGGGGCATCACCACACCTTCCACTGGAACCCTCCAGTGCGGGTGCAGACACAGCTCACAGCTGTAGCTGTTGGACATCCTGTATTGCTTTCAGTAGAGAAATGCTCTGTCCTTTTGCCCAGCTCTCTCATGACTTATTACACCACTCACACAGGCAGAGCACTAGAGAGACCTGCTGTTAAACATTTCAAGAGCAGCACTGATGCCCTTGTTTCAGAGATGGGATGTCCCTTCTGTTTCGCCAGCTGTTTGTATTTTGTATCTGGGTGATGTACATGGAGGCTCTCCCTGAGGGCAGGGACAGCACCACCCTACATGTCAGGAAGCTCAGGTTAGATGCTTCTACAGGAGACCAAAATCATGAACACAATTGAAGGAGTGGAAATAAACAGCTCCCAGCAAAACCATGTTTCCATGATAGGTGAGCCAGTCCCCAATTCCTCTGTTTTAGTTTCCTTTATGTTTGGACCATTAAAGTGTCTCTCCAGAATTTGGAAAGATGTTTCACATAAAAATCAATATATATATATATTTCTAGGCTAGTTAAAAGTAGCTTAACTTGATCAACCATGTTGCCAGCTAGCAGTCCTTCATTAGGGACAAAAAGGAGGCTGATAACTTTGTAGGTTGTAATTTTCACCAGGCAGCTCTAAGACCCTTTGGATCTTGTGTTTGTTTTTTTTTTTTTTTTCTCAAGTTACAGACAGATGTGCCACAAGTTACCAAATGCTGTACTTTGTCCTTTTAGCAACCCACCTCACTAAGACATTGTTTGGCATTTAAAAATTAAGGCCACATTGCTGATTAGTCAGCCACACTTCTGGCAACCTTATTCAATGTTGTGGGGCTAATCTCTTCTGGAAGGCCTTGACATATTTTGTAATTGAACTGTCAGATTTGCATTTTGCTGCAATTCATTCATATCTGAGGGTGAGTTGTTAACCACATTAAGTTGATTTCACTTGAAGGCTGGTGGGAAGGATGGAGTCCTGATTGTCACATTTATTTGTGATTATGGTATTCCTGCAGAGTAATGGTAGGGAAAAGGGTTTTGTTATCATTTTATGAGCTAAATGAGAGGTTGAGGATGGCTTATCTGTGGATGCACTGCTTATGGACTGACTGATATTCCCTTTTCCTTTTGCTTTCATAGAATCATAGACTCATGGAATGGTTTGGATTGGAAGGCACCTTCAAAGGCCATATTCCCCAACCCTCTTGCAATAAGAAAGGGCATCTTCATCTAGATCAGGCTACTCTGAACCCTGTTCCACCTGGCCTTGAATGTTTCCTGGGATTGGACATTCACTGCCCGTCTGGACCATCTGTTCAGTGTTTCACCACCCTAATTGTAAAAAATTTCTCCCTGCCTGTGTGTAATCATATGTGTCTTCCTTCTTGTCTAAAACTCTGGTGTTACTTCCTGGGAGAAGGGATCTTGAATAGTTTCATTTACACGGCCCTTGACTATGAGTTCTAAATCAGATAGTAAACAAGCCAGTGCTCTGGTATTCTCCCTTTCGTTTTCCTGGCTTATTAATTAGCTAAACAGACTTGGCAGCCACAAAAAAGGGATGTAATTCCTAGTGTGGATTACTGAGTAGCATTAAGCCTTCTTCAACAAACCTTCTCTGCATCAGTAGCATGGTAGTATGTATCCCCGTGAAGCAAAATCTTCATGTGGAATTGCATGTCATTGGAATAGGAGTATATCAAAATGCAAATAGAAGTATCCACACTTCTGGCAGCTCTCTGCCATGCTTGCCTGGACTTACTTTCTAAAATGAGATTAAGCTGCTTGAATTGAAATCCATGTGTCATGTGTGGAACTGGATGGGGTTAAAAAGAGAGTCTATATGCAGCTGAGACAAAACAGTATAAGGAGATACTGTTTTCATGGGGCTTTATGTCCAGAACTCTTAAGTACCTCAAACAGCAATGTCCATAAGCTTTGCAGAAGATTAAGAGAGGAGAAAAAACTCACCCAGTTCAATTGTGTGACCATTTTAATGCTGCCATCAGGCTGGGAGGTACCTATTCATCCTGTATTGCTCAGTACGGCTCCAGCTCTCAGTAGAAACAATCTGTTGTTTATTCCTACTGGACATATTTGAAATCTGACACATTTGGAGTTTTAATGCCTTGAATTTCAAGGAACCAGGTAGCACTAACTGCTTCCATTTCTCTGCACAGGGAGCCATGACTAAACAGTAATCCCTGCTACCAGTCTGCAGCTGATTCCCATCACTTTCAGTACCTCAAGCCCCATTTGGACTGAGCTGTGGCCTTTGGGGGAGTGGCACTTAGGCTGAATTTAACCAGTTGCACCTTTGCACCACGTAGTATTGACACTCTACTTTCTCCTATAGACTAAATTTAAACTTCTGGTGTTCTGTATTTGCTATGAGTAAGATTGGACTTGTTGATCTCAGAGGTCTTTCCAACTTAATTTATATTGTGATTCTGAGGGTCTGTAAATGAAGATGGTCAGCAGTTCTCCACTACAAACAGAGCATGTTCTTATTCCAGTCCACTGGAATAAATGTCCACTTTATGAAGAGAAAATTGAATGCTTTTGTTGGAGCATTAGAGCATAAAAATGTAATTACATCAGAGATGGCTATTTCTTGAAAAAGTGAGAAATTTAGTGTTCAAAATGAATTCTCAGATTTGCTCCTTGGTAGGACAAAATTAACATCTGAGTCTTGATAAACCCTTGTTCTACTGAAAAAGATCCCTGTTTATCACCAGTCAGGAGTTTGCCTTTCAAAAGGGCCATTACAACAGTAGGGACTCTAATCCTTTCAAACCTATTAAAACCCTGTTCATCAGAAGCCATGTGAAAATGGGATTTTTTTTCCCTCAGCAGAGGTCCCAGACAGGTAGCTGTTCATTGAAACTGTAGTGTTCTTTTTCAGCTTTCAGAACATCTGTCCTGTATTTCATTTGCCACTTTTGCAGGGTGCAAATAACAGCAGGCACACAGACAGAGCTATTAAAAATGTAAGAGGTATTCCAGTAAATCAGTTACTTTGCAGTAAATCAGTTAGTTTACCATTATTGAAGTTCTGTATGAAGTGAGTCTTGCTGTTGGCAGAAGAGGATTTTGTAATAAATAATACAAAATATTCTCTGTTTTTTAAAAGGTATTTTGTAGAGAGACTTCAACAATAAAAGATTTAATGGGTTATGTGGTGATCAATGGAGCTGCCTTGTTGCATCTCAGAACACTGAATACCCTGGTGCACAAATAATCCTTGGAGGGCCTCTGCCTTTTTAAAGATTGTTGCTAGCAGCTGGCACTCTTTTCTGTTTCTGAAAAGGTGAAAATCTGAACTTTTAAAGCTTGTAAGGAGTTCAAGAGGGTGATTCATCCCTGCTTACAAGAGGCAGCAGTAGTATCAAGTGAGATACATTACGGTCAGCAGAGGCACCGACTTGGATGGGCAGAGATCCTTTGGAGATCAGGCAGAGAAATGATTCTCTTCTGGAAGGGGAGACCACTGTAGGGAGTTAGATGGGCACACAGGAGACAGCAGCTCACAAATAGACGGGCTCAGTTGAACAGATTTCTCACTTTGCAGAGAAGGACAGAGGCAAAAGTGCATTAAGACATGAGAAGCTTGGTATAGAAAGCAGAAAGATGAAAGGTGTTATTTCAGATCCAGACCCCTCCTCCATCACAGCCTGGTGCACCAGCAGATATACTGGTATATAAAAATCTCATAGCTGTGCCTCTGCATTGCTCTTGGATACTGAAGATACTTGTGTCCCACAGCTTGGCTCTACCCTAAATCAGTGACAAAAAGAGAAAAACCTTCTGGTACTGTATCATTCTTGAAGTTCTCAGATTTTCCCACAGGCACCTCCTTCCATTATTTTCTCTGACACAACTGGATTTAACAGCAGTTTCAACAGTGCCAAATATAAATTTAATACAAAATTCCTACATTTATTAAGCTTACACATCTAAGGACCACACTAATTTCATGAGGTTATTTCCTCTTCCTTGTATACTATCTGTTTCCTTTCCTGTGATCTGCACAGTTTGAAGATAAAGCACTTTCTTCTCCTTGAGGATGGGTCATCACGAGATGTTTTTTTCAACCCAGACTACTCAAAAACTTAAGTCCAGGGACCAGTCTTTGCAGAAACCCTTTAGAAACACCTTCATTTCACTGTAGTCTCCAGTTTATAGAAGTTGAAAAATTATTTTGGAATTGGCATGCAAAGCAAGGGCGGAAAAAAGAGTAGTTCTTGGAAGCTCATGGCTGGATATTCACAGCAGAAAAACCTGTAGGAAACAAAAAAAGCCTGCAGGATTAGAGAAAATAAGTAATCAACAAAGAAAAATACATCTCAGTGATCATAAAGTATTGGAATAGCCAAACAGCATCTGGAATTCTGAAAACCAATTAAGGGAAAAACAAATGGGGCCATTTCCCCAGGAGGATGTTATGGTCCTACACCTAAATGAATACCTCATCTTTCAGAAAGAAAACGGTTTCTGTTTCTGTAAGTCTGGGAACAGATGCTGGTTAGTGGAGCGAGTGCAAGGAAATAAAACTTGCTGTTTGCAAAGTGGAGTTAAAACTCCTGGAGGTTAATGCAGACGGATGAAATGGCCTGACCATTGTTCATCACATACATGGACGCTGAAGACTTTTTAAAACAAAACTAGCAGCTTGAGAACTCGTGCCAAATGAGTAGCAAATAGCAAATGTACTACTACAATACCTTCACTACCATAAGGGGAAAAAGCAACAACAGGCCCATTAATTTGAATTTGGTGGCACAAAATATTGGACAACAAATTTTAAAGGGAAGAATGGAATCACAGAATCATTAAGGTTAGAAAAGATCTTTAAGATCATTGAGTCCAACCGTTAACCCAGCACTGCCAAGCCCACCCTAAATTATGTCCTTTAGTGTCACATCTACATATATTTTAAATACCCCCAGGGAGGGTGACTCCAACATTTCCCTGGACAGTCTGTTCCAGTTCTTGACAACCCTTTGCATGAAGAAATTTTTCCTAATATCCAATCTAAACCTCTCCTCCTGCAACTTGAGGCCATTTTTTCTCATCTGTCCCTTGTTACTTGGGAGAGGAACCTGATCCCCACCTGGCTGCAACCTCCCTTCAGGTAGTTCCAGAGAGTGATAGAGTCCTCCTGAGCCTCCTTTTCTTCAGGCTAAACACCCCCAGGTCCCTCAGCTGCTCCCCAGCAGACTTGTGCTCCAGGCCCTTCATCAGCTCTGTTGTCCTTCTCTGGACCTGGTCCAGCACCTCAAAGTCCATCCTGAAGTGAGGGGCCCAGAACTGGACATTGGATTTGAGGTGAGGCCTCACCAGTGCCCAGTACAGGGGGACAGTCACTGCTGGTCCTGCTGCTGACACTATTGCTGATACAGACCAGGATGAAATTGGCCTTCTTGGCCACCTGGGAAATACTTAAATACATGAAGATAAAATGATAAAATGCCATTTGGTTTCATTAAAAAAAAAAAAAAATCACACCTGAATTGCATCATGGTTTTCTTTGGTCAAATAATTATTTTTTAGATAACAAAAGAAGTGGATCTAATTTGTTTTTGTGGTTTTTATTTCTTTTTTTTTTCTTCTTTTCATATGTTACCACACAAGTGGTTATTAGTTATGTTGAAGGATATGTGCAATGCTTATAGGGGAATAAAGCAGAGACTGGAAGGCATATAAGAGTCTTGTAATGAAAGGGGAATCATCCAGATTGCATGGGATTATTACTCCACTGTTCAAAGCCTACTCTTGGGACTGATACTCAACATTTTGAGTGAAAATTGTCAGAATAATTAATCCCATGTTCCTTGCATTTTGATGCTGTATGGTAGTCCCAGCAGGATTTCCTTTATCTGATCAAATCAATTGGAAACTTTTGGACTGGGGGAGATTAGTCCTCAATGACTGTTTTGGGAAACAAAAGTTCAGTGTCCTGTATAGATTACTTTAGCACCAAAAATGAGTGTGCATTACGAAAAGCAGGAGGCTTTGTTGTTGGAGAGATATCTCAAGATCTTTTAGAGAAGAATAAGGCAACTCATAGACTAGAATGAAGGAAATACAGCAAAAGGCAATAATAGACATCAAAAAGCCATGCCTTTAGGGTTTCATATGCAGTCTGCTTCCTGTAAAAAGGGGTCTGTCTCATCGGTGGGAAACAGATGAGAAGGACAAAACCCCAGGTGACAACCTCAGAATAAATCTTGTTGACTATATATGACCTAGAGTGATTTGATGAAAAAAAATGTAAGTCTTTAACCTGAGTTGACTTTTTTTTTTTTTTCCTTTCCCCCCGATTATCCTCTTAGGTCAATTCCTTTTGAATTACAGCTGAGCCTTCCATGGAGCCATTAATCTATTGCTGAGGTCCTTTCACTCTTGACCTGAGGTTCTGTCATGACAAGATCAGCAAACCAACTGCTCTGAGTTGGAGGGAAGACCCCACACCTGACAGCCCTGTAGCAGAAGATTGCAGCATATTCCACCGTGGATTACTCAAAGGAGTTATAAACTGCCATCGAATTGTAAAACACAGGAGATTGCAAACACAGCATCTCTGAGGAGTTTACTCAGACAGCAGGAAACTGTGCTGGAGGCAAAAAGAAAAATCTGAGTATCCAGGAAACATTAGTGAAAATCCCAGGTGCACAGCATGCCTCTGAATGTTCAGAGTATTGGCAAATATTGACTCCAGCTTGAGATGCTTATTACCACTGCATTGCCAACTCATAATGATGGAGGAGGATTATTTGCTTTTCCCTTTTCCCTTTTTTTTTTTTTATTTTTTATTCTTAATATCTTTCCTAGTTACAGCTGGTTAATTTTACTTGGATGAGGGGAGGGAAGAAAAGAAGCAAGCTCTAGAAATACAGCTCAGCTATTCAGAAGGCTACAGAGAGCTAAGAATAATCTGGGGGTAAGTTCTCTCTGGCAAGACTCCGACAAAGGACCAGTTGGTAAGAAATGAGCATTATATCATACTTTCCAGACTATTCACAGGATTAAACCAACTGTGCACACAGTAAGCTCTCTTTAGAGATCTGAGAGCAGCACAGGCAGTGAGACCCATTTGTTTTGGATGGTTTTCAAGACACAGCTATTGTTTATATTGTGCAGTGGCCCAGGGCAGCGGAAGAGGAAACTGTAAATTGTAATGAGCAAGCTGGAGTGTGCACAGCGCTGTGCTTCAGGAAACATCAGCTCTCCAGCTGGAAAAGGAGGCTCTGGGACCAACTGTAACAATAGGGGTGTTGAAGTTGGAAGTGGGATTTTATGTTTTAAGGGAAAAGAACCAAAAAGGCAAGAAAACTCTTCAAGTGGATATGGTCAGCTAAGCCTGGTGCTGACTCTGCTTCCAGGTGTGTTAATCAGCCCAGTTCATTTGTCAGCAGTGGTGAAAATTTTGTGAAAACCAGATAATCAGAATGAGATTTTGCCAGTAAATATCCAAGTTTGTTTTTTTTTTTTCTTTTAAAGGCTGGAATTTTTAACCAGAAAATTATATTCTGTGTAGTTGGTAAAATTCAGTATGTTGCAGGATCAATATATAAGTGTTAGGGAGGGCTGTTCAGAGGTTGCCTGCTGGCTGTGGGCAGGCTATTGGGAGGGAACCATGAGATAACAAAAGCTGTGACACACACTTGCTCTTGCACCCTGCCAGTTAAATGCAGGGCAGATGTATCAGTTTCTTCCCACCTGAGTGTCTTAAAGCTCTGTTGTCCTGAGGTAGCCTGGTTATCAGGTGGGGAGCAGGAGAGAGGAGAGGGTTGTGTGGCAGAGTACTTCTCCAAAATATTTGAGAAGGGTCAGCAGTGAGGGGGAATGAGTGCTGGAGATGATCTGGCATGTTGCTGGTGTTACTAGAAGGCAGCTATTCACCCTAGGTTTAAAAACAAAATATCTGTGATAAATCCAAGAATGGAGTCACAAAGTAGAGAAATATACTTATCCAGATGAGTAAAATCCTTAGAAAATGTGTGGTGTGCTTAGCAAAAGAAGGCAGTGAGTAAAACCCATGTGTCACATCAGCTGTGGCCTGGCACGATGGCAAAGTCAGAGGCTGGAGACAAAGACTGGCATTCCACGCTGAGCCCCAGCCAAGGCTGCTGCCCTCTCCCCAAGGGGAGCTCTGAGGGTGGGTGGCAGCAGAAGGGTGATCCAGCTGGGGTCTCAGCTTTGCTTGCTACTCTTATAAAATATTTTTATTTTCAGTTATTAAAGCAAAATAATAAAAAGAGACCCAGCCAAAGAAGAAGAGTGTTCAAGGTCCCGTGGTGTGTTTCACAGGTCTGGGCTGCCTTTCTCAAGGTGGGCAATGGTGAGGTCAACCTGCCCAGCTGCCTTGGTCCCCACCACTCTGGCCTGGCCTCCCAAAAGCCCAGCTCTCCCCTCTGCAGATGTACTGCTCAGTCAAAATCTGTTAAGCAGTGGGATAGTTTTCTACTGGGAACCATTTTAAACAGACGCTGGTTGTAGGACATTACATTGAGATAGTTGAGCTCTGTTTTAATCATATTTATGTCTTTGCTTGCAGACAGAACTGTGCTAAATCACCCTTCCTCCAGGTCCCTGGTGGACAGGCTTCATATCTGAGCACTGCTGTGCAATACTTTAACAGGAGGGAAAAAACCCAACCTGATGAAACCTAAAGAGGGACGGCAGTGGGGAAGTGAGTGTCATGAGCAATCATTTAGTTAAGGTGCTTGGGAACAGATGTTTAGAGACTGTCACCTGATGTTGTTACCTCTGCCAAAACCCAGAAGGCTCAGAGATTTCAGTTTAGAGGATTGAGAAAATGAAAACTGAAAAATTAAAATAAAGCAATATGAAGGAGCAATGATACAACTGGACCCAGACAGGGAGCTGGAGGGATGTCCAGTCTCTGCAGCAGAATTTAAGTGGAGAGATTTCAGACCTGCCTGAATACTGCTCTTTTAGCCGTGTAAAACATCACTGGTTTTAGCAAGCTTAGAAAATGGGCTTGGCAGAGACCATGTTTCATCTGGCTGTTTGGAAAGACTTTTAAAGCACTTCTGAGCAAGCTTAAATGAAAGTTAACAAGCCTGCCCTTACTGCCCCGTGAACAAGGTGTAAGTTTCCTTTCCCTCAGCCTGTGAAGAGTAAGACTTGTTAGATATTCTCCTGCAAGAAATTAGTGTTCAGGACATCAAACGGTGTGAATCAGCACAGCTTTACGGTCTCTAAAGAAACAACTTCTCTTCACACAACTGATGTGTCTGCCCTCTTACCCTCTGAGACCTGGAGGGCAGGGATTGTTTATACCTAAGTGCTGACCTTCACCTCTGCTTATGTTCTCAGTCACCTCTAAAGAAAACAAATGAGAGTATGTGAGTGATTGGTTATTGCACAGGTTCGGCAAGTCTGAGACTTTGAGCACAAGAGTTGCTATTTTGTGCTCCTATTTCATGCTCTGCTGCCTTTTCCCTGCTCTGAGATCCCCTGCCAAGCTCTTTCTCTGTGCCTTCCTCCCACAGAGGGATGCCCCCTCTGCATGCCCTTGACCCATGTGGGCCATTGGCTGATCCCACAGCCCATGGTGGGAATTGCTCCTGCTGGAAGCTGGAGCAGCCAGAGCAGCTCCCCATATGAGTTTTGCTAATAACAGACACAGAGTGTGTCATTACTGAATTCAGCACAACCTGCTAATAAACACCCACACTCATCTCCTTCAAGAGAAGATGTCATAACTCGTTCCATCGTTTTCACTGTTGTCAGTGGATGTTATCTATTTATGGGGAACAGCTCAGGTTGGCACAGTGAAGGCACCAGTCTGAAGGCTGTTTACATTAAGCACGCTGAAATTGTTATCATATCAGAACCAGGACTGGTTGAACATCTTCCTTTTATGAAACTTTCCTATGGATCTTCTTGCAAAGACCATTCCTTTGTGCAGAATTAATAGAGAAACATGCCTGGAAATTTCTACCCCAAGCCAGAAAACCAATTGCTGTAATGACTTTGGGAATTATGGGGTGCTCTTCAAACCCTCAGAGCTGTGATGCTGGTTTATGTCTCATCATGCCATTTGAAAATTAGTTATTTTCAACTCACTTTGCTTCATCTCCAGAATGCTGGGATCTGGTACCTTGAGGGAAACCCAGCCCAGATCAAGACCCTGATCCACAGAATTGAAGGAGAGCAAAGTCTTGAGTGTACAGCTCCTGTGAGACATTGTGGCAACCTTTCTCACCCCTGGTTTGGAGCACTTGAAAAGAAATCTCCATATAATTATTTTATGGTTTTTGAAACACCCTTAATATTTCTATTAAAAAAAGTCACTAGGATTTTGCAATCTTTAATTAGTTTTGAGTTACTTATGAAAACCAATGTTTTTTTGCTGTAGCTGAAATCTCCCTATTGCTGAGTGAGCTCCACAGTACATGCATAGGTCAAATCCAGAGCCTTTTTAAGAAAAGACAACTTCAAGTCTGTGTCTTTTGCAGTTTCCTGGAGGGCAGAGATTCTGCACAGTGTCACTTTTCAGCACTCAACTGTGCCAGAAATAACGGATGCCTACGGAAACAGAAGTTTTTCCTAAACAATAACTTTCACTGGAAAACACTGTAGAGAATAAGATTAAGGGTTAAGGGCTAAAATTCTTGAACGCTGCTGGGAGACCCTCCTGTGTAGTTCTGTGCTGGCAGCTACTAAAACTTTTCGCTAGATGGATGGGGGATTTCCCATTAAATGTTTGTCCTTTTGCTGTCAGAAAAAAAGATTTTACAGAAATGTGAAAGTATCCAAGGGGAATTTTCTGCTTAGACCAAAACATTTACTCTCGCTTTAAGCCATCAAAGTGAAATATTACTTTGCAGTTCATACCAAATCACAGTGTTTATTCTTTTTAAAAGAAAAAGGAGCTGTTTTATTTTGTTCTCAGCACCAAAGTCCAGATGCCTCAAAGGAGGTGTAATTCATATTCCCAGCTTTCCTTATGGGTGTACTACAACTTCCCTGAGACTCCTGGCTCCCTCCTAATATTACACCACCTGATATTTCTCAAGAACAGAATAATTCAGCTGAGCTCTCTGAAATTATGGTAGAATTTAGGGGTATTTCTGTCCCACAGGAATTTCTACTATTATGCCTTCCTTTGATTGGAAATTAAAAACAACAAACCAAACAAAACCAAAACCAAAAAACAACATTTTCCAAATTTTCCAAAAGAACAGAAACTGTGATTTTTGTCTCAACTCACTGACCTCTCTGGCTATTGCTCATTCACTCACTCTTGTGAAAAGGGAAGAGAAATTGCTCAAAACAAAAATGTTTTAGTGTGGTCACTGCTTCAATTTGAATTCAACTGCACTTAGAATAAGCCTGGGAGAGAGTTTAGCAGGTAATTAATGTGTTAAATGACACAGAAATGTAATTATTAAGATATGGCATGCATTAACTGAGTATTTTTGATGTATGTAAAAAGAGCAGGAGTCCTGAGAAATGGATATTCCCAAAGAATAAATGGTAGGCAAGTGCCAGGAAAGTGAGATATATCTTTGAAATTTTCTTTAATGGTTGACTTTGACTCTAAAAATAAAAATGCTGATTAATTACCTTTTTAAAGTGCTTTAATAATGACACTGATTAACCTTTACAGCAACCTGGTGGAGCGGATGAGTTTTAATATTGTCAATTTAGAGATAATTAAGTAGCAGATCTGTTAAAACATCTTCATTTTTGATGGCTTCTATATTTTAATGCCCACCTCGAGACACTCAGGGACTGAAGAGCTCCTGCACCATCAAAACTTAGCCAAGCTGTGGCTGCCTTTGGGCAGTTCCTGATTCCAAAGGAGCAAAAAAAGAGAGACAGGAGGAAGGGAAAAAAAGAGGAACCAGAGGACGTGAGTGTTTAAAAATGCTTTATGAGGGCTTCTTTTCTTACAGAACAGCCAGCAGGATCAGAGAGAGCTTGGAAACATACAGACAAGGGAGCAAATATGGGAAGATATGTGCACTTCCCTGCCACAGATCAGCAAGAGAAATAACATACTTCAAGTCAATGGATAAAGCTCTTGCTTGTCAGAATGGCACGAGTTTTGCTTTGGATAGAAACCAACCATTTGTCAAATCTGCATATTTCTTCACTTAATTAATAAGTAAAACAAACTGTTGGAACATGAACACAGAAACTTTCTTGCTTAAGGTCTATATAATTTGGCTGCCTTCCCCTGATGATGACTACCACCAAATGGCTCAAGTAGAGATGCAAGAAGCAGGTCAGTACTGGGTTATGGAATAAGTTGCAAGTCCAGTTTCTTTCTAAACTTCACAAGTTGCAAGTCCAGTTTCTTTCTAAACTTCACTAGTCAGTAGTTGGTTTTTGCCTTGATGTAGAAGGTTTGTTCCCCATTTCTAGTGTTTCCAACCCTCACAGTGTATGGTGTCCTTGAAACCCTGACCATGCATTTCTCTTACTAGGTGCCAACTTTACTAAAAATAATTGAAAAAATAAACAAAACAAAAAGTAGGAAAAAGAAGAAAAAGTAAAAAACCAGTGAGCCTTCCTCTTTGCTGGGGATAACTTGACAAGAGATTTTGAAGGCTGACACGGGTTCAAGGCAAGGTTGGACAAATACATATGAAATAAATTCACTGTGTGTTACTAATTAAACAGAAGCCACTTCTATCATGGCAACTGTCTCTACCTGAAAACAATTGGAGGGTGGAAGAATATGAGGGGAGAATATCACATGTCTTTGTCTTGTTCTTATGTTTCTCTCTGGAAGAGCCACTATTGGAGAAAGGACCAAATGGACTTTATGCCTGATGCAGAATGGACTTTCATACAGTACATATAATTTACACTTTGAGAAATCGTGCCCGTATCTGTAAGGCTGAGGCAAGAACCTCAAAGTAGTTAAGGTTCATCCATAAACTAGTTTCAGTTTATCTGGAAAAGCTGTGGATTTCCCCTCCTCAATGTTTAGAATCAAACAGGTCTGAGGATCTCCAGCTATCATAATAGCCAGTGTCAAAATGCTGGATACTGTAGATTTTGAGTAATAGTATATGATTATTTTTTATAATGTTTTCTTTGACAATTGTAATGTGCTGCACCTTCACAGAAATTATCATTCAGGGTTCTTTTTAAATGTGAGAAACTTAGAAGGACAGTTCTATTTTTGTGACCATTCAGAACAGCAGTTTTGGTCTTTGTTTTGGTTTTTTTTGTTAGTTTGTTTTTGTTTCGTTTTTTGTTTGTTTGTTTTTCTTTTGTTTTGTTTTGTAGGGGAAAAAACACCTCAACTCTTGTAAGGCAGTGATTGCTTTTACTGACACTGCAGCATTAAGTTACATCCTCCTCCAGGAAGCCACTTTCCCATGTGGCTTCATTGGAACAAGAACTTGCTGGAGCTGAGTGGGTGTTCTGTGCTGTGCCACAGTGAGGTCCTGTCTGAGGGGAGCTGGGCTGTGTTAAACAGCCCCTGGGCTCCTGCAGAGATGCAAATTCAGAGGGAGCTGAAACT
This sequence comes from Formicarius rufipectus, assembly GCA_013399695.1. Taxonomy (NCBI): domain Eukaryota; kingdom Metazoa; phylum Chordata; class Aves; order Passeriformes; family Formicariidae; genus Formicarius; species Formicarius rufipectus. Next base: position 612,659 of record VXAU01004724.1, on the reverse strand, counting down.
GTGCGAAAGGAAATGAGCCCGTTGGCTACTCATGATGAAAAAAGAAAAAGGGAGAATTTGTGCATGCCAGCACAAATAGTGTTTTTAAGGACATAGATAGCATCTTTGGGGAGCTTTTATTTTTAGCTTGAGAACTTTAATATGGCTAATTAACTTCAGATGGGATGTATGGCATAAACAGGCAGCAGCCCGCTGGTGAAATTAATTATTCACCCTAGGAAGGGATCAGGTATATATGAGGATGATCAAAATGGAAAAAGGGAATTGAAGTCCTGAAACTGGCTAAAAGCAAGGCATGACCTGAGTTCAGCGTGGAGTGTTAGCGGTTTAAATTTGTGTGGTGATTATGTGGGACTGAAGAAAGCAGTGAACTGCAGCTTGTGAGGGCTGTGTTGCATTTCTCTGAGAGGGTACAGGAATTTTAGGACCTGGGAACATCTCAGTTCATGGAGTCTGCACTGGATGAAGTTTGCTTGTGGTGTCACCTAGTGCAGCACAGCACAACAGGGACAAAGCCTGGCTGTGTCATGGTAGAAACAAGACTAAAATTGTTAACCAGAAAGGAGAAAGTAAACACTTTAAAATCCTCTGTAGGACCTGGTCAACCTGAGCTCTGTAATCCAGAGGCATAAGAAAAAACTAAGCCTGACTCACTTTGCTTGGCATAGAAGTAATTCTTGCCTGGACGTTAAAATATAAAAGCTCAACCCCTTCAGTGATGATGCCTACAGTCACTTCCCAGTCATGCTTTGATTGAGCTCCTTGCAGGTAAAGCAACAAAGATGCTGAATTGTACAGTTTGGTGCACCCTCATTGGCAAAACTTGGTTTAATATGTCCTGTGGAAATGCAGTTGTGCTGGTACAGTCCTGCTGCCATGTGGCTTTGGGAAACTCTGCAGACACTGTGGCAGGGAGAAGGCTGGAGGTGACCTACATGTACATCCTCTCTCCCTAGAGCTGTTACATCCTTCAGGTCAGGAGCAGTGCTGCATCATTCATTTTTGGGTTTTCTCTGTGTGTACATGTGCATATGGAAGTGAGGAAGGAGGAGACTGCTCATTTTTTGTGTCCCTTAATTAGGAGTGTTGTTACCATGGCTCTGAGAAGAATTCAACCATCACGAAGATGGCTGTCATCACTCCCCCATGATACAGCTTGCAGGAGGATGATGTAGTCAGCTTTCTGACTCAGTTAGAGGTCAGAGTGGGAGGCAGAGGGCCTACAGATCATCCCTGCCCATTAGAGGAGACAAAACAAATGCTTGTGACTCATTCCTCAATGTGCCCCTTTTCTGAGCTCTCCAGCTTGAGTCCCTTATCCAGGATTCAATGCCATTGCTGCTAGCTCTGCTGGACTCCCAGGGCCCCATCCTTCTTCTAGGCAGTCGGGCATGCAGTGCTTCATTTCATGGCTGGGCTGCTTCTTGACTGAGATAAAAGAGAGGGAGGAGGTCTTCTCCCAGCTACACCTGCCTCCTGCATCAGCACGATGTGGTGCTCACCCCCAGATGAGCAGTGCAGGCATTATCAGTGATGAGCCACTTCCATGACTTTCTGACGTGAACAGAGATGCTCAGGCTTCACAGGTGTGTTTGTGTCTGTGCTGCCTACATTTCTATCCATCTCTGCATCCCACGGTCCTCTGGGACCCTCTACTCAGGTTTGTTTACATCTCAGGATTCAAATTTTAGGCTTTGCAGAGAGATGGGCAGATGCAAGATAAGTTGCCACAAAGGCATAGTTTCTATGAAACTTATTCAGGAATTGTTGCTTAAAACACAAAGAAAAGAAAAGAAGGAGGAGATAGCAGGAATTTATTGACCCAGCATCCTTCCCCAGTATATGAGCGTGTGTGACTACTCATGATGGCAATTTATAAACACTAATAATTAATCCTGAGCCAGACCACGAAGTAGCCTTGCCTTTGCTGTAGGTGACCAAATTCAGCAGGGGCTGCTTGTACATTCTGGCTGGGTACCCCATCCCAACATAGACACGATGCACAGCCTGCTTCTGTGCTGCTGCTTTGCTTGCCATCTGTGAGGATGCTGTTTGTCCACAGGCTGATCTCATCTCTTCCTCGTTACAGACTGGATATGACCAGAGGACCCCATTGCAACTGACATTAGGGAAGAAAAAGGCTCATAATTGGCTTTATTTTGCATAGTTTCATTAATAAGCCAGCTGTACAGGGAATGCTATTTAGGCCACACATTTGAGACAAAAAATATACTCCTGTCTAATTTAAAACCTTAAAATCTGCCAAATTTATCCCCTGAAACTCTACATTTAAATTGAAGCCATAAAGTTACCCAAACACTTAAAACTTCAGTAAATTTGCAGTAAGATGTGCATAGATTTATTCCACATACGTCTCCCCTATGGGAATTTCACAGCTAAACCTCTGTGCATCTTGTGTCTTAATGTAAATATGTACACTAATGATGCATAGAATTGTCTTTCGCAACCTTTATTTGCCAGCAATTTTTGTTTGCGTTACTTTTTGCATTGCATTATAAAAAAAAAACAGTGATGATTTAATATTGAGGAATTCCTACCACTTAGTTATGACCCTCTACCGAGGAGAAACCAGCACAGAGATCTGCAGACAATGATTTAATTTGCACAGCCACTGTATCTCACCTACTTGCATATCAGTAATAGTCCATCTGCTGCTGACAGTCTGTTCCAAACGTAGTAATATAACAAGCAGTGGTACTACAGTAATGTAGCACACCACAGCAAATCATTCCATAAAGAACACAGAGTGTTTGCCAGAATAGATTTGAAAATACTTGCTTTGAGCTTTATCTTTTGTTTTGCCAGTGTCATTATGTTAAAAATGAGGCTTATGTGGGTAACTGGCTGATGCTTGAGCAGAAAAGTTAATATTTATTCAGGGGAATGGTCTGCATGGGGAAATATTGATGCAACTGGACACAAGTCTGTCATTAAAAGAGGGGTTTAGTACTTTGATGTTGGAAAATGTTTCCTGAGTGCCATGACTGAATTTGCTTCCTTTTTTCTTCTGAAATCAAGGATAAAAATCAGTATTATACAGCTAGACTTAGCAGTGGGATACATAGCTGTGTGATGAGAAGGAACATGACTGTGTCTTCCTAATCCACACTACAGAACTTTTCATCCCAGGATGTACTTAAAAACTTTTGTTCTCAATCACATTTGAAATACATTTCCTCTAATAGGGAGTGAGCCAGAAAGGGCAGGAGCAGCTGGCAGAGAAGAAAATACCAATGCCACCTAAGAGGGAAAGAGTGCAGGATCCCTAAAGAGGATGAACCCTGTTCAGAACTGTATTTTCTCTGTGATTAAATAATTCATCAGGAACACGAAGCCTTTAGGCGCAGAGTTATGTTTCCAATATTACTGCTCAAGGGGTTTTTTTATTGTACAAAGCCTTACATATGAAGAACTATGCATATCTTATGATTTTTTTAGGATTTGGGCCTTTTTTCTTTGTTTAGTGCTAGTAGGTTTATTCCTTCATGAAATTATGCTAATGTTATTCTGGATATGACAGTTTTCTTGCTAAAATGAAAGCACTGAACTACGTGCTTGATCATTGCTATAATTTCAGTGTGGCAGTCAGAAACTGTATGTAAGTGTTAAATCTTTAAATATTTGTAAATGCCCTGCAGTTCCTATGCCATTGCAGTGGTTCCTCAGGCCTGTGTTTTAGTGCAAGTGAAAATTATCAGAAGTGTTTGATTTTTTCCCCCTTCTTTCTCATGGATACCCTTCAGGCAACATGAGAGGCAGTGAGAGACCCAGCAGCCCCTGATTATCTCGTGGGGAAATTGGGGCTTGTGTTAGAGAAATAAACATAGACACACAGAAACAAGTGGAAATGGAAATGGGAGAGGAGAGGAGGGGAAGGGAGGGGGAAGAATGTCTGTCCCTTCTGACCAGGGTCTCCAGACTGGAGAGGAATGAAGCTGAGCTCCCCTGAGCTGTAATGCCAAATAGGACACAGTACTACAAGCAGTAATACTAACATGATGTGTCTCAGGCACAGGGACAGGACTGTATTTCTATCCAGATAGTCCATGCATGTGCTGTGGGTCTATGCTGGCTTCCTGCTGGCTCTGGCAGGACTGATAATCCCTGTTTCAGGAGCACAGTGTGGTGTGAATATATAGCACAGTATGAAAGCTGCCTGTATGAGCATAACCTCTTGATATTGTTTCAGCAGATTTGAGTTGGCAGAGTGAATTTATATTGGATCAGTGCTTTGCATTATGTGGCCACAGCATTTCTGCTCCTATGTGAGTAGCCCTGAAGCCAGATTTGCTGTACAGTCAAACCATGGCTTGAATTGGCATGGAAAGAAAAGCTATTTCAGGTCATGGTTGTGGCAGACTGCAGGCTCTGTCTGGAGCAGCTTGTGTAACTGCTCCACAAGCTCTACTGGCTCTGAGCACTGTGGTGTCTGTCTGTCACAGTATTTATTGCTGAAAAGGGGAAAATGGCTACAGAAGTACTAAGGGAGCATGTTTCCACAGGTTGCCTCTGTAATACCAAAGCATCATCCAGCTACATCATGTGGTGAGGTTGTGGTTCAATGGGTTCTGCTCTCCAAGGTCACATTTTATAAAGCCAAGACCTCTACTGCAGTCACACATCAGTGTTTAAAGAGAAAGCATTATTCATTAAAATCAAACTCTGCTGTTGAGATGGAGCTTTCTTGGGACTTAATTATATCAGGTTTAGAGGGACAACAGCCAAGGATGTTAGACTTTCTCTCCCATGAGAAGTTCCATTCCTATAGCTTTAAACTCCCTTTAAAAATAAGGGTTGGGAGAATGAAATAATTCTTAGTCTGGTTGGGAACTAGAAATTAATAGATCTGAACACCTATATGAATACAGGTGAAAAAATGGGTCACAAATTTTATAAACTTCTACGCCATCTAGTCAGGACACATTTATGGTAGAAAACCATTAAAATGAATTTTCACAAGTCTAGTGGGACCAGTCTGACAGAATTCTTCAAGCCATGCACCATTGTTTAAGGTCAGACTCTTGTACCACAGAGGAGGTGCTGCTGGCAGAAAGCAGCTGGGATGGCACAATAAGGCAAAACTTCTCCAGGTTTGTACAGAACTGTAATTCAGGCTGGAGCTGTTCTGACCAGACTGGTTCTGTATCTCCTGTAGGAGGATTAAACACCAAGTCCTGAAAGGAGCCACTTTCTTACTCTGTTGAAAAGACCATATGAACGGTGAATTCTTCCAGGATGGCATGAATCTCTTCTTATACCTAACAATCAGTCAGTCTTATGACATTTTAAAATGCAGCAAAGTTTTGGGACAAAGGAAGTGTAGTTGAAGTCTCATGAATTAAACCTTTGCTTTGCTTTCCTCTACTGCAGGCAGGGACGCTTCTAATATCTTTCTCTGAGTGTTCATTTTGAAACTAACTTAAATCTTCATACAGAAAGGTACAGCCTTTCTGTGTCACTTTTTGGAATAAAATGACAGCAGAGGCTGAGATTATTGATTTAAAATGCAAATGATAAATGTACTCTGCAGGACTTATGACCTCCTCTATGTGGACAGGTGGAACTTACTGAGAGATTTCTTCCACTTTTAAAGTGGACACTTAAAGAAAACTGCCCTATTTTGTCACTTTATTAAGTGCTTTGTCTTGGTAATTGTTTTTTTTTTTCTTCTAAGAGTCAGGGAAATGAGGAAAAAACAAACCACACCACTAAATATATCTTAAACTTCTGCAGATCCACAATATCTGGAAATAAGTATGTATTTCACATCAGCATTTAGTGCAGTAGTAGCATTTTGAATTGAGAAATAAATAATTGTTCATCTGCAGTGTGATGTTATGCCTTGATGTGAGCACGTTTCTAAACATTTTTCAACTTTGGCTGTGGACAGTTTTCCATGTTGAACCCTGCTGGTGGAAAAGGATTCTCACCACAGCCTGCCCAGCTTCTTGATGCCACACTGCAGCTGAGCTCTGTACCTGTCAGCACAGGAACCCATGGGAACACTCCCTAGCTTGCTTCAGTCCAAAAGGGACTTGGCTGGCTTAAAGAAATCAAGTGGCAGGTGTTTGTTCATAGAGGTCATTTTAACTAAATTGCTTAGAGAGCAATCAGACAAGCAGTCTGGTTTGTGCTAACTGTTAGCAAAAAAATTGGACAGGAGCAGGGGTGATAACCTTACCACCAGCGCAGCTGCTTGAAAACAAATGTTTGTCTGTCCTGTGTGGGCAGATGGCAAGTCACATTACCTGACTGCAATATAAATTGGATGTGAAACTGTGTGAATGGGAATAGAAGAAATGTGTGTTGGTAAGGCAGACTAATATAAATCATCCTTAAGTATTCACTTAAGTATTTGTTCTGAGAACCTTTACAGATTTGTCTTTTTTTACAGAATACCTTTGATTACTCTATCTCAATAAAACCTGTTTCAGTGGTTTCAGGTAGGTACTGTTTAGCATCTCTTCCCACATCTTAATGGCAAACGCCTTCCTGATAAAGCATATTAGTGATTAAATGTAGTGATTAAACTTCCAATTGGCCAAAATCTGCCTCAGTGAAGATTAGCTGAAGTCAAGAAAGAAAGGCTCCAAAGAATATGGCATTTGTTGTCTTTCAGGGCAAATGTAATCAATCCCAAAGATGAAACCAGAATGTCAGTAGGTACATTTGTCTGCTTCAGAAGATGGTGCAGGAGAAACATTAATGTACATGGAGAATTTAAACACTTGCTTCATCTTTTGGACCTCTGATTGTCCCTGTGGCTGCATAAGAGAACTGAGATAGTTCAGTATGGAGAAGGGAAGGTTAATTCCAGCCTTGGAGAACCTGAAGGGACCCTACAAGTGGCATACTTTCTGACCCTTCCATTAGATAAAAGGAGAAAGGATGCAAAATTATTCCCTTAAACAGTTTGTGGAGCACTGAGATTCCATACAGAAAATAACAAGGCACATCTAAATATCATTAGCAGCTATAGCTCTGAAAACCAGTCCTGCCTCACTTCCAGGTGACATCATGACCATCCATTAATTTTAGGTTTTTCTTACGTAATTGTTCTGCACTAACAGATGGGATCCCAAGCATAACGTATTAGGCAATATAGAATAGCCTGCAGTGAAACACTGCCATAAATGTTGGCCAGTGCAGTGAAACAGCCAGGGTAAATATGTGCTGGTTTATTAAACAGTGCAAGTCTATCCCTGGACACTGAGAACAAAACACCTCTGGCCAGGCTGGGGCACAGCACTTTAGCAGTCCAGTTCAAACTTAGAGCAGCCAGTCTCAGGCAAGGGCCAGGGATGACTCCGAATTAGCAGTTTTAGAAGGTAGGACTGACTAACTATCATGGACTTGGACAGTGCTGTACTGGTTGTTCTCAGCACCAGCAGCTCCAGGCGTATTCAACTTCCTGGACAGAGATCACGGAACCACAGAATGGTTTGGGTTGGAAAGGACCTTAAAGATCATCCAATTCCAACCCTGATTTCACAGGCAGGGACAACTTCCACTAGATCAGGTTACTCAGAGCCACATCCAACCTGTCCATGAACATGTCCAGGGCTGGGGCATCCACACCTTCTCTGGAAAACCTGTTCCAGTCCCTAACCACCCTCTAAAACTGCTAATTTGGAGTAGTCCATGGCTCTTGCCTGGGACTGCTTGGGAAAGTGCTGGCTGGTCAAGTTTGAACTGAACCAGTAGACTGGTGTACCCCAGCCTGGCAGAGGTCCTTGGGTCTCAGTGTCCAGGGGTAGACTTGCACTGTTTAACAAACCACAACAGATTTACCCTAACATGTTATGCTTGGAATCCAATCTGTTAGTGCAGAACAATTATGTAAGAAAAACCTAAAATTAATGGATGGTCATGATGTCACCTGGAAGTGAGGCAGGACTGGTTTTCAGAGCTATAGCTGGTGCTGATATTTAGATGTGCCCTGTTATTTTCTATATGGAATCTCAGCACTCCACAAATTTTTTAAGGGAATGATTTTGCATCCTTTTTCCTTTACTCTAGTGGAAAGGTCAGAAAGCCCCTAGGCCTGTTACTGTGATATCAACAGTACTGGCCTTTTGTCATCGATACTTGGAAGGATTTGGGAGCTATGGTCCAGCATAATTTTCCTTTTGAAATTTATCACTGCCCCTAAGAACCTTACTGATTCTTGCCAAAACTTGCTCTGTGCCACTACACTGCACCATAATTGTGATTTACCAGAAGGGATAGGCAACCAGTAAATGGCAGCTGCAAAGAAACCTCAGAGAGTGATAACTGCTGGCAGAGATGCCATCCAGGGTGGTCTACAAATTTCTGTTAGGATTTCACCTCCTGGTAATCCAGAAATACTTAACGAACTGGCATGAATCATTTCTGCCATCATTTGCCTTCTTTTTTGAAGCTGTGATCTCTGTTATCTCAAACATACAGGAGAAGATAGAAAATTCTCAGTTCCATTTATCTCTAAGTTTGGAAAATCAAAAGATAAAGAAGATGTAGATCTGATGCTTAAATAGAATAAGGTACTTCAAAGACAAAACTATTTTCCTCCTCAGGTGTTCCAGAAATTTCTCAAATATAAAAAAAAAAATAAAAATCCTTCTTTGTTCCTGTGTTTTAGAATATAGAAAACACTCAGTGCTAAGGCTTGCCCCCCTTATTCACACAATTTCCATCTTTTCAGAAATCAAAGTATTGCAGAGGAGGTGGAAGTTTAAAACTGTTCTCCTACCATTAAAAGACACCTTTTGTATTCAGTTTCAACAGCTTTGAATGTGAAAAACAAAAGAATATATTTCTTAAAAAAAAAAACAGTTTCAAGAGCTTTGAATGTGAAAAACAAAAGAATCTATTCCTTAAAAAATAATTCCCTATCAAATGTAATTATAAACCAATTCAATATTCCAGAAGCTTGCTTTTTACTTGTAAGAAGTAAAAACCCACAAAGAACTTCTACAAAGACCTTCCACACAGAAAAAATTTAAAAGCCTTTATATATATTTATTTATATACATGCACATATACTACAAATTTTAAATGATACTGCCCAGTTAACAAATCCAATAGATGCATTAAGTATAATTTCAATTTCAGTCACAACTTTAATAAGAAAATGAAAGTGAACCAGTTCACTGAACTGAACAGCAACATCCTAAAAACATGCCTGAGGCAAAGGTATTTAACTTTATAACAATTTTAAAGTGAATTTGTTAGTACCAATATTCTCATCTGTATTTTTCTATCAGTCTTCTTCCTGGGTCCATTTGGAAAACTATTCCTAAAATAAACATTAATTATATTTTAATTTTTTTTCTAATGAAAGCAAACAAAACATCAGTTTTGGTTTTTTTTTAGTAAAAAGTGTTTTGGTCAGTAATACGGGAGGAAGTTAACACAAAGCATAGCAAAACCATACTGGGTATAATCTTGATTAAGACTCAGGTAGTTCTTCTCCAGAGCCCCATGGATCAATAGTATCTAAGCTAAGGAGGGGAAGCTCAGGAAGATCTCAGGAATCATGAGCATACACATGATTTTGTGGTCATGTTCTTGTTTGGTTCAGAAAACATCTCCAACTGTGTATCTTCTACAGTTCAATGAGATTTGGTTTTTGGATGGGAGTGTCGGGTGATGTTGTCACTCATCACACTTATTTACCTGTGTATTTTTGTCCACGTTTGAGGGATATTCCCAAGTTCTCTGAATGTTTCACTGTGTCAATATCAAGTAAGGGCCACTACCAGCTATTCCCAGTCTTCCAAACACCACTCAAAGACTGGAGCAGTAAAGCCTTTCTCACAGGCACACATGGAGTTTCCCAGCTGACTTGGATGGGACTTGCATGGGCACATACCGACGGCATTGGGCTGACATCTCAGAGATCCACATCTTCAGTTTCTGTCTGAACTTGTAGAGGGGTAAGCACCTTCCCAACTATCACTCTGAGAAAGGGTGGTAGGTAATAAAGGAGGCAGTGAAAGCGAGCGAAGGATTTCCATGCAATGGTTAATGTAAATACCTCCCTTCATTTGCATATCACATCAGGTAGGTGATGAAATTAAATGTCAGATGCCCCCAGGTACCAGAGTGCCACACAGCTGTGCCCATGGAAGGCAGTTTGCTGTTCTTGCTGCACATGCACCATAAACCTGACTCAGCTGACAATGAATTTGTGGGACTTCTGCCCTAAACCACGGTTGATCCAAAGCGAGGGACAAAGCTGTCAGATGAATGTATTCTCATTAATGACAGCTGTATCATGGCATCAAAAACTCTGACCTGAGAAAACAACTGTGCTGCAAATCTGGACCTGAATCTAGATCTATGCTGCTGCCTGAACATCAGGTATCCCACAAGGCTGGTGGAGAAGAGGGAGGGAAGCTCAGAAATTTGGCACACCCAGAGCTCTTTGTGTTATTCTGATCCTGACTTTAAAAAAAGTGCTGACTATTTCATGTTTGAGGAGAAGTGTGGTACAGCAGGGTCCCCCCAAAACTGCTCTGCATGTCTGCAGCAGGAAATTTAGATGTCAGTGAAACATTTGAAGAGGTTTTATCTCAGCTTGAAGTAATACTACAAGGAAGCACACAGTTAATTGCACATCAGAGTGTCTGACAGTCATCCCTTCACACTGATCTACTGTCTGCACTTTCCAGCCAAGGAGGAGATCTATTGAGAGACATGTCAGTGGGACACTTTGCATCCCCCCCTCTCTTTCTCCTTCTTTACTTCTCTATACTGTCAGCAGTCTCCTGCATCACTCTCAGTTATTTTCTAAGGGGCTGTCTACAGCAGATGTATGTTACAAGCGTTTTCCTTTCACTGACATTTTTCTCTAGAGGCCAAGAAGAGGGCTGTCTGCCTATAGGAGGAAACTCCCGCACACCAAAAACACCACCTGGTCGCCCCCAGATATGGCAATGACAGAGCTGATGGACTTGAACTGTGCCCATTTTTACTTTTTCACTGTCCATGTAGCAATGGCCAATAGTTGCTACCTCTGTGTTTGCTAATTGTTTGTTTGTTTGTTTGTTTGTTTGTTTGTTTGTTTGCAAAAGTTGTCTTCCTCTTGGCTGTCTTTCTCTCTGGCAGGGAGCCTTACCCCGTTCACAGCCAAGAGCAAACCCAGCTGATGGTACATGTTGCCAAATAGGTTCGAGGTTTTCCCCAACTGCTGCCTTTCTCCAGGAGTTAGTATGGTAAAAAGAACAGGAGGACTTTTTCAATAGACTTTACCTCTTGGGAGTTATTATTGTTCATGTTTGTCCTTTTCTGCCTCTGTGGATTATCTGCATTACTGGGAATATAGTCCGAGGGGCAGTTCAAGATAGAATAGTTTTTTTGACCATTCCTGTTTAGTGCCCCAGTTTTTCTTGAGTAATGGGTGATTGCATAGGAAGTTGTCTGTTACTTACAGATCTCTTCCACATTTTGTGGGTTATGGTTTTATCTTTCCCTTGGTTGATCATTCCTTTTTAATCCTCTGTGGAATACTTTTTCATTTTTCACTCTAGCCTTGATGCATTTTTGGGTACATTTTTTCATTTTTAAGAATGCAAACCCACACCCTCATCTCCCCTCCAAGAGTCACCAGGTGAGATCACACTTCCACAGATTTGTATTTGGTGCAAGCACTTTCCCAAAGATTACCCAGAAGATAAATCTCTCTGTTTCAGCACATGGTTTATTACTGAATATATTGTCTGCCTACACATGCAGGAACAGATAACCAGTGATTTATCCTTTCATAATGACTACTGCAGTGATTCATTTACTCCGTGGTATATTGGTGTCAGGGCAAATCATTTATGTAAAAAGGAAGAGAGACCAAAGAAAGAATGGTAATATAAAGTGGCACTGAAAGTGAGAGATGGAAAAAAAATCCTGGGCAGATACAAATGCTTTCAGTGACCTGAGGAAAGTTCTGGGGAAAGAGTTTTGTCTTTCCTGTTTCTTTTTGTCACCTTTCCGCTGTTCTGCTTTCTGGATCTGCTGCTGTGCAAAAGTAGGTTGTTCTTGCCTAGGAGAGCCAAACATTCCTCCCTTGGGATGTTAACTTCAGTGCCAGCCTGTCGTGGAGTTTGAAGTCATGTAATGTGCTCACTAATATTCCTATTTCAAAACTCAGGGCAACTCCTGATCCCTGAGTAGCAAGACAGAGGGACTTAAGTGAGCAGCGAACTCCAGGCATCTGGATTGTGGAATTGGCTTAGCTCAGAGCTGTCCTACAGGTCCCTTTAGAATAAGTTGTTGGTAGTTTCCGTGCATATGAACAACATACTTTAAATTTTACCAGTCCATGAGAATTTTTTCTTTTTGTTGAAAATTTCCTATTTATTTTGCAAGCAGATTCTGCATGGCATGAAGTGCTTCTTTCTCTGGCTCTAGACTGAGTGGTGGATTTTTACCTTGGACATACATTTAGTGTTATTTGAGATTTCTTTTCATTTTTGAAGAATACATGATCATAAGAACCATAGAATCATAAAATATTTTGTATTGGGAGATTAAAGACCATCTAGTTCTAAACACCTGCCATGGGAAGGGATAACCTTTCTTTAGACTAGGCTGCTCAAAACCCCATCCAACCTGGCTATGAACACTACCAGGGATGGGGCAGCTACAACTTCTCTGGGCAACATGTTCCAGTGTTCCACCCTCACAGTAAAGAATTTCTTCTGTATATCTCTCCTTAATTTCCTCTCTTTCAGTCTGAAGCCCTTACCCCTCATTCTACCACTACAGTTCATGATGAAGAGGTTAAATATAAGTTTAGTCTTTTCACACGCATTACTTAGGAGTAATCCTGCAACTAGTTATGATGAGAAACCTCTAAAAATCTGCCCCATGAAAGCACTATTAACATCCTTAAGACATTATTCAGAAGAACAAGTTCTCTATCCCCTCTACCACAAAAATATCATTGAAGTTGGTAAGAACAGTTATAGCCAAATCCTTCAGAAGTGTTGTTTACAAAAAAGCCTAATTGGTGCTAATCAGCTGCTGACTGATAATCTCGTATCTGTGAATCTTCATGCACAGGTTTATTCACACAAAAAATTGATGTCATGAATCTTATGCAAGGAGAAATTCTGCATGAGTTAGAGAGCCAGAAGACATTGACTTACCCAAGTGAAGAAAAACACATAAAAATGCTAAAAATTAAAATGCTGTGAATACTTGCTATGCACACTGAAGGATTAATTGAAAAATTCTTGGCCATAACCACATTTGTGAATACTAAGTGGATTTGCCAGTACTTTGCAAAGGAAAAATGAGGCTGAGGTTATGAATAAATTGTTCAGGGTTTCTACTTTTAACTCTGGAATATTTGCTGACAGCATTGTTGAAATCAGAGAGGGAATTTATGTGGTAATACTAAATAGGTTAAAGCAGAGATAACATCAAGACACAGTATATTCTGAAAGAACCTTCTATCATTAGGAGAAATAGTGGTTTTCTCCCCATAATTTCTTTTATAACAGCCTTCCAGCAGTGCCAAGCAAATCAGCATTTTCTGTCAGTTACGTGTTTGCTGAGACTTGCTGTATCTACTGATTCAGAAATATTTAGCAGCAGAAAGCATGTCACAGCCAGAAATTTTTATTTCAAAGCAAAACACAGCTTTTAGTTAATATAAAGCTATTAATGAATTAATGGGAAAACTTGGAAAGTGATTTCTGGTCAGAGTGAAATATTTCACTAAAGCATTTTCGTTTTCTTGGGTTTCCTCATTTAATGTGGCTGTTTGAAAGGGGTTTTGCCTACGTCTCGTTAAGCTTTATGAATTCGGTTTTGGTTAGCAAACTACCTTATCTTCTACCCATCCCTCTTTAGTTTCCTCCGTGAGGAGGCTGCTCTTTGCCTTTCGAGTGGCTGGGCTGGTTCTGCACCCTCTGCCAGGGCTCTGGGAGCGGGTTTGCACAGGGGCAGATGCGATCCGCACGGGAGGCTGGGGATGGCTTTTCACGGGAAGTCAAACAGGTTTTGCACCACTATGTCGTCCTGGAGGAATTCCTTGAGGAAGGGACGTGTTTCACTCTGTCATCAAAGCTTTCCCTAATGAAGTCAGCTCTACTCCCCTGGCTTGCATCAGGACCGCCTCGGGGCAGGGCTGTTCCACGGCTCTGTCAGGAGGGTTTGCTCTTTCCCGCATCCTGCACTTCTCAGGCTTTGCGTTGCCGAGCTCTGCATCGTGTTGCCAACTCAGAGGACAAACCAGGAGTTATTACACGAGTTCAGGCAACTATGTATTAAATGTAGGCAACTGCGAGCTGATTGCGTTGCTCCTGGCCAAGCACTCTTATTTCCTGCACTGAAAAGGAAGGGTTTATTTTTGTCTCACCTGATGTGCTACAGGATGCAGGTGAGAGATGGGAGGGGTTCCAGTGAAACAGTACAGTAGATATAATTTGTCAGCGAGCTGTCAGAGCAGGAAGGCACAAGAAAGAGGGTGGTGTTGGGAAGGGCTGAGCACTGACTTTCTGTCTTCCAGAAAACAAAGCAACAATCGCTCAGCACAAACTGAAATACTGGAAATAGTGCAGATATTTTTAAAGCTTATTGTTTTCACAGATCCCAATTACACTTTCACTTGAGCGATAAGAATTAAGCATAGTATTGTTTCGGTGAGAAAGTGGGTTAAATGTGGTGTGAGCAGCTTACAGATAGGAGCAAATAAAGCAATGGGCTTTCTGAGGAACCATTGATGCGTGGAATTGGAATCCCTTAAATCACTCTTTGCTCACACTTCTCTCTGTGTCGCCTTCTTTGGTAATGGGAGCACAGGGAGAGGGAGGCACAGACGAATCTGTTTCAGTACTGAATCTACATGTGCAAGAAGAAATGAATTGGTGGAACTGGATAATACGGCAAGCAAATCCAAATCCCAAAGCATGAAATGGGACCCCTCTAATATGTTGGTGTCCTGAACATTACCTCCTTCCCCCTCCAATCAGCTGCTGACGAGGACCAATAAATGCCAGAGTAACAGCTCTTTGGAGAGATGTATTGACATCATTTTGCCAGTGGGAACTAGATGGAATTGCAGCATATCTAGATTGTTTATTTTCTCTACTTTTAAATATTCATATGAATACTTCTGAAGTTTCCTTTTGGCCATTGCCTTGAATGAAAGATAGCAAAATGTGCTTGGTGTTAATATTTTTGCAAAGGAAAAATAGTTTCACTTTAGCCAAGAACTTGTTGTTTATAAACTGGCTGACATAGGAGCACAACTGCCTGGGTAATGTAGACAGTGGACATCTCCATTCTGAAGGGTGTTTTCTCCTCTCTGAAATAACTGCTGTACTGTATGCAGGAGAACAACAGCTGCTGGCAAAACAAGGGAGATCTAAGTCAAAACAGTGCTATCCCCTTCACCTCTACTGAAACAAGGAGAGGATGCTGTTTGTAGGCACTGGGGATTTTTGGATTTGCTTGTTTGTAGTGTTTTCCAACCCCATCTTTCATGGTTCTCTGATTTGTTTCACAGAATCCTTCTACATCCTGCGACTTCTCTCTTGTCTCCCTCCAGTGCCCCCATTTGCTTCCCCTTCATGTCCTTACAATTTGCATACCTGGAGACTTTGCCATGAGATCTTTGTATTCCTTTATCATCCCTTCTCCCACCAGATAAGCCATGATTCATATCCACACCTTTTTAGTCTGTACGTGGTTTTGTCCCAATAAACACCTGAAGAAAAGTACAAAGATCAGTGTCTACAGAGCTGTCGTACTGTCTACTCTTCTATATGGGTCTGAATCTTGGGTCATCTACCGCCACCACCTGCGACTCCTCCAACACTTCCACCAGCGCTGCCTCCGTACAATCCTAAACATCCACTGGTCCGATTACATGACTAATGTGTCCGTTCTGGAACAGGCAGAGGTCACCAGTATCGAGGCCATGCTGCTGAGAATGCAGCTGCGCTGGGCAGGGCACGTCTCCAGGATGGAGGATCACCGCCTCCCTGAGATTGTGCTCTATGGTGAACTCGCCACTTGTTGCCACAAGAGAGGAGCCCCCAAGAAGAGATACAAGGATTCACTGAAACAACACCTCAGCCTTGACCGTATTGACCACCATCAGTGGTCCACCCTGGCCTCCAATCGGGAGACGTGGAGACACACAATCTATAACGCTGCTGTCTCCTTTGAAACTACACGCAGAATCAGTCTGGAGGAGAAAAGGCAACGCCTAAAGAACCGTGCCCTGATAGTACCACCTACGGAAACTTTCTGCTGTGCCTTTTGCAACCGGACTTGCCTATCTCTCATTGGCCTTATCAGCCATCAGCGCGCTTGCAGCAAGCGTGGGTAAAACCCTCCCAAATCTTCGTTCGTGAAGTCTAGCCATGATGATGATGATGGTTTTGTCCATTTCTCCCTCTTTGGGCCTCCTTCCAATCCATCCTGCGCATGTCTCCTCTCCATGTCCTTCTTCTACTGCATGTCACTGTGTCCTCCCTTTGACTGCCACTACTCAATACACCTTGCTACTTCTTACCTGTCCTTTGTCATCCATGGCATGTCTGAAAAGAGCATAACCAACCAAAATACTTGAATGATATTTATATATCATATTATATTACAAATATTTTATATTTATATGATCTGAGTGAGACTTTCACCCTTAGAGACTGTTATGCCTCTGCAGAAGATTTTCTCTGCACAAGTCCTCTCCTTCCTTCACATTACCCAACCTGATGCTAAGTGTGGTGGCCTGACACTTCCGACTTCATTCTTTTTTTTTTTTTTCTTCAAAAAGCAGTTGCTGTAATTCTTTCCTGCCATATGACTGTCCTTTGATCTGTCTCCACCTGCTGAGCCTTATTGCCCAAAAGTAACTCCCGGCTCTGTCCCCTCCCCTTGCTCTTTCGAGCTCACCTTGTGCAACTTCAGTGCAGAGCTTGAGCACCCTTTTGACCCTTTACCTATGCTCAGTTGACTTCTACTTGGAGTTTGAACCTCTTTTCAAAGACAGAATGAATCTCTTTTCAAAGACAGAACTTCATCCACTGCTATTTATTTCTACTCACACTGACTGTAGCCTGTCCTTTTCTCTAACCATGTAAAATTCATGATGGATTCACTTTGTTGCCATAAGCTTGCTGCAGTTGTCATGACCTTCAGAGTCATGCCTCCAACCAGCCAGCTCTCATTTGGAACTGGAAAGCCAGGTCTGCATGCCAGACACACTGCTGTGCCAGGTTTTGTTGTCCTCCTGACAGCCTGCTTCTATATTATGCCCTGTTATCTAGGAGAAATGCCCAGAAATTCCAGACATTGTGGAAATTCTCCTCATCTGCGGGTGCTCGTAAGACAGAACCCCAATGAAGCTATACTGTTAATGATGTTTCATTACTATTTCATGTTTGTTGTTTACATCCAACCACTGTCACTCCTATTGAGGCCATCTCTCCTCTTTTGGCCTGAGTCTGTACCATACTGAGATCCATAAGGTCTTGCTCCATGACAGGTGATGTTCAATGTACCACCAGTGCAAACACCGAGAACAATAAAATATGATTAAAAATACTGGCAGCAATTATATTAATTGTTCATCCTATAACACTCAATTTTACATTTCTTGAAATGAATTTAAGACATTTGTGAACTTATCAGGGACAAGATCCATGCCGATGGTGTTTTTGGTTTTGTCTTTTTCATTTTTGTTTGTTTGGTTTGGTTTTTTTTTGTTTTGTTTTTTAATTTGAAGTGTGTGTTCACTTCAGCTGCACTTCTTGTGAGACTCAAAATTCACCTGAAGCATTTAGGTTATTATTATTACTCAGCCTCCTTACTGTCCAAGCCCAACAGTTCTTGCAGAATTTACAAATCCTAAAGCAGCAATTTTTCTGGCAGTGTTCAAGGCCAGGTGTGATGGGGCTTGGAGAAACCTGGTCTAGTGGGAGGTGTCCCTGACAATGGCAGAGAGGTTGGAGCTGAATGATCTTCAAGGTCCCTTCCAACCCAAACCATTCTATGAGTCTGTGATTTTGAACACGTTTGAAACATCAGGACTTGTCAACAGGCATTTTCTTCTAATAGTACTGATAAAAACAGGTTAAATTCAAGCATGAACAATCAGAAGAAAACTCATTTTAATTTGTCGCTTGAATTAAGAGTAATCTAAAGAACTGAATGTTAATAAACACTGTGGAGAAATGTGGTAAGTTTTCTCTTTAGAGCCTGATATAGTTTTTCTGTTAGTTACTTGAAAATTAATGCCACCATCCCCATCCCAAAAGTGAAACCCTCGATTTTTTTCTTTAAGTGTTTATATATCTCAGATTTTTATTTTATTTTAATCAAAAGTGTTTTCAGTCCTATATTGGTTTAAAAATAGCTGAAAACAAGAAGAAATTCTGACTTTGATCAGCATTTGACCGAAAAATCTTAAGATCTAATAACTTTCACACCTATCCCATCCCTTACTTCCTGTTCAGAGAGATCATTGCCTTAAATCTGCCATCAACAGAAGGAATGGGAGGACCCTTTAAAAAAACCCAACATGTATAAATGTCTGCACAGTCGAGAACATAACACAGAACAACAGAAAATACAGAAATGCGTCATCGTCTCTCTCTAATGTTGCTTTTTAGCTTCAAGGGACCCAGCAGGTTTGATGGCCTCTGGAAGCCTTTTAAGTGAGCCCCATCTGCCTGCCAACTGTGAATGCTCTGTGCCTCTCACAGAAAGCTGCTCTCAGAATAGGGTTCCTGACGCATGTGGAACAAGCACCCTTAGATTTCACTTCCGTGCAAGAGCCTTGAGCAGCAAAAAACCTCCCATGCTGACAAAAACTTCCTAAAGTACAGTGAGTAGCACTTGGGCTGGCTTTTCTGTTCCCTTCTTCACCTTGGAAGGACTTAATCCTACCTGTCTGAAGTTTCGGGGAGATTATGTAGCTTGATAGTTATTTAGGCAATGTGAAAGCATTTACAGAAGGAATCTAAAGGAAGGCAGCAATATGCAGTCTCTTTCTTTGTTAATCCATATGGTTAACTATGCTTATTTTTCAAACATGTTACTATCCAAGGAAATGTCTAGATAATCCAGAACTATCTATGGGTGTTTCTTCAGTTTGCCAACCACACTCCCGTATACCAGATGACATCTCTCTTTCTCCTACTCGGGAGTGTCTTTCCCTATAACTGAGGGCAAGTTCAGAAAGCTGCCTGCTCACTTTCATGTGCTGCTGACATGTTGTGTTAGTCAAAACTGGATGGTGTGAAAGTTTAAAGGGCACTCAGGGCTCAGACAGTCAGGTCTCTTTAGCCAGATCTCCAACTATGCAGAGAAAGAAGAGGAAGAATGGTCACCTGACCATTACTGGGCATGACAGTCGAAGGGAAGACCTCAAACAGCTCTGTGAGCTGACAAAATGAGGTAAATGAGGAGACCTGGTGATAACCAGTCAGCTGTGGCTAACACTGCCAGTATCTGCAAGTAAAATAGAGAAGAAAGATTTGGGGAGATCCCATAAAGGCTTCCAGCTGCCTCACATCAGTGTTCCTTTGTGTATTAGCACTGGTTTTAAATTGAGGCTTTGGGTACCTATAACTTTGTTGGCACTCTCTCCTCTTCTTAGGATTCCATGATTTGCCGGACACCCGATTGTCATCCATGCTACTAGCTAGACCTCATAGTAAAGAGAAAATATTTCTGCATACCGAACTTCAGAGAGTAAGCAAGACGTGAGGGACAGCTGTAGAAAAAAAAAAAAAAAGAAAGTAAAAAGAGAAAACCCATTTTTTAATATCTATCATTTTTCTAGCTTGAGATAGTCTATATCAATATCCTTCAACCGAAAAGCTGTCTGGTAGTTTCCACATCTGTCAGATGGGAGCTGATTCTCTCACAAGGTCTGTCTGAAGAATGGCTTTTCCCAAAAAGAACACTGATTTGGAGACAAATGACTTGTCCCACACTCTTTTTCTCCCTCACCTTTCTCCAGACTCAAATGTCCCCTTGAGGGTTTAT
The DNA here is from genome assembly GCA_013399695.1 of Formicarius rufipectus. Taxonomy (NCBI): domain Eukaryota; kingdom Metazoa; phylum Chordata; class Aves; order Passeriformes; family Formicariidae; genus Formicarius; species Formicarius rufipectus. The sequence goes on along the minus strand of VXAU01004724.1, from coordinate 592,652 downwards.
TGCAATTCATACATTTGATACTTAATGAAGATCTCAGGCTTTAATACTTTCCACAAATGATCATTGATTTTTAAAGATGCTCTGGAAATGCTCAATTCCCCTGGGCAGGTTTCTACCTGGTTAGACAATAAACAAACCGTTTACCAAGATGAAAGCAACACCTAGTGAAAGATCTAATACCTATCTGTAGAATAAAGATACCCCTTATACATTATGAATGAAGTTCTCCTAGCAGCCAAACAGGGAACATTTTAGATTTTCACGGCAATTTATGTACCTTTATAACATATAAAATGAAATTACACACATAGAGAAGAGAACTAGAAATGTCGCTTCTTACTAAGTCATGGTGGAGACAAGCCAAGGCATTAAATATGTAAAATCTTGTATGAAAGCCTGTCTGAGTCAAGTGACTTCTAAAATGGCTTTCCAGATAGAAGAGCACCAAGCTGAAGTGCATGAACATATCCTGAAGTTACCTCACAAAGGCAAAAACCTCAAATGATTAAAATTGATTTGAAGTACCAGAATTAGGAGACCTTTAAAAATAATTGTATTGTTTTAGTTGTTTAATAGATCTTAAGAACACACATAATTTTTTTTAATGGCCAGCAGGAGGAACTTTGTTGCTTAAAAGTTGCTGAGATCATGAGATCAATCAAGGAAACCAGTCTGCAACCTTAGTGCTTATTGACTCAGTTGCTATTCCTCAGCAAAACCAATTACTGTTATGTTACAAACCCCAACTTCTCACTCTTTGGTATGTGCATTGTTTTTTGCTATTGACAAAATGGTTGATTCGACCTAGAACTTAAATCTTCTTTCATCACTTTGGGTATCGCTTTTTAAAATAATATGTGTAGCTATACTTTCTCATCACTTCTGGGCTTATGGCTGGAGATGGTGTTCCTGGGATTAAGTTATGAATAAAAGATCCCTTTTAAAGAAAGGAATGGGAAGTTAAATGGATATTAATATTATATGCCTGTGGAAAATCTGGAAAATTTAGAGTACAATGGTAGTGTAAAATACTGTCAAATGGTCAGAAAAACCTTTGTCAATGACTGTAGTGAAATAAATTACAGTACTTTCTTATACTGTTCAACTCCTGAGAAACAGGAAAAAGTAGGAAGGAGTGAGCAGGACAGCATATACTGCATAAAGAGAGAAGGAATATCAACAAATGAAGACAACAGTGCCCAGATTTTGCAGACTGAGGCAAACACTCCAACTGCTGGGTCGCTGCGTTGCTGGAAAAGACATCTGCAAGGATAAAACCCTCATTGGCTTAAACAGTGATATTTCTCTTGTGTATCTATTGCTGTTGCTCAGGTGAATGTTCCTGACTTTTGCTATGCCACTCAGCCCCACTGAACCATAGCAAAATGCCTGTAGGGTTATTATTCCCAGGAATTTTCAAGGAACACACAATAGTGCACAGGTAGACCTTCACAAACTGGGTGCACAATCTTGTGTGAAATGTGCATGGAGAGCAGCTGTCCACAGCAGAATGGGACCTTCCATCAGAAGCCACAGTGCCTACTGTGGACCACACAGTTTGTTGAAGGCATCATTTTGAAGTTACCCATCCATATGGTTGGGGTTGGAAGGGACCTTAAAAGATCATCCAGTTCCGACCTGTTAATGTTGGATACTTTTCATGGGACCAGCTTGCTCAGAGATCCCTCCAGCCTGGCCTTGAACACTTGTGTGGTGGTTTGACTTTGGGCCTTCCTGGGAGACAGATCCCATGGTTTTCTCTATCCCAGTGCAGTGTTCCATGCTATTTTATGTCAGCTTAGGTATAAGAGGGGATAGATGGAAGTTTTGAGTCAGTCCTTTTCTGGTGGTGAAGGGCATCAGTCATGGACCTGCTATCTCCTTGGAGAGAGCTGCATGTCTCTTTCTGGGAAGTAGACCTTGTTTATTTGTTCTTTATTGTGTGTGTGTGTGCATATAGTAATATTAAGCTTCCTTTTCTTCTTTGTATATATATATGTATAAATTCATACTGCTTCAGTAGTATTAGAAGCCATTTTTCATCCAGTGTGTTTTTTTCTTTACCCCCTTTTCTCCCTCAGCTGGGAGGTGAGGGGGGAAGCTTTTACCTTGGGACCTCTGGATATTTGCCTTCTGTCAGGGGTAAATGGCCACAACTTGCAGGGATGTTCTTTGCCATGTTTTATATATGCTATATCACTTGTACTTATCCCACCTGATCTGTGCCAGAATAAACAAATTAAAGTTAAAGCAATATTGCCAACAAACCAATAGGTTTCTTCCCAGCTCTGACACAGAGGCAGGTTTTTTACTCCCTCCCAGCCAGTTTGTATAGAGAAGTAATATGAGAATATTAAGCCTTTATTCACAACATGTGGACAAGAGAATTCCAGATACATTCCTACAGAACTGCATCATTCACTCATCAAAATCAGTGCTAAAGCATGATAGAAAGCAAACTTTTACAGTGTAGGAATTACGGAACAAATAGGTCAGTTGAGCTTTTGAGACCTGATTAATATATTATGTCTCAAATCAATCTGTGAAAATATGTGACTTTTCATGAACTGAACTGGTGGAGGAAGTAGGGGTTTTATTTACCCAATAGTTTTCAATTCTTGTGCTTCAAGAAGAAAGTGTTTATTTTATTCCAAGTCCAACAAGGTATTTGCTTTTGAATCAGACAAATCGGTTTTGTTTCTGTGCCTTACATTTTTTCACCCTTTTGAATGTTATGTGAGGGTAAATTTCAAAATAAAATGTCATTGCAAAATGCTGGATCGATGTGTAAACAAGTATTTCAACCTTTCCCATGAAAATAAAAAAAAAATAAAAAAAAATCACAGTAGTTTTAGCCAAAGTATTTGGAGGAATTTGACAACTTACATATGTGTATTTTGGTCACAGAAGTTGCACCATCCTGTTGTCCTAATAGCTTGATGGAAATCTTTGGTAATAAAATTTCCTTTTTTCATATTCTTTAAGCTTTATAGTTTGTTACTGCTGTTGACTTTCAAAATCAGAGTGAGGTGGCTTGTGAATAATTGCCTTTCCCTATTAGAATTATTCCCAGTTTGGTCCTTGCCATCCTGTCTTCACCCAAGCAATTAAACCCTTCTGGGCAGAAATAAGTGTACACTAGGACTGTGGGCAGGACTACCTCTGCTAGACAAGCAGTATGATTGCTGGAGAAAAAATTATACAGGCTCAGCTGATGACATTGTAGTTGATACAAATGTGTCCCTGCAACAGCCTTCCAGCTTTTTTTGATATCGTATCTATAAATCAGTCTAAGAATCAATTTGAACTTGACTGCATAGATAGACATGAAGATGGAGAGGATTACTTGTTCTTCACCTATTTATACAGAAGGACACAACTTCTGTAATAGTCAACTCTGTATTTTTATTTGATATACAGCTTTTTCATATATTAAACTTCCAAAAGGCTGTCTGGAAAATGGTAAATGTGATCTCCCTGCACTTGAGACTAATAAAAAGAGATTTTCAGGCCTCTTAGTTTCTTTCTATCACTCCTAAGGAGAATCTTTTCATAAGACAGTAAGTACATGAGCAGTCAGTTCCTTTCTAAGAATGCTAATTGTATTCTTTCTGTATGAATTAATTATAATTCCTTTTGACTATGGTGATATTGTTTAGAGAAATTATCTCTCAGGTCAAAAGAGAAGATTTGACATTGTGTGACACACCAGAGTGATTTGTTCTCCATTGTGATATTAGTATTCCTTAGTGGGCACTTTGTGAAGAATTAAAACCAAATTAAACTGAGAGAGGGGCCCTCTCACTGATTTCCTCATTTAAAATATTATATAGAGAAGCTCCTCCATGGACTGCCATGTACAACCAAACAATGGAACAGACGTTTTCTCCTTCACAGAGCCCCTTCTGAGCAGCATCACGACGTGTGTTCCCCAAGTGCACTCTGCTGTGATATGGTTACACAAATGGAGATTAGGGTGCAGATGGGAGTTATCAGCAGAGTTGCACCTGCTTAGCCTGGTTCTGAAATTCCCTCTGATGTGTGACAGTCTGAAATACAGCTTTCATAAGCAGGAGTATTTATGGAAACTGTGTAATCTGCAGGAAAAAGCGTGGGGTGCAAACCTCTACTGAGTTCTACACTGCTGCCTCGACAGAGAGATTTTTGGGTGCTGAGACATCAGGCTTCATATGGTCTCTAGTTTTACAGAGAGTAACAGAAAAGCAGAAGAATCTCCTAGGCTACACCTCTCTTGCTCCTCACCTTCCCAGGACATGGTGCTCTTTGAAGCTGAAGAAGCATCTTAATTCCTTTTCCTATGAGTTGGATCAAGATTTAGACTGTTCATGAACGTTCTGTGGCTTTATGATGTGTGACTTCAGAGCCTTGTGAAGAGGACCTGAGCTGCCTGGTATGTGTGATCATATTGATTATATGGCATCATGGAAAATCAGATGGGATACATGGGAGAACCTGGGATGAACAAAGAGTCCTAGCACATAAATTATTCTATGATTCACAGCAAGTTCACCCACAAGAGCTTTTTAAGATTTTGAAGAAGATTGATAATCAGGGAGGTCCAAAGAGGTGCTCTGGCAGGACTTTCATATGACAACTTAATGAATTTGACCTCAAAAATACTTACATATCTTACTACTGCTTACCTGGCAATGAACAGTTCAGTGTTAGCTGTTTCTTTTGTCCTCCCACCTTTACTTCAGAGATTAGTAAACAGAAACTAAACTGCCAATAAAGTATAAGATCTGTTAGTGACACCCTGAATTAACCCAACACAGTCTGTGAGTTGGACCCTTTTAGGGTACAGCATCATGTTGGTCCTCATGGCACTGGCTCTGGCCACCAAGCCCCCATCTCCATTTCCTCCCTCTGTCCTTCTCTGCCAGCTGCTTTCAACAGCACAGTCTCTGATCAGCTTAGGAATCCTGGTAAGGCCTCAGGGTAACAATGAACTCATCAGCTTCAGACCAAAATACAGAGCTCATTTGATCTGATTCAGCTTCCCCGTGGAAAAGTATTCAAAGTAAAATTAGATGGAAGATAGAAGGAGAAAATTGAGGCCAAAAATGATAGTAGAAAATAATTGCTTTTCAAGTTGGAACTGGGAAATCTGTTTGTGTGTGTGTTTGCCAGGAGACAAGTGTAGAGAAACAGCCCTAAAGCCTTAAGCAAAGTGACCGTGGCTGGGAGATACTGTACATAAAATGCAGCTGTGCATGATTGCAGCACTCAGAGGAATCAGCCGTTTTGCTCTCCTTCATCTATGACATTGCTCAAAACAAAGAAAGAAGAGGAAGAAAAAAATCCTCTACTGTGGCATCTTTTCACTCTCAAATATAGGAAGTGATGTGCCCGGGGTGGGGATAAAGGCTACAGTGTTTTCTCTCAGGAACAGGGTCCCAGCTAACAGCAGCACAACCCTTCCTCAGCAGAGCCCAGGGATATTTGGTCTGTATAGTCCCCTTCTCTAGGGGGAGAAGGACGTGGAGGAGAGTGGTCCATGACACAGCAGTTACTGTACTCTTCCCCTTGCTGACCAGTGAGCTGAGCACTGATCACAGTGATGGAAAAAGGGACGGGAGCTTTCATGGTTCCATTGCCACCATCCTCACACTCACGCTCTGTAGAGCTGCCAGTGCTCAACAGGAAAGAAAATAAATGTGCTCATTAAACCCATGTTCTGGCCCTCTATTTTTTATTTCTTGTCATATTAAAAGAAGTCTATGTTCTTCTCAGTCTCAAACCCAAGATCTTTTGTTTTGATGATTTCCAGTTTCAATAGTTCAATTTTCTTTCCACCTTCTAATTTGTATTCCTTGTGTCATGCTAAGGAGCAAGTTAAATGGTTTGAATTCACACTGATTTAACAATACTAATTTTGTTGCCAATTGCTTTCCAACTTTGCAATTTTTTTTAAAAGAGACATCAAAACCTGTGATAAGTTTAAGATCCTCAATAGTTAAAAGAAGGAAAGAGCAAATAGGGCAATAAACTGGAGTGGAATAAATTATCAGTTACCATCAGTTAACTGTGTTATCTAACACTGTGCCAGCCACAAGGAAGAAAATCAGCCTTTTGATTCTCTGTAGGTGGCTATGAATGTATTGCAATAGAAGTATATGTGATGCTGTCTCAACGAGCTCAAAGAATGACATGGAGCAGCATTACACTGAGCACAGTTAAAGGCAAAACCCTGGGGAAGAGAGGAAAACCCCTGTTACCATAGTTACTGGCAAGCCGTTAAGAAGATACACACCTCCGAAAGATGAATTAGAAAAGTGCTTTTAACTCAACATATTCTATTTAATTTCCACAATTTCCCCCTAACTATTATAATGCTGTGTGGGTTGCATTGACTGCTGCTAGAGCTCTGTGATACTCACCTGCTGCAGTGAAGAAAGAACAAAGAAGTCAAGAACACACTTTTGGGCTAAACCACTGATAAACAGCTTATCACCAGAACCCCACCTCCCTCCAGTGGGTGGGCTGACCACCCCACTACCTTATGATAATTTAAAAGAGCTCAGAGGAAAAAGAACCTTAAAATAAGGAGAGGAGGGAGGGGAAGACAACGTTGCTTTCCATCTACTTGTTGTACCAGTCTGACTACCTGTACAAGTGGTGCAAATCGATAAAAGCAATAGTAATAGTATCATGCATATAAGGTTCATGGCAGTTTAGTACCATCACAGCTTTTTCCTCTTTCTGTGATAAAACAAGCTATGCTGATATAAGCACTGATGTAATTGTATTTACTCTGTGCATTGGTTTGCGTGGGGGGGATTTGTACTTCTGCAATTATATTAGTATACATAGCAGCCTGTGTAAAGGTAAGTTCTTAAAATTAGTTTCAGGAGTCAGATTTACCCCTTGAAACCTCCTGTCTTTGTTTGCTGTTATATAACCACATTTTGCTTTGCTTTGAAATATTTTCTCTTCTCTGTTGCTGTTGGAAATACCCACGCAAACCAAGAGGAGAAATGGGCTATAAAGGGAACAAACAAAACTGAGTATTGACTTAAATTGGTTTTGGTCTGTTTCCAAATGTTGCCAAACACACAAGATAAATACACAGAGTGGATAAAAACTGTCCCCCTCTCTGGCTTGCTTTTGGTGCCAGTCACAAATNAAAAAAAAAAAAAAAAGACTAGCAAGGCTCCCATAATATTAGCACATGCAGACTGCTTATGTTTATGATCTAGATTCTCAAAAAATTGGAATATAAACATCTCTATACAGGACATGATGGGAGTCAAAAGGACATGTAGGTAAAGAGGAGGCAACACTGTCTTCGTCATATTTATCTCAAAGATATTCTCTGTTTTTCTAATCTATTTTTACTGTTGACAGTCTTATAATTTTCATGTCATTCAGGCCTACAATTTTACAATCATGCTTTATTGATGAACTGAAGCTTGGTTAACAGTATTTTCTAGAGGCTCAGATGAAAATTTGACTCTGTTAAAAACCCTGTGTCCACACATGGGTATACACGTCTAAAGGCTGTCCTTCCCCCAGCAAATTTACAGCTGGGTACTTAAAACAGAGACAAGCATTAGAAATAAAATATGAGTTGCACTTCATAAATGGAGAACTGGGAGAGCGAAGTTAAATCACATCCAAAATAATAAGGTCCTCCTCCCTCATCCTGGGCCATGCCTTCTTCCTGGCACTACAGCTCCATGAGAGCTTCCCAGTTTTCTTTTAGGGTAATTTATTTTATGGTATTTTATGCATCCCACTATTGACTTCCAACTCAGGCTCTCATCTGAGTTTTTCTTGCCTCAGCCCTTGAGTAACACAAACCTCCCTGCCCCAAGTTATTCCTTGCACAAAGCAGCTGCCCACAGGAGCCCCAAACCACTGTTTGCAGCTTAAAGTCACCACCATCATCATTAACACTCTTAAAACTAAAATGTCTTATTATCCTCTGTGTGGCCACATTGTGTCCTTCCTCTGCTGCCTTGCAACCAGTGCTAGAGGTGACTTCATTTGTGCTTCCTTTATCCAAAACTGTCTGTGGTGCACATAACTCAAGTGTTGCTGCTGCTAAGAGATTTAAGTTTAAGAGATAAAGGAGCAAATCACAGTGTCAGTATTGCTGCCAGACCTCACAATTACTGGAGAGAAGGGGTTACAATGAACAAATGACACATTTATAGCAATCTCAATACAGCCCTTTGCGCCTTCCTCAACCTTGACTTTATGGGTGGATTGGCTGATACAAACTGAACCAGAAGGTCATTTCTTCCTTCATGATCCCTCTCAAGAATCATTTTTACTGAGGTACCTGGGGGAAATTAGCCATTATACGATGGACAGGGCAGAAAGGTCACTGGGGCAAGCTTAGTCTGAAGGGAGATTTTCCATGTACTCTCCCTATGTTGTCTATAAACTGAGGCAAGGTATGTCCATAGCTCTGTTGGAGAACATGAGTGCTACTGGAATACTATGATTACAAAACAAAACAACAACAACAACAACAAAATAACAGTGGTAATATTTAGGACTCCATTAAAAAATATGCATATGGATGACATGTGTTAAATAGGCAATTGCTACCATTCCGTATCATTAGGGTCAGGCCCATAAGAGAGCCTAAAAATGCCCAAGAATACCTAAAATGAATTACTGAGTTTGGACCCCAGTCTACATTTTTGCACTTAGTGTGCATTCGAGAAATATTTCCCTCCTATGTTTAATGAATCTGGGAGCAAATTAATTTAGAAAAATAATTTCAAATAGACTTTTCTGAATCAATATTCCAGCATTTCACATTCTTGATAACTTGAATCATAGTGCTGAAGCAATATTAAGCTGCTGCAAATTGCCATAACATCACTGAAGCCAATAAAGTTACAGTAATTTATTTCCTCCTAGGATGTGATTTTTTTTACAGAATTATCCTGACCTTATTTAATTGTGGGGCTTGTTCATTTATTTGTTTTAATAAACGGGGGAAGAAAGGGCAGACTCATGCATTTGTAGACAGAACGAAGGGATTATTTCTGCAGATAAACTGGAGGTATCTGTAACAAAGCCAGAAATGTCAGCAACTACTATTTGTGAGGAAAAGAGCTCAGCCCAATAACAGAAACAGGAAAGTTGTGCATCTTCTTTTATCTTTCTCTCTCTTTAAGAGACAACCCTGATCTATGGAAACACATTGGAGACATTTAAAAAATTTGTATAATGTAATGTCATTCAGGCACAGTAAAACTGCAAATACCTATGTGCCCCAATGGAGTTTTCTTGTGGCCTCTAGAACCACTGCTGATTGAGAAGAGTTTCAGAGAAGGGACAAATCTGTAGGGATTTTTCTTACAGCACAAACTGGCAATTTTTGGGGACTGCCCGTTGAGGAATTTTCTGACCTGCACTGGATGTTTCTAGGCCAGAGGTGTCAGTAGCCCTACAATCAGCGACTCCTACTTGACACTTGGAAGCACATTTATTCTGTAGCTTCCACAGGATCCTGTGAGAATTAATTCTCTGGCCTTGTGTGAAGAGATTTTTTTCCTCTCTGCTCTCAAACTGCTGGTTGATAATTTCATTATCAGTCCACCTGCTGTTGTATTGTGAGGAACAGGGAATAAATCCTATTCTTCATATCTACCTCAGCCATATTCCATCTTTGTCATTTATTATCTAGTCTATTATTATGAATTATCTGTCACCCAGTCTATTCAGTCTCCTTGTAACAAAACTGTTCAATAAGTTTCATGTTCCCCTCTGCCTTAGTTCCAGTACATCCTTTTGAGGTGAGATGAAATGAATAATAAGTATATAATGTACAGTATTAATATACTTTATTTAACATTATTTGATTTTTCTCTTTGCCTTTCCTAATAATTCTTAATATTCTTTGTTTCTTAGTGCCTAAACATTTATGTATCATATCCAATGACTCTTGAACCAGCTATTGTCCTTAAATGACATCAGGTAATTTACCACCTAACTGATTATATACAATATAGTCATACATACATACATGTGTATGTCTGAATTGCCTGTTGTTCTATCAGCAGAATGGTGCCCTTCTGCATCGTTAGAGTTACTAATCTGTAAATGAATACAAACAGTTATGATCTGCAGAAAAAAACCCTGATAATCAACTTTAGATTAGTCTTTTCTGAATAATTTTGTGTGAGCTAATGTTGTCAGAGCCCTTCTTATCTGCTTCCTGCAACATTTAGTAGCTCCAATAGTAGCACCATGAGTGACAGTATTACACTGTGAAGAATCAAATTATCCTTGTATATTCTCTTCTTTCCTGTTCTATTTTCCCCTACTTTTAAGCATCTACTAATTGATCATTGTCATTTCTGTGGGGAATATTTAGTGTTTGTAAGGACTACTGACTCATGGCAATGATTCATAGTCATTTTTTGGTCAATACAAACCGACTGTAATGTTTTTTTGCTCATCATCACTTCTGAGAACTGTGGGATATGTAAGGCATGACTGCCCTTTATCATTTCTAATAATGTTTATGGTCCAGAAACCAAGTTATTGGTCAGTAGTACTCATGATAACTCTCCAAAACTTTAGTAAAAAGTTTTCTACCAGGAATCAAAATTGACTTAACCCTTAGTAGCTCAGTAACTTTACACAGAATATTCTTAGGAATATATGATGCAAGAATTTGATCTTCTTGTGGTTGTTTTTTGTTTGTTTGTTTGTTTGTTTTGCATATGGCTGATTTATTTTGCTTCATTTTAATTTCATAAAAAGCACATGTTTTTCATCTAGCACCACAGTCAAGGAACTTCAATGAAAAATTTTCCTTACCTGATTTCGATGTCTGTTTCTCCATATCTCCATATGAACTCTCTCACTTTCTGTTGCTTAGACAATAAGCATAGTCCAGTTTCCTAAATTTTAGATAGCAACAGCCAAATTAATCTGACAGTAGCAATTCAGTTCATCAGGTTGGTCTAAAACCTGATTTCAGGACGTCTTAATTTGAAGAAATACTTCCTTTGTTCTTCCAAGGTCTCCATGCAGAAGGCAGTGAGGAAAGTTGATGATAAGCATGTACGTAAAAGTTCCTCCCTTTTCTGGAACCTCAACTTTTTCACCATGTTTCTCTTCCTGTAACATTTCCCCTTGTGATGTAGTTCTCTGGGAAAGAAAAAGCTAATTTTCTGAAAGGATTGTTTATTTCCAACCTTCTCACTTGTCATTCCCTCTCTTACTTTGTGTGTAATGTCCTCTGGTAATGACAGCACTGCCACGCACTGCTGCCTTTAGCCTATATTGAAGCTGCATCACTTTTGTACCTTGCTCTGACTTGTCCTGGCAGTTGCCTTCAGATTTTTCTACTGTGTTATTGTGAATGTTTGTCCATTTGTTCCAAATGATTTTCTGTTTGAAAACAAGTATGCCAGATTCTGCCTCATTTCCCTCTCTCTCTCACACACATAAGCATGAACACAGCCATGACTCCCTAATGGTGGATAAAATCACTGTTTTCCCTGCGAGAGCAAAGAAATAGTGAGATGTCTTGAGCTGGAAGAAATTGATTTCTTCAAGGACTGCCTTGGAAGACATGTGGTTTATTTTGCACAAAAAGTGGGAGTGTAGTAATCTGTCTTGCAGATGACATGTCCTAGGTACAGGCAGGACATCCAGAATATTTTACAGACAGAATTTGAGAACCGAGCATCATAAACTGAAGTAGTTTCACAATATAAAGTGCAAAATCATATATGAGTTCTAAGAACACTTGCTGTCATTAGGTGCCTACTATTAAAGTCCTGTCTGGGATGGAAGAGAAAAGACAAGATAAAGACATGCAGCCTCTTACAGAGGCTGTCAACATGACAGAAAGCACAAAGACCCTGGAAACCCAAGATGGATTAGGTGAGTTGTTTCCTGTAGGGAGAGGGATGTACATACATGCATGCTGGCAGGTGGAGTATAATTTCGTCACCTGGGATCAAAAACAATTGCCTTAAAGCAGAATGCAAGATTGAGAAGGGCTATTAAGATTGTTAGAAAAATGGAGAATGTAATATATGGAGGGATACTGGCTTGATTAATTCACCAGAATGGGGTGACAGGAAGCATAGCTGCTGTCAATAGACACCTCAGAGGGGTGAATGCTAAGCAGGGATAAAGCCACTGTGGCTAGGGAGTAATACTGACAGCAAAACAAACAAAGCACCCAGCATGAGAGAAATGAAGCCTGAATCTCTGGAGAAGTTGGGCTGATGGGCAGGTGAGATTTGGAGAATACCCTGGAGTACCCTGGCAAAGAAATGAACCCTTTCTGAGAGGATGCACAGTGTCATCACCACTTGCAGGTGAAGACTTTGAGTTCCTCCTGCTTTTCCTACCAGCTCACTGTGTGTCCTTAGATGCTACTTGCTGTTCTCTGGGCTCCAGACCCAACACTGGTGAAATGCGGATAATTATGTTGATGGCTCCTGTAAAGAAGGTTGAGACCTGCCAGCAAGGAAGGCTAAGTAGCAGCAAGGTTTTGTTTTTCTCATTTCCAACTACTTTAAAGTAAAGCAGAATCTGCCTTTCCCAGTCATCAGGTGAAATGAAGGTGTGTGAGGGGGTGAGAACAAGGGCTGAGAAAATAATGGTTGTGTCACCTGCACAGCTGCAGACAAACTCCTGCAGCTGTATTATTCAGTTTTTTATACATAGAGTATAAGTTAAAGGGAATATTTACTTACTGTTTAATAATTCACCTCTCCATGTACCACTGAGGATGCTTTGAAACTAATAAATTTTCTGACAGCAGGGACTGTAAGTCTCTGCTTTTTTAACCAACATTTTCTTTTGATCATTGCCTTTTCCACAATAAACATCTGTACTGAAAGTAGCTGCCTCTTGCTGGTAATGAATAGATTCCTTTATGGTCAGTGCCACACTTATTTTAACTTGGTCAGACTGGTTAAAATTAGATGAATGCTACTGAAATTTAAAACTCATTCAAAGGAGGTCAAAGTTGTCCACAATGTGCTGTCAGCTCCATTTTAAAATCTTAAAAGAAAAGTCCTGAAATATTGGTGTATTCCCACCAACTAGGGAATATTAATTACATATAAGAGGATAAAGAATGCAACTGATCCCACAAATATTTCCAAAAATAAATTTATGGAACCACTGGACACCCACAAATGCATTCCTTTATCTGTGTTGTCAACAGTACCTGTTTTGATTTTTCAGGTATTTCCCTCTTTGCCTGTACCTCCACCCCCCACAGGCTTTCCAAAGCTGAAAAGCACCAACAGACTTGTCACAGAAATTGTTAGCTGGGATTTCACCTGGAGCATGAGGCTGACAAGCTGGAGTCAGTGTGACTTGTTCAAAGCATCTTCAGTTCCTGATGTGGGAAATTCTTTACTATATGTGGATACTTCTCTAGCACTGGTAGTGCTGGGACATCTCTTTTTTCTTAGTGAAAAATGTATCATTCTCACTCTGTCAGGAGATGTCTAAATAAACCAGCAATACTAATGTAATTTTGTAGCAACATTTCTTCTGTGTAGACTCAGAGCAATACACATCCAGTTTAGTGGTTAGTCTTTTCAGTACCAGGGTAAGTTATGTAAGTTTTCTGACAGAAAGATAGAAGTAATTACATGTGACAGAAGAAACTCTGTATTTAAGGGTAGATGCCTCTCGTTGCAACAGGACATGATTCTCCATTACTTGCACCTTAAATTTCTCAGGCTATTCAGATGCACACTCGACTTCACTGACAAATCCTAATAAAATCAGATTGCCAAACGCAGAAAGGCAAAAAGTTATACAAGATAAAAGGGTTGTAGGCTCAAGAGTTCATTGAGACAGCTATAGAGCATGATCAGACTTGCACTTCAAAATACTAAAAGGCTGATGAGTGTTTGACAGTGCTAAGTGTGGTCTCTGGCTCTTTGTGCTAGAGGTAGCCCCTCTTGTTACTTACAGACATCTGTCTCTATCAGGAAGTTCACTGATCCAAAGCAACACAAAACTATTGCCTTCAACATGACTTTCATGGTTTCCTTCTCAGTTTGGTTCCTCTTAAGGTACTTCCTGCGTGGTGTCTTCAGGCAAATATGAAGTGTGCCATACCCTCTGATAAGGCTCTCGCCTCAACTGAACAGAGCCCAGCTTTGCTCTGGGATAGTGTCAGTTTAGGATTGTTCCAGTTAACAACATACTTGAAATACATAGCAGAAATAATACAAATATGCCAGTGGCACTTCACTACCACTTGTTTGCTCAGAACAGCGATCAAAATAATGACATTTTTATTTTAAGCTTAAAATTGAAGGCAACACTGTGCATCCATGGATATTCAAAACCTACCGTGCGGGCTCCTTGTAGCAATGACAAATTATGGACAACATTAGTTCTTTTGCATACACTGAAACCGAAGTTCATCTTATGCAGCTTCATGTAAGTCAGGCATTTAGGCCAAGTCACTGATGTGCCATCTGTAGCCAAAGGAGAGGGAAAGACACTCCTAGAGAGCAAGTCCCTCCAGTTTACAGGGTCTGTTTCCGCAATGAGCTGAGAAAAAAACCTCCATTAGTGACCAAGCCTTTAGACAATCCCTCCTTCACCTCCACCTGTATTTTAACTAAGCAACAGTCATGACTGATTTGCAAGCTTTTACCTTGAAGAAGATATTTATTTTATGGTTCACCAAAAAAAAAAAAAAAAAAAAAAAAAAAAAAAGTACTATTTGAAGTCAAACAATTTTCTGTTTGTCCAGACCTTGTCACACATGTTGCCTCTTTCCCAAACCAAGTACCATTGCTTACCACTTATTACTGGTTTCATGTGGTAAGACAGAATTTTATGAAGCACTGAACAGCACAGCAAAGGAATAAGTTACCTTTAGAGGGTGGCATTCCCATCACTGCTGGGTGTTAGACACAAGGAAGGTTTCAGTGCAGCTGAACTTGGAGCACAGGCATCGTGGCTGACTTATAGTGGTTCCTCCCAGCCCCTTTCCTGTATGTCTCTGGAATCACTAAAACACCAAAATTACAATTAATCTGAACTGCCTGAGAGATGGGAAAAAGTTTTNACATAATCAAGCATCATTTAGCGCCATAGCTATTTTAAAAATTTTTTTTAAAAAGTAAAAAAAAAAAAAAAGGAAAAAGAAATAGAAAACCATGCTTTTTTTTTTTTTTTATGTCCCAGCCACGTGCTGCCAGTTCCCCAGTTCTTCTGAAAGGCTTCTTTCAAGATGTTAGTGCTGTATTACTTGACACCCTGCTGCTTTCCAAACTCAGAGTTCCTGGCGAGCTGCAGTTTGCAGTTAAGGTGTGAGCATTCAGAAAGGACTGTAACAGAATTTAGATGCATGTAACTCTTAACTTACACAGTACTGTAAAGTATTGATATTTATACTTGATAGCTTTAATATTACTATTTATGTCTCAATAAATTATACTTGCAGAAATAAAAATGGAAAAGCCAGACTGCATTAATATCTACACTAAACATAAAGCTCAAAATATAATTGATATGGGTATTAGCAGTGAAATTTCTATAATATTAAAAATGCCTATTGCTTGTGATAAGATTTTCTAAATGCAGCATACAAGCAATAAAGTGAATCAGGTAAGAAATACTTTTTGCAGTAGAACTGGTTTGAATGAATGATTAAAACCCAGGTATTGGATACCAGACACTTATTTGAGATGAGAAACCTATAACTTTTGATTAACCAAAGCAAGATAAAACATTTTGTTTTTAATATCACACTAAAATATGCCTTGAATTTGAGGTTGGCAAATTATTCACATAATTGTTTTGGGGTTTGCAGTGGAGCACACTTGTGTTATTTTCTCTGGATAGAAGATAACTTCTTACTTGCCAGTCATGCTCCACAACAATTGGAGGTGGAACACATCTCCCTAAAGTAAAAGTGTATCTCTTAAATATTTTAAAATTGGCACACTATAGCAGAATTTATCTGGCAAGTCAACTGCATCCTTGCTGATGCCTCAGATTAAATTTCTGAAAGAAGTATCACCATGAAGAGGGCTGTTTTTACAACAATTAATCTGTATTCAGCCGCACTTCTTGATCTGACTTGCAAAACTGTTGTTCACATTATATATTTGTACTTAAAGTGGGCTGGAGGAAGCTGAGGAGCTCATAAAACGAGCTTATCTTTTGTGTTAGGGTGAGAAGTGCTTTAAATTGTTTCAACCATGAACTCCATAGATAGTGTAGCTACCCATATGTGAAATTACATCCCATAAAACGGCAATTAAACTCAAATCCATTAATGAATTTTCTAGCCTCCATGGGTTGCAGTATAGTTGTAATTTGGGTAGAGCATCTGAAGTAAAGGGCATGATTGTTATTTGAAAAACATCACTGTATAGGGACAGATCATCTTGCTCTGTGGAGACATCTGAGGAAACCTCTGGAAAAGTTGGAATGGTTGACCCTTCTCACTTCTTGGTGAACTTTCACGTATGAGGAGGTGGAGAATGAGAGACTGAGTATCTGTGGTGCTTTTGCTTCACTGGGTGCAGGAAAAGTAAGGCCAAGGAATGTATGTAAATTTATTTCATTGTGATATTCAGTCTACAGATCACTTAAAACATTTCATTGATTTGCCACAGTAATCTGGCAATGTCAAGATGATTCATTGCCCTTTCTCCAAGTTGTTTAAAAATGCTCCAGGATTTGAGTGGTCTTTATGGCCTTCTGTGAATGCCATGCAGCAAAACTGTGGCTTTAAAAAAGAAAATTAAAGCCCTGAAATACATGATTGTAGAAAAAAAAAAAAAAAAGAGAATAAAGCTTATCTTCTAATGTCTTTTGCTCAGAACTTGACATGGTTGTAGGATCTTCAGCATGGAGAAAGTATTCAAATATCTTCTGAAATGAACAGCATATCCTGCTGGTGTAGCATCATGGCAAACTTTCTCTAGTCAGGACGGGCTTTTGTTTCACATGAGGACAACATGGCTTAACAAAAAAATTATGTCTCTATCCAGAAATCATATTGGGAGTCTGGAGAAAGAGATATTATTGGGGCTGGATGCTAAGTGCGATCTAAACAAAATTTAAAACTTGGATTATGAAATAGAAGTCCTGGACCACAAGGGGAGAAGATTGTTTTCGGCTCGATAAACTAAGTATATGTTTTTGCTTGGATGACATGCTTATCCATCCCTTGTAGATTGGGACACTAATACTTTCCATGTGTGCTTATATTCCAGAAAACATGTTAGGAATGATTCAGTCCATTTACTAGTGGAGTTTTATGCTGGCATCACATAATATCAGAGTGCTGCAGACTGCACAAGCTAACAGCTGACTTCTGAGGAGAGTTTAATAATAATTTCACATGCATGGAGCCACTCTAGAGCCAGCCAAAATAAACTGAAAGCCACTTGTTGTCGCAGAATTAGATTTAAATCCCTAACTGATTTGGGTCCGCATTGACTGAAGGCACTTGATCTTTTTCTATCAAACACTCATAACTGAGGTTGTCAGCATGACATGGGTTTTTTTTTGATTTAAAAGACAGACATCCATAAAGGATTTTCTAAGAAATGTTTTATTGTGGACTGTTTTTTTCCTGCTGCTATGAATATCAAGCTTGTTTCTCCATAAATTCTGCAAATGCTCTTTTCAAAATTCAGAAATGTAAGGGGAATCTGGGTCAAGGTTGAGATGGGGATGTTGTTTGCAAACTGGAATGAAGTCATGGGGTCAGACCAAGTTGTGACTCTGCAGGATGGCAGTGACCTCTTGAGGGATTCATCTCCTTTAACTGCAGATGTGCTAAAGTATAACATTTCACCCAGATTGGTTTTCTTTGAGAGAATGTGTGTCCAAGCAAGTTGGATAGAAAATCCTTGTGCAGTTGCCTCTCTTTCAAGGGAGTGTGAAGAGTGAGAACACCTAGCATACACTGGACATCTTAGACAAATTTTACCTATCTTTAAATTTGTATATTGGAAATGCCTGTAATCTAGTGAATTCCTGCTGTTCTAAAGACAATTGAAATACAATAATTAACAAACTTCCATTTGTGTAGGGGAAAAACAAGAAGTCCTGCATAAAAATGCCGTCTTGGGCTTTACCTTCAGCTCCTATTTTTATCTTGTTTTTTCGAGTATCTTAAAGGTAAGAAGTAAATCATGACAGACAAGAACACTTTGGATATCAGACCACCATCTGCATCCTGAACTTGCTGGTGGATTTTTTTCTTTTTCCCTTTCTTTCCTTCTGTTACCATTACTTGCCAGATCTGAAGTCGTATTATCCCCTTCCCCTCCTAGTCAGACTCTGAGCAAGCACACAGAGCATGGATCAGTGTCTGGGTATTTCCTCACAGATCAACAGCCTTTCTGGCTCCCATGCACGGAGAAATTTGAATTTCCCAGTAGTTTAGTGAAGTGATTATTCACATTTGTCTTTCAGGCAGTTCCTCATCTCAGGCCTAATGTGCTTAGTCAGGCTTGCAGCTAAGGACAAGCACACCAGGAGATGAGCCTGTTGCCTTTGAGAGAAACCCTTCAAGGCTTTATCCTCCAGGGCTCTGGCTGCGGGTGAGATACTCCAAAAATCCAATGCCAGCAAGTCTGAGGGTGCTGACATATCCCCAAACCCAGCTCCCTTGTGCAGATGTTGGCAGGCAGCGACGTGAATTTTGAATTATTGGGAAACAAAACAACACAGAAATTGCTATAAAACAAGCAGAAATTCACAGAAATTAACTAAGAAATTAAAAGGTCAAGGCATTTTTGTCACATGCATCTAGCTTGGTTCCTAATGCCTGTCAGTCTTTTTTATCTTCTACAAAGTCATAGTTTCTGCCACACTCTGCAGTCTGATGGTGCTACAATGATTTTTTTCTAAGGACATCTCCTTTTGGAATGTTTTTGTGTGTGGTTTCTTTGTTCTGTGAGCAGAATATGCCTGCCAGCGAGACAGAATCTCATTTAGTTACAAAATACACTGATTCTCTTAATGAAGTTGTGGATCTGTTCTGCAGAGAAGCACGGATGAGGGTCTCCTCAGCCTCTCTCTGTAGGACAATTACGGTTTGTTTTAAAAGTACAAAAATTCTCTAAGGCATCAACTCCCTCATTTTTTTTAGCAGGTTTTGTTGAATTATACTTAGCAGAGGTTTCACAAATCGGCACTGCATTCTGTCCTGAGAGAAGGGCTTTAGTTTTTTTGGGGAATGTTTAAGTCTTCTTTTATCACATTACTACTCTGCAGTGGTTTTGCTTGTGCCATCAGAATTTAGTTGTGTCACTTGATCATGCATTTTAAATCAAGATGGGGTCATCCTCTTCCATGTTTGATAACTGTCAGGAGCTTGAAGCATACAAGGTGTCGTCAGACAAGCAGATTTGGGATTAAAATTGCAAAAGTCTTAAAACTTATTTGGTCATACAGTTAAACACTTGTTCTTTTCTTTATGCTCCGTAGATGTATTCTTTATGCAGTGTGGCTCTTCTTATGAAGACAAATCTGAAAATCATTCCCAGAGGCATTTATCCTTGCTTTCTCACGTGAATTCAGCTCCTCTCATTGATAGTTTCAGCTTAAGAAATGTTTAAACTGCTTCTGCTGTTCGTTCTGGTCACACCATTTACTTCTTTACACATAATGCATCAGGCATTTACAAATCTAAAGGTGCTTTGGAGTGGCAGAACTTCCCACCTTGTAACATCCATGATACACATCCATCCCATCTGTTTGAAAATCTACTCACTTTTGACCCTTTTCAATGTATTTGTATTAGAAATACAGCTAATGTTTTAATTCTGAGCAGGAGTGCCTATGGGACCCTGATGAGACTGGCAGAGTGCTGAGCTAAGCACAGAGTTTATATAATTGTCAATCTCTGCCTTCAGAAGCTTGTGAGCCAAATAAACAGGGCAAGGAGCAGGAGGAAAGAAGAGAGGTGAAGTGACAGGTCAAGGTCATGCAGCAGACATCCATGACAGCAGTGGGACCAGAATGGAGGTTGCCTGTGTCCTCGGATATCACCCTGTTGCACTAAGCATGGTGTATTTTTATGGGGAGGATCTCCGGGCTCCCAGGATTCAATTATTTTTCAGTTGCCTTCCCTCTGCTGCCCTTACATGTGACCGGCAGCAGCTGTGGTGCCGGCTATTGCCAAAGTAGTAAATAGAGTCTTTTATCTGCACTGAAAGGAGAGTGAATGATGTAATTTGGCTTCTTTTCACCCCTGCTGGCTGCCAAGACATTATTTCTGTATCAATGCACATGGCCATTTGGCACCAAACAAGAGCCCTCTCTTTGTGTAAGTGGAGGCAGGATGTTAATTCTTTTTGATGTACCAGTAACATATCAGGAGCAGAGCAGCCGCCTTTCTTTCAGGGGGCAACTGATTCTCAGTGTTCCCTAACAAAAAGGGAGTGTGAGTTCCTGTCACTGCATGTGGAGCGAGCAAGGAGGTGACCACATACCTCCTCTGGTGCAGCCCTGCTAACCACAACTCAATTTTGTTGTGTACTTTTAATTTCAATGGGATACCGGCGCTGTTTGTTTTGCTCATTGTGGTAGTTCTGCTTCAGAGCACCTCTGCAGTAATTCGTTAAACTTCTTTGTTCTACAGCCTATAAATCTGAGAGGGATCCTTTTTAAAGGCTGGAAGAAGGACTCAGAAATTGTGTAACATGCAAACTCATATGGCAGCCACAAGGCCATTTTTCTGCCCGCTCTGCTTATGTCTTTTGACCATATGAAAATATTCCTACTCCACTGGCTTTACATCAGATCATTAACTTTGGTTTATTGCCTGTGAAGACAGTTCTATGAATTTTCCGTCTGGATTTTTGTGAACAGGAACAACTTCTTGGAAAGAGAGGGGAAGGAAAGTGATTACCTTGTGATGCCAGCCCAGATTTATGTGGTTTGCTTGTCTAATACCTGGAACAACTGTGTTTCCTCCTTAGGACCTACTGCACCTCACATTGAATGGGATGATGGTATCAGAAAATATTTTCTTTTTCTCCCTTAGGGAAATATAAGAGGGTCCTGGTCAAACAATTAATGCCAGTGAAGGTGCTAGAACCAGCAGTCAAGTGTCTGTTTCTATAGGGAAAGAAAAAAATAGGTTTCTTTTAGGTAGAAGACACATAGCGAAGTAATGGAGTCCGCAGTCTCAGGATGAAAAAAAATGCACTATTCTGTGTCAGTTTGAACAGGCTAAAACATACTTGCATAGTGTCTACCACAAGAGACATGGAAATTCACAGTGAGGGAACAAGCTGGTCCAGAGCTTCTTCCTGAGCCTCTTCCTCTAACCAGGACAGACTCAACATGGCATAATTTTTGAACTGCACTTTAATTATAAGCTTGACAGTTCTCTTTCATTTTAGCTGTGTTTTCAACTTATCTAAGCTACCAGACGCAGGCTCAGAGGTCTGCTCATGGGAGTGCTGCTAATGAATGGCTCAAAGTTTCCATGGCATTTGTGAGTTGACACATGGGGCTTGTTCCTTCCCTTCCTGCTTGCAGTCAAAGCAAAGAGACATAGTGGGCATGCCTGCCTTGCAGCACCCAACTCTGGTAGCTGTGCTTATTGCTCCACATTCAGGGGTAAATCCAGTGAGTACTTGAGCATCCCTAAGTGACTGTGGCATTGGAGAGAAGGGATGGTTGAGAGGGTCTCAGTTTCAGGCTTTGCATATGGTAAAAAAGCTCTGAGGCTGGTGTCCAAGGGCTGCCCAATCACCAAAATAGATTTTATGGGTTATGATTGCCCTTTACCTCATCCTGCCAGGGTATGGAATTGCTTCTTGCCCCACTATTCTGTCTTCACTACACCAATGTGGTGGGACTGATCTGCAGAGCTTAGCAGCACAAAGAGCAACATAGCAAAGCCTCAACCACTTCTTACTTTTCAAGATGAGACCTATTCAGGCAGAAGGCTGGATTTGTCCCTTCATGCACAGAGAAAAATACAGCTTCTTACTTCCTTCCCCACTTAAACATCTCCCATTCACCTCCCCAAACTACTTGGGTGCACCATCTACATCCATTTCTCACATTACTATTTTATTCCCCAAGTGAATTCTCTTGCATCTCCCCTTTCCACTGGGAAAACGTTTCATTAAAGATTTTTTTCCCAAGAGAAGAAGTGTGTGGCTAAGAGAAGTGTGTGCCTGCATACTTTTTCAGTAACAGGATCACTGCAGCCAATCTGGGCTTCTCTGATACTAAAGGGTTCAAACTTGGACTCCCTGATTCCACCTTGGAAAAAGCACTTGGCCCATGGTAAGTGCAGAGCTTTGCCACTTCTTAGAGGTGAAACTGCTCCCCGTGTGGAAAAGGAGCAGAGTTCAGGGGAGAGTCACAGAGGATCAGGCTTTGACTTCTGCTGCTTCCAAGGGAAAAAGGAGTGCTGCAAATGTGAGGGGTGTCCCACAACATTTTGCTGCCACACTAAACATTAATACCATCTTTGGGAGAACTCTGGTCATCAACAGGAAAAACTGGTGGTAGTCACAGATGTCTTCAGCCACTGCCTGTTCAGTGGGTGCCTATGCCTAAGCACGTGTGGGCGGACAAAGGAGCTGCAGAAGGTGTGTCCCCAAAGCTTGCTCACTGCTTCAGCCAGAACTGCTCTTGGACAGGATGGCACTACCAGCTCATCAAGGGCCCTTCTCTGGCTGCATGTGTGCAGAGCCCAGCAGCTCAGCTTGTCACTGGCCTCTCATTCCTGACTGTCTGCCTCTTCAGCTTTGTGTCTCTGGCTGTTCCTCCGTCTCACAGGGTTGCCTGTGGTAATCACTCAGCCAGGCTTCCTGCTGGCTTGTCCAAATCAGTTTTTATCCTGTCAAAAATGTATGGATACTCTCATATTTTAATAACTTTCTGAGGCAGAACATTATGCAACAACATTAGTAATAGATGTTTTCCTTACCTTCCTTAGCTGCACAATGAGACTTGGGAACGACAGCTGTGGATCTAAATGTTGCCTTCCTCAGATATGGAGGTGAAACTCAATCCTCACTTGTATTAGGTTCAGCAATGGTATTAATGACAAGAGCCAGAGACTGAGGAAAAGGTCCTTACAACCAATTTAAGGAGAGATTGGAGGGGAATACTGGATTTTGGATTGGGAGCAAATGAAAGTTTTGGAAGAGGAAGGATCAGTTGGTTCAAACATCACACCTACAGAACAGTCCTCAGCCTCAGAACTTCCTTTGACACTGCCTAAAATGAAATATAAACCTGTGATAGGTCTGGAAATTCCTGGGATACGTACCACAGATGGGAGATTCACATCTGCAATCCAGAACTGGAGCTAGACCTTATCTGTGGAATGGAGATTTTTTCCTCTACAGGAAGGTTTAGATGCTCTTCTGCCTGAGCTACCTCAGGTGTTGAGATAGTGAATAATAGGTGACATTTATTTTCAGGAGTTAGCTCACTGTCTCTGTTAATGCTTGTGTGGGAGAGGCAGGCAGGGACCTGTTGTCAGCCCTGCCTGTTTCTGTATTTGGGGCAGAACACAGGCTGCGCAGTGTGTGCTCCATCCCCTGTGCTGAAGACATGCTTGTCCTCAGCCACTTAGGAGCAAGGAAGACGTTCCTCTCAGCTCTGTGAATGGTTGCATGTATATGTGTGTGTGTCCAATATCTTAGCTCTAAATCTGCCCACAGTTTATAGGAAGCATTCAAACCCTCTATCTTCAGGGCTATCCACTTGGCTGTGTCTTCACTAGCATCCTATAAACAAAGCCCCATGGTTCTGTGGATGCTGTAAGCTGGAGTTTTTATTCCTACATTTCTGCCAAAGTCAGAGATAGTCCTAAGTGCATCAGCATGGCACTGTAACAAACGATACAATTATTATTGCATACAGCACTGTTTCAAAGACACTTATTTTATCAGCCAGTGCATTTCAATGGAATTTATTTCCCCTCTCCTGTTATTCATTTACTTCTCTTCTTTTCATTGCAATAAAACTCTGAACAGAGGGGGGCAAATCTGGATGTCAGTTCAAAATGTTGTAGTAAATAATTCACAGTAATATAAGGAGAAATTGCTTTCTGTTGACTGCAGCTCATGCAGGGCATTGCATGCAGCTCAGCCCTGAAAAACATGGTCAGCTCTGGATACACAAATTTAAAGTCTGTCTTTTGTTTAAACCCTGTTTGATGTCATATAGGATATATGAAGACTAGTGCCAGGTATTGACACAGCATGGGGAAAAGGATGGAACAGTTGGCTGAGGTAAACAGAGGTTGGTTATTTCTTTCATCTCAGCCTTTTCCTCCTTCACTGCTTTGTTACCGAGAAAAAGAAAACAGAGAAGTGAAATGTGAAGCCTTCCAGTTTCCTACATCTGTTAACCAATTTATTTTTTTAAGGTAGAGGAAATGGGAGGGTAGAAAAGGTGAAGGCAGGAGTATGTCTTAATCTACAGGAGATCTAGGTCAACAAATAAATGTAATGATTTTTAGAGTTAGTATGATCTATGTCAGCCACGTTAACCTGTTGAACCAATGACCCATGGCTCCCACCTTGAGTGTAGCTGGAGATACTGGTTTTAACAACTCCCAAGACTGCAGATGGAACACAGACTTCCTGAGGCTGCACGCAGTGATTGAAAACTATCTGGATTATGGAAACTAATACCAACCAAACAAATGGGAAAACAGCAACCCCTGTCTCTGCAACTGGTTGACAGAACATTAATTCAGATACCACTCAGAACATTAATCTTTACTTCGTTTCCAAATCTGAGCCGAAGCAGACAGGCTAGAGTTACTGGATTTAGTATCGTAACATGTGCTTTTTAAAGTTGCTTTTAATCTTTTTGATCCATGACAGGGTAAAATATCAGGGTGTGTCTGAGCTGACAACTCTGTAATGGATAATCTGGCTTGTAAATGCATTGTCTTGGATTACCAAATGGACCAGGAAGAAAAACGTATTGGTAAAGAGGGGTTCAGGTTATTAATTACATTTAAGATAATGGTCTGCTGAATACAGTGGTTGCACAAGAATGAAAGGAGGAGGAATCTTTCTGCTTCTATTTCATACTTCTAAAATGATAGGACACAGATTTTATGTTGCACCACATGTGTTCTGTGTTTATTGTTGTTTAGATAGCTGGCCTTGAAAAGTAGGGCTCATGAGTGTAGATAATTTGAAAATAATGACTCTGACATTATATGACCTTTAGGTACTTTGACAGCCACTCCAGACTGCATGCTATTTTCTGAATAAAAGATTTTACTTTTTTTTCCTGGGGAATCCGTTGATGGAAGACTTTTAAATGTAATAAAGCAGGATTGGTAGTCAAAGTGACAGTCCTTGTTGTGGAACGCGCTGTAGGGGACATGAGATGATTTCTGTGCATGATAATGCACTTGCTTTTAAATGCTGTCACTAGATTGATAATTATAGAATTCTTCATATTGCGCCTGGCAGGGTGTCGGTGCTGAATCTTACCAGGCTGTAAGAGTGTGAGATAGAAAAGTCTGTAAACCAGAAGAGTTTAGTCAGTTTGTGCACACAGCCACTAAATGTATTTAAGATGTTATAGGAGTGAGACTTTAGTCTTTTTTTTTTTTCGGAGTCAGCATAAACATGATGGTGCTTTATTTGCACTCAGCATATTGGCAGGAAGGTGCTTTAGACCTCTTTGTTGCAAATCATCTACGAGTGACCACCACACAAAGCCTGCCTCTTCCCAGTTTGGTTAGGTATGCAGCAATTTGTTTAATTCTTTTAGTTCAATGCAGCTTTTACTGCTGCCATTTTTACATGCAGAGCAATGTTTGGAAATCCTTTCATTTCACATTCAAAATATGATGAAATATGGTGAGGAGGACAGAGCATCTGGAGCAGCATAAAGACACAGCATCTGCAGCAGGCAGAGGATGGAAAAGAAGAGGGACTCTTCTGGTTGTATTCTACTACTGACTTCCTTAATCAACTTATTCTGAATAAAATAATAGGTGGAAATTTTAAGAACACCAAGACCCAGGGAGTGATAAATGAAACAAATAAACAAAAAAAGGACATGAATTCACAATTGGGTTTTATATATTGGGTGCTTTGGAAATCATGATCGCAATTGCCCAGGTGGGATCAATGTCATCACCACAGCTCGCTTCGCTGGTTGCAAATCCTCAGTGTGTTTGCTGCTGTGTCCCACACTCCCCATGCAATGTGTTTGAAGCCTTGTGAATTCTGCTGATGAAGAGTGGGATTTTTTAAGTGCTTTAGTGATTTAAATATGCCAGTGTTGACTCACAGTAAGATATCTGCTTTTAAGCAGGTACAAAGTAAATTAATCAAAAATGAAAGCCATTTTTCTGTGGACAAGCTGTCTATGAACAGTTAGATATATAAGAAGAATGGTTTCTGTAAGAAAAAAAGGGTGATTCTCTTAAGAATATAAATATGTTTTATCTGGCCTTTTTAAACACAGTATTTTGATATTCTTTCATTTCAAGATGGCAATTTTTTGTCTAAAAATTGCTCTGATTATTTAAAGGCACTCCAATGACTAATCATAACACAGAATTCCCCTTTTTTGTCAAATAAAACACTTCCACATTCATCTAAAATTTTCTTTCCCATTCCCCACCCACAGTGTCTCAGTTTGGGAACTAAACCTAAAATGCATTATTCATCCAGACCTTTTCAAAATTCCATCTATGGTCATCCAAAGACCCTTAAAAGGGCAGAGTACACTGAGGGTATGCTGAGGAGCTTCCTTCCCACTTCAGTGAGGAGATCGTGCTCATAGTGTGAAAGCCCAGATGCCCATGTCTAAGGAATTGGTTGTGGGAACCATGAATAGCAGAAAGAGAAGAAGACACTTTTCCTGATCCTCCCCTAGAGGTCTTGAGAGACAGCAATGAACAAAAAAAAAAAAAATATGTGCACCTTGCATTTCTCAGCAGCGAAACCAATAGCCCAGGAGAAATCAAGGCAGAAGAACCAAAAATTCCACAGAAAAAGAATGAGAAGAATGGGAAAAGTACAGAGCAAAAAGGCAGGTCCCCACACATTAAGCAGAGAGGGAAGAGGCACACTGGGAGGAAGACAACAGCAACCTGTTGGCACTGAGTGACAGTGCAGAAAGCTTCAAATGTGAATGGCAGGTAGGTTGGTAGTTGTAGCTGCAGCATGAAATGTCATGTGAGGGCAAAGCTGGAGAGCCACAATGGAAAATCAGACTGACTGACTGTCCTGGTTGTAGTAGCCAGGATCAGTTTGTCACTGTGTGGGTGTGTGTTCTAAACCCTCTATGTCATTTTCTTAAGAACTGCTCACAATGACCCATTTGCTGCATCTGCCCAGGGCACACCCAACCCCTCAGGGTACAAGCTGGGTGTTCAGGAACTTCAGTGGGATAAGGAAGTTTTCCTGACTCCACACCAATGACTCAGGTGTGAGAACTCCCCTCCAGGGAGCCGTTAGTACCTTCGTACCCACCTGAGAGGTCATGTCTGCCAATGGGCCATCAGGGATGCCAAAAATATGCCAGGATTGACCTTACAGAGTAAATCACCCCTTGGGAAACTCCCCACCCTGGGGGAGGGACTGGGCATTCCCATCAGAGCCCAAGCAGAGACAAGCTTGGGGTTTTGGGACCAGAACCTCGACTGGACTGAGACTAACACTCTTGACTCGACTGTCATTTTCATTTTCACCATCAGGTTTCTTCTTTCTTTTTACTTTGAACTCAGGGGGGCCACGTGGTGCTCAGGGCAGGGGTTGGTGAGCTCCATTTTTCTCGTGCCCCTCTGTGCTGGCCTGTGCATCTGTTTGTGTGGGTCAAACGGATTTTCCTTCTCTATCAGTGTATTTATTGTGATCTTTTTATTAAAATGTTATTCTGACTTGCAATCTCATTCTGAGTTAGATTAATTTGTCCTGCTGGTTTACCTTTAAACCAGCACACTGACAAAGATATATTCCTTGGAAGTATACTTTTTTTGTGGGGCAAGAGATCTTTCACACTGACTGTGCAGGGTTGCAGTGTCACTCAGAGCCACCCTGGAGAAAATGTTTTGGGAAGGTATGAAGCCAGAATACAACACACACACTGTTGTTGCAGTCTGCAGCTTCCTTGTGAGGGGAAGAGGAGAGGCAGGCACTGATCTCCTCTCAGTTGTGACCAGTGGCAGAACTCTAGGGAATGGGCTGAAGTTGTTTCAGGTGAGATTTAGGTTGGATATAAGAAAAATGTTCTTGCCCCAGAGGATGGTTTAGCACTGAACAGGCTCCCTAGGACATTGATCACAGCCCCAAGCCTGGCAAAGTCCAAAAAGCATGTGGAAGAGACTCTGGGCACAGGGTGTGACTCTTGGGGATGGTCCTGTGCAGAGCCAGGAGCTGGGCTCTGTGATCCTTGTGGGTCCCTTCCAACTCAGCATGGTCTGTGACAGTTGTATTTGTGTGCACAGAAGCACATTCGTTTCTTTACACTGCAGCATTAATGGACTGTTTGCTGACAAAGAAGACACACTTACTGTGCACTGCATCTATTTATAGTTATAATTAAAAAATCTTCTCTTAGGAAAATCCCTCTGTGTCGTGCAGGTGTGTGGGAAATTCTGAGCATTTTAATGACGCTACATCTTCTTATTTTAGTTGGAGAAAGCAGAAGCAAAATTTCTAAATTCAAACAGAGAACTTAAAAAATGACATGATTTTCAAGAGCTCTGAATTCTAGGGGTATGCAAATAACTTTTTTCAATTCCTTAGGAAGTGTAAAACATCATCTCCAGCTGATGATATTTTTAGCAAATGTAATTTTTTTTTTGTAGGGTGAAAATGGAAACGGCAATTTTGAAGTCAAAACCTCTTACAAAACTCCAAGAAAAATGTGCATTTCTTTCCACATGAGAAGCTATTTATGATATGAAAAGTAAAATGTTTGCTTCAAAATATTAAACTTCATAATGGACCTTGTTACAGAGTGAAAAGTTTTATTGAAGCTGAGATGAATAAGAAAACTTTTCCATGTCACAGAATCTGGACTTTTTCATGGAAATAAAATGTCATTAAGAAGCATTAGTTTGCCAAGTTCCTTTTAGTTTTTAGTGAATGTGACTGAAAGCTGTTCATTAAAGCAAGCTAGTTATTTGTGTAAATAAATATGGAATTTTTAATATAATATCAATTTATGGTTTTGTAGTGATTTTCAAAAATTAAAGACAAGAGGTCATGAGTGCACTGTTGCTTCTTGTATAAGCAGCAAGAACTCCATAGGTACACAGGGAGAGGGAATAGAGCAGAAAGAAGACATTGTAAAGTTTTGTTTATGGCAAGGTTGCTTACTGAGATCATCACAATTGCATCAGTAACTTTTTGAACTAGTTCAGCTCACATGGCTCATCTTTCCTCAAATAAAACAGCTGTTGATCTGATGAAGCACTGAACTGTTCAGTTTCTCTTGATTATCTTATTCTTATTATCCACCTTCCTGTAATACTTCCTTGGTTTTGCAGGCAGTCATTTTGATACATCAGTTTCTTTCACAAAGCAAAATGTAAAAAAACTGACGTGTGTTCCCTGGGACTTCTCCCACTTTCTTTGCTTGCTTTTTTTTTTTNTTTTTTTTTTTTTTTTTTTAAGTTGATAGAAGTCTTGTAAATTGCTAAATCCTGCAACAGGAGTATAGACTGCCATCTGTCTATGCTGGTAGGCTGTGTGGAGCTGAGCTGTCTGTTCCAAGAACACCACCAGATAAGATCGTTTGTGAGTGACCAAAGCCTTTTGTAACTCATGGTTGCATCCTCTGGTGTCTGATTTGTCTTAAGACCAGACTGAAGTTTATCCCTACAGCTGAAGGTTTCATACCATCTGCTCCTTCTATTCTTTTTCCCCTGCTTCTTTCAATCTCTGATGTCTAACAGTGTGCTCTAACATGGGTTGGTTTTAAAGATACTTCCATGGCAGCACTAGGAGAGTTTGACTCGTTATCAGCCCCCCTTTCTCCATAGTCTCCTGAAGAAGTATTTTTTTCAAACCCTTATTTCTATGTTAAATTTTGTTGAAATCAACCAATATTTAAAAACAAAAAGTAGTTTGGCACTGGAAACAATCTGAGTGCCAGACACATTCCTGTAGGCACTCACATCCAAACATATGCAACATGAAACAAGGCTAACACATCTCATAGGCACCACATTCTGTATAAGTCAACACTTCTGGAGATATTGAACATCTGTGTCAACACTGACAAATTTCAGGTTTCTTGTGTTACAGCAGTTTCCTTAGGACAACCTCACTGTGATGCAGGCAAGCATTAAAATAAATGAAGTCAACGACTCTGTGACAAACCCTTTGATAAAGCACACTTGAAAGTTCCCTCCCCAAATATATGTGAAGAAATTATGTAGTGAGGTGGAAGGGTCAAGTTCTTCTCATCGACTGGTATGTGATTAAAAGATAGGAAGTAAATCTCAGTATAAAATCTCAGTTGTCACAGCACAGAAAACGCTTCTAGAGGTGGCCACTGAGATCTGTGCAGGAACTTGTGTTCTTCAATGTGTTAGGAAATGATCTGGAAAGAAGAACAAAGAGGAAAAGTGAAACCTTTGCTAAGGAGTAATAAAAACTAAAATTGACTGTGAAGACTTGCAGGAGGATGGCTTGACACTGAGTGATGGGCAATAAAACAGCAGGTGGAATTATCTTTCAATCAGCTGAAAATCTGAAGTACATGTAGAAAAATAACCCCACCTATACATAAAGAGTTACAAATCCCACATCAGATGCTGCCATTCGAGGGATTAGATGTTCAAATCAGTGGAGGTTGCTCTGTGAATATGGCTCACTGTTCAAGGGCAGTCATGTAGAGTGCTACCAGCTTTTAGCAAAGAAAGACAAAAGAGAGAAAAAATAGGGAAAAAAAATTGAAAGCAAAACATATCTTTAAGTCAGAAAGTAAGGCAGTGGTGCATCTAAATTTTACACTTCCAGCCTTGTCTTCTCTAGTACCAGAAAATGACCAACAAAAGTACTGTTGTTATGGAACAGTTTCTGTAAAATGAGAAACTAAAGAGAATACATATCTTCCATAAAGAAAAAAAGATGAAATATGAATGATTTCTGAAACTATAGGAGATGCTGAAAGGAGAAATTATTTCTTATACCACAAAAGGAGTGGCTTTCAAATTAAACCATCAAACTGAAGTTTTAAAAGAAACAAGAGGCAGAGCTTTTCATACAGTGCATAATTAAACAGCAGAGCTTATTGCCACAGGGTGTTGCGGAAGCCAAGGGTATAAATTAACAAAGCAATTAGACAAGCTCATAGATGAAAACTCACTCCATCCATGGTTGCTAAACATCAACATGCCAATCCACCTCAGGCCTAAAAAGTCCCCGTTTCACATTTGCCCTGTGCTGATATTTGTCCTCAAGTTACTGTTACTACTCGATACCAGACGTGGATTCGGGGGTAGATGGCCTTCTGCTTCAGCTTAATAAAACCTCCCTTATGGTCTTAATTGCAACATAGTGAAACAGGAGGTGAGGTGGTCAGGGTCACTCATGGGATGGCCATAGGCAGTGGAATTAGAACTCAGAAACTTCTTCTTTTCCTGACCCACTGACATGCAATTTCTTCTTTGTTTCTGTATTTCACTGTTCTGCAAGATCTACTTTCTTTCTTTATGGGTTGCAGATTGCAGTTAAGTACCTCCAGGAGCGTCTGAGATTATTTGGATGGGAGCCTGGCCTTTGGGAAATATGTATGAATATAAACAGATCAAACAGAATTTACCACGACCTTGTGCATCACTTCTGAATTTTGGCAGAAATCTCAGGAGACAGTCATATGGTGCAACAGGGAAGAAACTGCTAGGAGTGCTCCGAGGCCACTGGAAAATTTAAATTCTCCTAATCCTCTAGGTAATTGAAAAACACTGCAGTTATGAAAATACTTTTGGAACTCTGAAAACAATTTTCTTTATACCAAGTTGTCTAAGAACTAAAATGGAGTTGAATGTTTCAATAGTTTTGAAGACAGAGATAATGATTGACATTTCTCCAGAAAATGATCATAGCATTGGTGGTGTGAGAGGCTTCAAATGAGAAGGCATCTGCAAGAGCTGTAGCAAAGAAACTTATCTAAAATAAATGTTTTCCTAATCAAGAAAATAAAAATAAAAGTCACTGGATGATCAAACCAAAGTTGCAAACCAGTGAATCTGTGACCCAAGTGCAAATTTTAGTCAATGTAGAGGAAAGTGCATGTGGACTCTGGAGTCCACTGAGGACACTTTTAAATTTAATTATAGTCTAAATACCATTTTTCATTGGGAAATAAAAAGGCTTTTAGAATGTCAAGCCTTCTTGCTGTTGCTCTCACTAGTGCCAAGGGATACTGTGACAATAGGGTAGAGAAGAGAGTTACTGTATGTTAATTATCTTGTGTTGCATTACAACCAAACTGGTGCATACAGTGTAAACTAGGAAAGAATATTAAAGCAAAAAAATTATAGTCACACAAAAGGTATTTGGAGAGTGGTTATTCTGTTAAGGGACCAAACACCTTAATGCAACACACTACTGATCTTCATCTGCTTTTCATTTCCCTGAGCACTGCAACTGCCCTTCTCAGAATGAGGAAAATCAGTCAGCGACAAAACAACTGTTCCACACAATGGAAGGTCTGAGAGGCAGAAGGGGAGGAAGCAGGAGGCAGGCTTTGTGGGAAAGACACTGGAGACTCCTTGGCCACAGATTTCCTCTGTGTCACTTAGATGCGATCGGGGATCGATTTTTAAATGCAATAGTAAGCAGCGTAAGTGAGTACTAAGTAATTTGAGAAATCAGGCATTGGAAATACCCTTGTGCCTTAGCCCTTATTTTAAGTGCATCAGTTAAGACTTTTCACTGTCAGTTCAGCTGACCGTGATGTGCTCAAGATACTCAGAAGAAGGAGCCTGAGACAAAGCCATATATATGATCAAAGTAGGTACAGATTCTTCCCCATTGATACTGATACTGACCATAGCTTAAAATACATATACAGAGAAGTGGGAGGACAAATCTAAGGATTTTTTACCTTTTCAGGTTGTTACCAATGTTCTTTTAAAAAAGATGTTTAGGTGCAAAGCAAGTCCTAGACAGCAGCCACTAAATTATACACAGATGAAATAATGGGGAACATTCAAAGTGAATCACAAAAACACGGTTTTAAGGTAAAGAAGTCAACTTATATGGGCTATCTTTGGTATTTAAACAAGCCATAGACCTTCCCAGTGCTGCTGGGAAGCTCATCCTTAGTCCCCAGCTGCCATTAGGGTTAGGGTTCAGAGCACTCTACAGCCTCCAGCTCCAGAAACCTTGGGGCTGAAAAAGGCATGTTAAAGGGAGCAACTGTACCCACATTGCTGCTTCCATGTCTTCCTAAACTCAGTGGCCCGTGGTACTGGGGACCTCAGCATTAAGATTAGGGTTAGGGTCAGAACAAAGACAGCTGAGTTAGAACAGGTGTAGTTCACGTAGACGTGCAGGAATTCTCTGACATATTTTGCAAAGGTCACGTCTATGCAACAAAACATCTTTTGTCTGTCTGCACTGTTAACAGACAGAGAGACCTGTAGCTTCCCCTATGTAGTAGAATCATAGAATCATAGATTCATCAAGGTTGGAAGAGACATTTAAGACCATGGAGTTCAACTGATAACCCGGCACTATCACTGTAACCCCTAAACCACTAAACCAGAATACCCGGAGCCAGATCCAGGTGCCTTTCAAACACCTCCAGGGATGGTGACTCCACTACCTCCTTGGGAAGCCTATTCCAATACCTGATCACCCTAACAGTGAATTTTTTTTTTTCTAGTGTCTAATCTGAATCTCTCTTGTCTCAATACAGACATGAAGAAAGTGTAGATTTACTGCAGCCATTAAAGGGGACATATCCCAAGAGCTTGGAGCTGATTTAGCACTTTCTCTGACTCATTTTTTTCCTGCTGACTACTTTTGTTGCATGACTGAATGGAGGGGTCATGGCTGTGGAATTCGTGTCCTCTGGAGACCTTATTCTCTGTCAGCAGCTGGCACAGGTTGCTCTAACTTCTGCTATGGGACTGGATGAGCACACAGAGAGCTGAGGTCAGGCTTTTGCCTTTTGGGGTTTGACTGTGCTGCTGCTCAGCCACAGCTGGGAATCTGGGTCATGATGTCTTGCTCCGGATGCAGTCCAGGACTGCGCTTATTGAAGAGAGGTTAATCTCTGGGTATGATTATGTCTGCAGATTGTGTCAAAAGTTCATGTCTAATAATAGCCTGTCTCCAACAGATGTTCCAGGAATTAATCAGCCCTGAAGTGTTTGGTTTCTCGATTTTGGTGACTTGATTTCTGTAAGTGTAAATTAAATGACATGCAAGGGTAGCTGATTTAGACTAGGAAGTGGGTAACCATGGAGCAATAGCCTATATCTTCACCGCACCAATCACATATGGTAAACCACTCATCAAATCATCTATTCCCTTGTATCTACCTTGGAAAAGTTGTCTACTGAAAACTTTACCTGGAGTTTTCCTCAGTCTGTGCTTTAATTTGCATTTAATGTGATGCATTTTTTATCTAAATTAATTCCAATCACCCACCTTGATCACCAGTATCTTTGACAAAGGATTAAAAGCATCATTAATCTTAAAAAAGAGCAATCAATGAGATCATCAAAGAAAAAAAATAAATGAATTTAGGTTTGTGACTGTCTTGAAAGTTTCCCCTCAGCAACATCTCCATTCTCTAAGTTTCCAGAAGTAATTGATTTTGCAATACACCTCAGAGCACATCAATTTTTGTGCTGTTTGTTGTAAATACCAAAGCTGATGCACCACCCCCATTGGCAACCTCCCTCCTTTAAAACCAGCCTCAGGGTTTTCCACTGAACTTGGCTCTGGCAAAAGTTGAGGAGCTGTTCTGCTCCCGTGGGGGAAAACACAGAGTGACCCAGTGGTTTGCAACTGCTTCTCCTCAGATGACCTCAAGCAGAGTCATGTTCCATTGCTCAGCAGGGCCAACAGCTCAGGCAGACAGAGGATCAATAAACTGAGTGAACCTCACGGCAGCCCTGACTGCCCCTTGGCAGCCCCCTGAGGTTCCCCCACCGGGACCCCATGTCAGCACCCAGGGCCACCAGCCCCTGTCCCAGGGATGCTGCAGCAGGGCTGGTCTCCAGCTCCCCACAGCCCTACCCAGCTGAGCCATGTCCACCCATGAGCTCACATCCCAGCCTGGCCTTTGGCCCTATCCTGACTCAGGGAGGTGTCCCATGTGCAGGGCTGGGGCTGCTGTGGTGCCCGTGCATGGGGGTGGGATAGACCTGCTCTGCCAAACCATGCCCTGCTGGCCCTGCCATTGGGATCCCCCAGTGCTCCCATTCCAGGGAGCTGCCAGCCTGGCTGCACCCTCAAGGTGATGGGCAATGTCAGAGCCAAGCAAGGCACTAAGAGGGATGCCAGTCCTATGTTCTAGTGACTAGACAGCCGTGCCAGGTCCTGCAATAAGAAGATTTAGGCTTCACTACATGCCAAGAACCCCAGGAGAGGCACGCTGGCCTCCAAATGTGTTTGTAATTCCCTTCCTGCCATTATTATTTCCTCATTAGTCCTTGGCAGGCGATTGTGAGCATTGCCCTGAGCCTCATTGGTGTTGTGGGGGTCCAGCACGCCCCTTGACTGGGCAGAGCTGTTCTCCCACCCCGTGCCCATCTGTGTCCCCCTTTGTCACTGACACAGCATCTGCTGCTAGAGGGGAAGGGGAAGCACTCGAGGTGGGGAGGCACAATGACAGGGAGATGTTGTGCTCTCGCAGGATGGATGGCAGGTCTGCTCCCCCAGAGTTAGACCTCAGATAAATCCTCATTGGGGATGCATGGCCAAGCTCCTCCTTTGCCAGGCTATAATACATTACACTCTTAACAGAGGAAAAAAAAAGTTAATTACTTTCCAGATGCATTAGGGGAGTAGCTGTGAGTGCTTTCCTGTTCATCTTTTATTTATTATATATTACCTGTTTAAAAATTTATTGTTGTGATGCCTGTAATTGTTTGGGTTACAGCAGACCATGCTTACTGTATATATTATTTTCAGACCCTCTACAATATACTTTGCAAGACAGGAAACTGAGAGCCTGAATGTCATCTTGTGAGCAAGAAAAATGCTTCCTCCTGCCTAGCTGAACATTTAGGGCCAGACTCATTCCTTGAGAACTTCCTTGTTGTATTGCTGTGTTATGAATTTCTAGCCAGAACACTTAAGGGCACTGATTTGCAAAGCCAAATAGGAATCAATATTTTCCTCTTAACAGGCAAACTGTCACATAAAGAAATCTACTAAATATCTGCCTGTAGTGGTCCAGCCAGGTACTCACTCCACAGGCACTCTGGCATTTTTCTTTGCTGTTGAAAAATACCTACCTTTCAACCTACTCAATATTATAATATTTCTAATAATTCACTTAAAAGTAAATTATCTGGAGTCAAGTTCACTTTACCTTACATTTGTTAGTATTCTCTCTTCCATAAGATAATTTATATCCATGTGCAAAGAAGAGGATTTATTTATATTTTGAGTAAACCCTGATAAAAGCCACAAGAAAACCCCAAAGAAGTGACCCACTAATATAATTCTCATTTGTTCTGCTTGTGAATTTTTCCCATATTTCAGTTCAAGCCCATTTATAACTTGTTGTACTTCTTAAACTTTATTTTTTCCTCTTCTTCGTTTTCATGCATTTTAGTAGCACAGTTCTTCTCTAAAGCCTCAGAATATCCCCAAATAGAAAAAAAAAAATCCTTAAAATAAAATCTGCTTCATCACCACCTTGTCATCCAGCCTACGAGACAGTGTTTCCACTGACTTCTCTAAGCTGTGGATAAGGCCCCCTATGTCTTAATTACAGAGCTTAGCATAAGCTCTTTGCACAGAGTGCAGCTTTGTCACTGCACTGTGCTGTTCTGTGCACCTTCATCTGGAGGAGGCTGGTGCCTGGAAAACAATTTTGACATCACTGGTCCTGTAGAAACAGTAAGTCTTGGCCCAAAGAGCCTGCAAACTGTACAGGGAAGATGGACAAGATGTGGTGGTGGAAGGAGACTCCTGCATAAGGAAAGGATCTTGCTCAGTACTGCATCAGGGGTTTGGAATAGAGCTACTATGCTCCAGAAAACCAGCTCACAAACTGATGAGATCACTCCATTTTGAGGGGAAGCTGAGCATTTATTGAAATACTGGGACCACGTAGACTCTTTTCCCAGTATCTTCTCTCAACACTGTTATGCAAACGATCTCCTGCCCAATTTGCACGTGTTGCTGAATCTTGTCTTTAACCATTTCTATTAGTGTTGCATCTTTTTGCCATCTTTTGCTGGCTGACTGCAAGATAAAAGACTGCCATTGCACCGTATTTCATCTTTGAGATGATGTGTTGGTTCTCTGTGTCACTCATGCACATCATCTCTCCCAAACTCAGTGCTGAGGACGGCACAGAGTTTTTTGAGCTTGTAGGTTTCAGTTGCTTCAGGTCAGCCTGCCAACATTCCCTGGATGCCTATGGTTGTTTCAATGCCAGTGTGTTCATGCTGGGCATTAACAGGAATTTGAAACCTTCCTACCATTCTAGATAAGGCTTTATTACTCTCCTGTGTCACAGTGACTGTGGAACAACCAACCTTTTTAAAAGGTATTTTATGAGTGTATGTTGCTGGTTTGCCACTGTTTTCTCTCTTTTTCTTATTTTTTGACCAGTGGTCATGACTGCTAAGATTTACCATTCCCAGAGTCACCAGACACATCTATTCCTCCACAGCTTCAAAAAGCAATAACTGCAGCAGGGGAAACAACCCCTGTTGACTTCTCTTGATCCTTTTCCCAGGAGTCTCTGCTATGCAGAAATGTTTCTCAGGGCCAAGTCTCTTTTTCTCAGCAATCTATTCAGAAAGTCTGGACCAGATGGTTCACAATAATAATGTTGATGCTTTCAGTAAGCAACACTTTAATAGTTCATGTAACCTGAGGCTGCCTTAGGCATCACTTCATATTGTAGTCCTTCAAGGTCTCCCAGATATGAGCACCGACTGGGAGAAGAAGTCATTGAGAGCAGCCCTGTAGAGAAGGACTTGGGGGTTCTCCTGGATGAAAAGCTGCATATGAGCCAACAGTATGTCTTCAAACCCAGAAGGCCAGCCATGTCCTGGGCTGCATCCAAAGTGTGGACACCAGGGCCAGAGCGGGGATTCTCTNAATCTATTCAGAAAGTCTGGACCAGATGGTTCACAATAATAATGTTGATGCTTTCAGTAAGCAACACTTTAATAGTTCATGTAACCTGAGGCTGCCTTAGGCATCACTTCATATTGTAGTCCTTCAAGGTCTCCCAGATATGAGCACCGACTGGGAGAAGAAGTCATTGAGAGCAGCCCTGTAGAGAAGGACTTGGGGGTTCTCCTGGATGAAAAGCTGCATATGAGCCAACAGTATGTCTTCAAACCCAGAAGGCCAGCCATGTCCTGGGCTGCATCCAAAGTGTGGACACCAGGGCCAGAGCGGGGATTCTCTTCTACTCTGCCCCCATGAGACCCCACCTGGAATACTGTGTCCAGCTCCAAGGTCCCCAGCACAGGAAAGATGTGGATCTGTTAGAGCAGGGCCAGAGAAGGACCATGAGGTCTGGAGCACCTCTCCTTTAGAGGCTGGCTGAGGGAGCTGAAGTTGTTGAGCCTGGAGAAAAGATGGCTTTGAGAAGACCCCTGCAGTACCTTAGTGAGGTTTACAAAAAGGACAGAGAGGGACTTTTTACATGGGCAGTTAGTGACAGGACAAGAGACTATGGTTTTAAACTGGAAGAGGGCAGGTTTAGGTTACATGTCAGGAAGAAACCACTCGATGGGTAGTGAAGCGCTGGCACATGTTGCCCAGAGAAGCTGGGGATGCCCTGTCCCTGGAAGTGTTCAACGCCAGGTTGGATGGGGCTCTGAAAAACCTGGTCTAAAGAATGTCATTGCTGCCCATGGCAGGAGAGTTGGAACTGGATGATCTTTAAGGTCCTTTCCAACCCAAACCATTCTATGGTTCTACTCTTAGGGGGAAGTTACAAAATCTGAATAGGTTCTATTTCATTTTGGTCTCTGTGGGTATGGACTGATGGAGTTCCCTAGCCTGATATAAACAAAAGCAGCAAGGCTGCTCCACCAGAAGAGGACCAAGAGTCATCCATCCATCCATCCATCCATCCATCCATCCATCCATCCATCCATCCATCCATCCATCCATCCATCCATCCATCCATCCATCCATCCATCCATCCACCATCCATCCATCCATCCCTCTGCCCATCCCTCCTTTCCAAGCCACACCAGACCAGAACTCTAAACAGAGTCTTCCTAAATGCCTTCCAAACCATCCCACATCTAAGCAAGGTCCAGACTTTCTCTTCCTGTTAGACTTTTTTTCTGAAAACCCTTTATGTTTCTCAGGCAGAATGCCCTTGTCTTAGAAGGGTTCATAGCATTCATGTGTAGTCTCTTTCAATGAGAGAAGCCAGATGCCCTGCTTTTTTAATGAGTGAGCCAGAGCCTTTTAATACATTTAAAAGCTGATACAAGAGTCTAGTCATTCCTAACACCTATACCTAATTAATTTCTAGTTTCTCAATTCCTAATGTCCACCTGCTATGAGACAGTAAGGACTCTGCCCTCAACCTAACTTCTCTAGCTTTCCTCTTCATGCAGATTTGGTTTTCCCTTATCAGTCTTCTGGGTTTGTGGGAATACTTTTGTTTCCCAGAAAATCCAACACTTGTGGCAGTCCAAGACCTGCCATGTCACCAGTTCACTTTGCTCTGAGGTATCACTTTGTTCACCTGTTACTCAACCTTTCTCCTGGCTCTGGGTCTCAAGGCAGCACATTGCAAATAGCACATGCTGCGTTAACAGTTTGCAACCACTCTGGGTTTTTAAAACTAAAATGGGTCTTTTGCAAATAAGCAATTTACAAAGATGCCAGAATTACACACTGCCCAGTGAGAGCCTCTTCTACACTTCTTCTATCTTCCACCTTTCAGCTATGTTGAATCCTAAATGTTCTTACAGATCTCTGAGACATTATGCTCTCCAGCAAATATCAGCTCTAGAGAAAACTCATCTACTGAGACTTTCTTTTCTTTATTTTTCTTTTTATCCTCCTAATTCTGAGATGTTAGCCATTAAAAAATGTTTACAAGGGTTTATTGCTTGTGGTGTTTCTTTCCTGGAATGCAAAGCAGCTAAAAAAGTAGTTTAAGATGCCTTCTGGAAATATCATATATGTTCTCCAGGAAATGTTATGATAGCTTGTGGTGCCATAATGCTTGGTTTCCATTAACTAATACTAATGGTTTGACGATGTGATAACTCATGCTAAGAGAAAATGTAGCTTTTAACTAAAGCTACAATAACATCTCACTGTAGTGTTATAAAGAACTCCTTACTGAACTAAATGCCAGCACACTTCATGCAAATGCAGTCTGTTCTGGATATGTGCACCCCATGTCTCAGCTACCTCTTCCCTCAGCAAGTCTGGTTCATCTCCCTTGGGAACTGACCCTGACACTGTGACTTGTGGGTGTGTAATTCTCCAGTTGTACTAAGGCCAGTAATGATAACATCACATCATTCTCTAGCAAAATAGTGACTTTGGAAATCATGAACTGATATATCTTTCTGGGCCTCTGCAGGATATCCCAGAGACATTTTATTAACTTGAACCATCACATGAAGGTAGCATAACTCCCTCCCACTTCCACAAATCCAGAGGGGGATACATGGCTTCCATGAACTCAGTATAAATCACAGCATTGAAAACCATGCTCAGCCATATCTTTACCAGCGAGGTTTCCTGACTGTGCCACACCATCAGTGCAGTTACATCAGTGCAAACACTTATACCTGTGACAAGCTCACTTTCACTTAAGAAAGCAAGCAAAAAATCCTTTGCAGCAGTTCCTGTTTTTTTTTTTTTTCCTAAGTGCAATAATATTTTCTGATTTTAAGGATCATGCTACTCATCTTTAAAATTCGCACTCTTTCAAGAAGCTGGGAGTCAACATATATTCTCCTATTTGGAACAGAAAACAGCTGTGTCAACTATTGACTGCTGCATAATTCAGTTAGTTCCTACTTTTGCATATGCAGAAAGATCAGTCTGGAAGAGTGAGATGTAATGGAGTATAAGGAATATTGTAAATGGGAAGTATTTTCTTTAATTACGCTTCATTAAGTTCTAGTAAAATAATTCTAAGCAGCTTAAGAACTGTTACACATAGAAACAATACTTAAAAACAAGCATGACACCCGCCATTTTCCTCCCATGAGATGAATCCTTTGCCTTCCTATACATACAAACACAGACACATCCAATTTTATTTAGTTACCAAGTGACTCATAAAACAAAGAGCTTTGTGTAACCATCATTGCATTAAGTGAAGCCATAATCAATTATATATTGTTTGCTGGTCTTTTAAGTTGCATCCTCCTGCCTTAAGCTGTGGGTTTATAATGGAAGGTGGCGCGTACATTTGAAAAGATGGATGTTTCAATGGGTGTGTTGAGAGCCCTTGGATTATTTCTCACCCGTGGGCTTTTTTTCATGTGTTGTACCACTCTAAAGGTACCTTAAAATACTTAGGTTTTCATAAAGGATCAGCTGCCAATTCCTTATAAAGGGTGCACCACTGATGCTGAGGGAATTTCAAAAAATCTCATGTCTTCCTGCATCCAGCTGAGATTCCAGTCAGGAGGAGGATGTGGAGATAGCCCTGTATATCACTCCACAGCAAGACACAGCAACACTGGCTGATAGATTTACTGGAGTGTGGGGATACTTACTCCTCAGGGGGTTTGAGCTAAAAATGATTAAGAGAGAGAGTGGTTAAAAATTCAATTGAATGTCCATGTCAGCTTGTGAATCAGGGAGGGTTTTCCAGATGGTGATAAAGTAAAGCAAGGAGATGTTTTTCTAAGCAGTTTCTCTAGAGAAAAAAAGCTGCAGTCACTTGTTGCATTTAGAAAGCTTGAAGCAGGGAAAGGATAAGTCTGGGATGTGCTGGCAGGTTTCTGCTGGGGCTTGGGGTGAATGTAATGGACCTGCTTCTCCCTCTGTGTCAGGGAGTGAGAGAAGGAACAATGCCAGGCTGAAAGGAGGAAATAAGGGGATTAAACAAAGAGCTCTAATTCTGGAATTAACTCAGTGTGCTGTGTCTGCCCTGAGAGCTGAATACAATGGCTTTCAGTTAAATACATTTTTCTGCTGAGCTGGTTTTTGGAATGGCTCATTGTAATGACTTCCTAAAACACTGAACTTGAATAAATAGAAAGGCTCTCAGGGACTTGCTCCAACAGAGCTTTATTTCTTCTACTCTAACATTCTCCATGTTCTTTCCCACCAGTAATGGTTGCTACAGGAGCCAATGCAAAGCAATCCCTACCTCATAACAAGGCACACCATTTGCAACCCAAGCCAATTGTCATGTTGCTGCAGCAGGAAATAAAGGCAGGGGCTACAGTGGTATTTAGTTATCTTACATATGTCATGTCAGAACTGAATCAATG
The DNA here is from genome assembly GCA_013399695.1 of Formicarius rufipectus. NCBI lineage: Eukaryota > Metazoa > Chordata > Aves > Passeriformes > Formicariidae > Formicarius > Formicarius rufipectus. The sequence goes on along the minus strand of VXAU01004724.1, from coordinate 550,072 downwards.
TTGGATAAGAACACAGGAAACCGAACTACCTGGATAATTCACTCTTGGAAGGTTTTGAGGCCTAAATATTTGCAGGGGCAGTATTGCAGCAATGAAAGAACTGGATGTACATAATAAAAAAATGAATTGCAGTGAAGTAATGTAAAAGACTACAGAAGTAAATAACCCCACTTTTCATCTTATGCTGTTGCAATGCCAAGGTATTCGGACCAGTTTTTGGGCAGGATATAATGTTCATAACAAAAGCAGCCATTCTATAAAATTGGATTGCTTCCAGGAAAATTTGCAAAGGAATATGAAAGAAAAATGCATCCACAGGCATAAAGGGCAGCACTCTGAGGTTAGCAAAACAGCAGTGTTCTTTCTTGGATTCCCTAATACATTTTCAAGCCTAGGTATTACAGCTGACCAGCTAAGAACACATAATCCACTTTAATTGAACATTTTACTGCATGTTTCCTGGAGCTGTGGAACAGTGATGTCTTCAAGGAAAGATAATAGCTGTGTCTGTGCTCTCAGGGGCAGCCCTCGGACCTTGCTCAACACCAGGTTTGTCTTCCTTGCATGCTGGAAACCTATTATTCTCATTAGATGTCAAAGTGTGACACAATAAGTTTAACCTGCTGCTGGAAAATGCAGGTTGAGTAACAAAAAGAGTGCTCTGAGGGAAGGAAATCCAGGCAGCTCAATGCAGTACAGCTGGGTGATTAAGCAGGGTCTTCATGGGAGGCATTTAAGGTTTAATCCTACTAGTATAAGTAATTTTTAGCAGGCAGCATCAAGGGGGTGTGTGTATGTATGTTTGTGTTTAATCCATTGTCTGGCATAAAATTTACCTGATTTAACTAATCTGGGTGAGGGATGAGGAAAGAGAAGGTGTCCAATTTGCAAAATCAGCCCTGGATTCTGCAGGTCCAGGTCTTCCCAGGTTTCACCAGCAAAACAGAAAAACTATCCGATGAAAATATTCAAAAACTTTTCCCAGAAATATCCTTCTTCCTTGAAAAGGGCACTTTAAATCTGTCACCTGCATAAAATTTAGCAGTTGTTGCTCTCCAGAGAAGCACTGCAGCCTGTTGAAACTTTATGCTCTTCACTTCACTGAATTTAACATGAAAAAAAAATAATTAGGAAAAGAAGTTTTTTTGAACTATTTGAATGGTTTATGTGCTGTATTATTTAGAGGTAGGAATAAAACAGGCCCAACTAGGTATTTATTTTGCCTTGAACCTGTTCCACTCATTCTCTGCAAAGTTTTAAATTAGGGTTTTTTCAGTTTACTTGATGGAAATAAGGGCAAGGAAGACAATGACAGCAGGAAGGAAGGGTGCAAAAGAAAGGGGATTGACACCAACAGGAATTATGAAGAGTGTTTTTTCTATTTTCCTTTTCTTTACAGAAACTTTTTGCCGTATCAAGAGTGATGCAACTTCAGTGGTTCCAGGTTTGAAACCAACAGTATAAAAGCAGTTAAAATAGTCATCTCACTGATAGGAGCTTTTACCAGGGGATCTCAGAGCACTCTATCTTTATCCTGCCCTATTCTACAGTGCAGCTATTTGAAGAACTGAAATCATCATTGCCCGCCCATGCATTTCAGCAATCACACAACATTTGTTTTTATTTTTATTCTTAAACTCTGCCTTAAGGCATTATCAAATGACTGACGTTTCTTCCTCTCACCTTAACCAAAATGGAATCTTGGCTCCATTCTCAAGAAGTGTTGGCATGCCTTCACATTTCTGTATCTATTATGCTTTTTTATTATAGGTTTGCTTGCTATCCTAAGTAGGATCATCGAAGGAAAGATATTTACTGTCCAAGCTGTGAGGGAATTTAAGAAAGTTATTTGGACTGAGGTTGAACAATTGATGCAGATATATGGTACAAAGCTCTTGTCCTGATAATACTGTCTCACCTGGTTCAGATTTTTTGAGTTTATGGGTTAATATTGCAGTGGCAGTCTTTATAATAAGCTAGATATCATCTGTATTCTCACAGCCAGCATAAAATGATCACATATGCATCAGCCCATTGCACTATAGTTAAGGTGCCAAAGATTTAACTTTATACTCAAGTCTGATCTGGGGCCAATTTTTAAAATCCAGAACTGCAGAGATCCAGTGTTTATGATAGTAGGACCATCCAGCTGTGGCTTCATAAAATCCATGAGTGTTGCTTCATCATTAGTGCAATATTTCAGTGACAGACCTCAACATCAATTAGAGAATTCGGCAGTAAAGATTAGCAGCAATCATTTAGTGTCCCTTAAAGACAGACTGAGGAAAACCAAAACTGACTGGTTTAGGTCAGATAAAATATGAATTAGAACCCATTATTTTCAATAGAAACAGATTTTCCCATCATATTTTGCCACAAAAAGAAAAAAAATAAAAAGGGGAAAAAACAAACCAAAAAACCCCTAACAAAAAAACAAAACCCAAGCAAACAAACCCTGTGAAATAAAAGTAACATAAAATAAAACACATGAAATCAACATATTTCTTTAGTCTACTGGTCAAGGTGATCAGTCCATTCATGAAAATCCCCGTTTTAAGAGGAGAAAAGTTGTATTTAGGTACACTGAGTGTTTCAATATACTTCAGTAGTGTGTTTTTCAAGACATTTGAAATTTATGGAATGTTACTGGTAAAGTAGAAATTCTTCTCCCTCACTCAAACAAACTGAGCATTTATTTCCAGATGTCTTAGACAAAAGGAGGCATATTAATCCTGTCATTGTCTTTAAACATTATCTGACATAACAATAAATTACTTTCTTGAGTCTGAGAAGAGTCGTGAAAATAATGGACCTGGGAAACAAGAGAAAAGCAAAGCCACTCAAATAGAATGTTAAGTTGCACATGCAGTGTACTAATGGCCCCAGAACCAGAACTCATTCACCTCTGGTAGAAACTCTCTCTTTTATTTGGGTGTGGAAAGGAAAAGAAGGCCAAATGTCATGAAACTGGGAGGTATTAGTTTCATGCAATTACTTATTTGCCAGTATTACCCCACTATCATAGCTGGGAGATGCCTCAGCTGAGGTCCAGGAGCACCTGCCCATCCCAGACAGCTCCTGCTTGAGGGAGCTGACAGGACAGAGGCAGGGAACACACAGCAAGGGGGGGGAAAAGGAAGTATCATCTCCATTTTCTGGACAGGCAAGGGTGATACAGAGAGAAGGTAACAGGGAAGTGGAGTGCTTTCTGTGTTCTGAGGGGGGATGGCAGCTCTTCTCCAGAACCACAGTTGCCCTCAGGGATGCCACAGGTGCTCTGCAGGGTTTTGGTGGGACATAAGCATTAACAAGCCAATGGCCACATGGACCTTTTACTTCAATGACATAGTGGAAGACAGCAATAGACATCAATGACCGGTAGGAAATTCCCTCACAGCAGTGAATCTGAGGCTGAGCAGTAGGAAAAATCCTAACTTTTGCCCTTCTGTGCTTTGTCCTTGTCTCCTCTGGTTCCAGGGAGGCCTTAAAAGGGATGGGCATGTCCCAGATTTGAAGCGAAAGGAAACAAGAATCTGTCAGTGACTTTTTATAGAAAAGCTGATGCTCAAGTAATGAAAACAACATTCACCCAGCTGAGAGACAGCAAAAGAACAGCATTTATTCTTTATTCCTAGCATGTGATCTTGAGTTCTCTGTGCTTCCCTTCCTGCCATCCAAGTGCAGACTGCAGTAGCACAGGCAGCCTGCAAACTCTGGGTGAAATTCTTGTCTGAAAGGTATTATGCATCTTCCACATTCTGTATCATCAACATGTGGGAATAGAGTGTTTCAGAAACACACCTTGCTTGGATCTAGATCTTCTCTGATTGAGTTCCAAGTTTTGACACTGGGCCACCAGACAACCTCATCTATCAATAATGTGGACTACTTTGTGGAACATGTTAATAGGGGTGCATGCACATTATAACCTAGAAATTCTGGGTTATCACTGGTGCTTGCAGCTGCCATGGCAACAGAGTTGGTAGGCATCTTTTAAAAAGTTGTTTTTTTTTTCTTTCTTTTAAGGACTCCTTGAAAGCACTATGCATTTATCATCCAGCATGCACAAACAGCTTTAGCTATGAAAACAGTTTGCCTACAAAATGATAGACACTGTCTCATTTTAGTTTCTCTATAGCTCCTATTTTTAGTTCTACATTCATGCTACTGCATTTAACAAGATTTTCATTAAAGCCCTTATTTTTATGGCATATAACTAAGCTAGATTTTCAGGACCTTCCAGTGCTCAGGTTTTAGCTTTGTAATTCTCCTTGATGTTACTGGGAGTTGCCCAAAGCAATTTTCCTTGAAGACTTTTGAAAATTTAAGTTTCGCTGCCTTTGTCTAGTAACAGCTTTAAAAACCTGTAAGCTAAATCAGTGGAAAAATAAAAGTTTGCTATTTTCAAATGAGCATAGAACTAGTGAGGATTAATCCACAGAATGTAATTATTTTGATTCTCCACAGCTCTAATATTTTACCTCGAGGAGCACTGGCAATATGTTCCCTGGAATAACCACAGTTTTCTACGCCTTTGACAGGTGGCACTTCTGTGTTCTCCAGAGGGACTATTTAAACTTTAAGCAAGTCATGTAAGGACTGTACAGACTGTGCAATACACAATCTCTATCTGGCTGTCCTAAAGCCTTCAAAAACATGAAAGCTTAAAGACAGTACCAACAATGTGAATTCTTGTTTGCCCTTTTGGAAAATGGAGACACTGACAAGCTAAGCCATATTAACTGACTCAGTAAGCCAATCCCCAACTCTGCCACTGGCCTGGGATCCCCCTTGAACCCATTTCTTGGGATCAATCACAGGATTATCTTTCTTTCCTTCTTAAATGTGCACTTAAGGGACTTGATAGAGACAGCATGGACAGTATGGAGCATGGAGTGTTCCAGTTGACAATCTGGTCCAAATTTTTAGAAGACTGGATTATATCTGCATGCTTTAGGAAGAGTTTGGAAGCCTGCCATTTATCATCCTTTATTAGTGTTGTGGACCAGGCCTGCATTCTGCTAAGTGATCACTTGCAAATCAATTGCAGGTGCCTTTGTGGGAAAAGATGACACACATTCTCTAGAAAAGCATGATTCATGGCACAGCAGAGAAGGAAACTCTTGCTTTCTGCACAGTTCAAAACTGCCACCAACATTAACACTTTCATGGTAAGTCAGCTCCAGGAAGTGTGTTTTTTAAAATTGAGTCTGGATATCTTCAGGGACTGGAGACTGTGCTTAAAGAGGTTTTGTGTTTTCATGAAAATAACCTTTCCTGAACTGTAGAGTCCAAAGCAGTCAGACCACACAGTAAACTGATAACACCCTTTTTATTGTGTCTAAGTCTCTTCTTTTGCTCCTGCATCCCTCTGCTCTGCTCTGCACCTTACCTGCCTGACCTTTAAGAGCTAGTGGAGTCACAGTCAAGCTGGTCTGGCTACAAGCCATCTTTTGCAATGGATTCAAACAGATTGGTGAAGAATTAAGATGTTTAAATTCTCGTTTATTGTGTGAAGCCATAAACTTACACTCTGGACTGCCTACACAGTGTTATCAGGATAGTACCTGTATGCCTCTCTGACATGGGATTAGTGCCCAAGAGGCATGCTAAGACAGGAATTAACTTGTGGTTGTTGTGATTTACACTGAAATTTTTGAGTCAGATTCTCCACAGACCTGATTTGTGTTGCGTCTTGAAGTCAATGGGGCACATGGAGTCACTTTATTTGGAGGTTAGAGCTTTTATAAAGCAGGTTGTTTTTCTGTCCTGTTAAAATTCATAACACTTCATGAAGTATGTGGAGGAAGAGTTTTCTAAGTACTTCTCTAGTAGAGAAAAAGTGCAAATGCCCTTCAAAGGGAGTTGAATATGATACTACCTTGCACAAAGCAGTCTTCTCAGAAAAGAAGGAAAAAGGAAAAACAGATCATGAAAAGTGGATTCCTTCATTTGTACAAAATCAAAATTGACAAACACTGAGCAAAATGTACAATCTTTACTGTCATCCACCCATCATCCTCAGCTTTGTGATACTTTCTTTGGATCCAGGTCTGATTTCCTGCAGAAATACTGACCAGTAAAGAGATTTCTGTGATTATCTGGCAGTGAGATCTGCCCAGCAGTGAGAGTGGCAGCCCCTCAGCCAGGCAGTATTTTCTGATGGGTCCATCCAGCGCTGTGGCTGTTAGCACCAAGGCCCTCTGGCCCCTGGTAAAGTTTGGTGAAAAATGTGACATAGTCTGCTGTGAAAGTACTATAATAAGAAATAATATAAAAATTACAAGTGGAACTGATACCAATGTAACAGGATGATGTCCCTGAAATCAAGTTCCATTCTATTTGCTGCTTATGGAATGACTTTTTACAAAGAGGAATTGCTGAGGAAGTTCTTTGTCTTATATGTGAATGTCCTTGTTCATGTCTCATATATTAAACTTATTTTAACCTTCTTACCAATTGGTTGTTTATCTGTAAGCTTGGGATAGTTTTAAAACACTGGACCTTCCACATTTAGCCTCTGTATCTGTCAGCAAGGAACAAAACCGAGTCACAGAGGGTAGCTCTGCATTTGTGCTTCAATGAACTTTCAAAGATACCTTTGTTGCCTTCTTCTCTTCCTTATGCCTTATTAGCTTGACATGACAGAGTTTAAGATGCCTAAAATTCACTCATGTCTTAGTGGTTTTCCTCCAAAAGGATGCAAGTGATTTGGTGGAACCTTTTCTAGATCTGCACAGCATATGGAATGAGCTAGCAAACAGTGAAAGAGGCAGAATTTTCCCCTGAGTTTGGTTCCTTCCTTCCTTTCAAACCTACAAACAGTCAATGCTGCTTCACAGGAACTGTTGTGTGAGTGCACAGCAGCAAAGACGACTCTTCTGTCCCATCAGAAGACTTTATACTCCAAATGATTTCTTACAAGACTTATGCCACTTTCAGTACTATAAGTCAAATAAGACTTGGCTGGTGTTGGAGAAGATGGCAGAAGTCCCAGCAGAGTTGTTTCAAAGCTCATTGAATGCAGCTACCTGATCAGTCCCATCCTACCCTTTACAACACATCATTTGCCACAGCTGCTGGCTTCTACTAAATCAGGGGAAGAACTGACAAAAACTGGCACTACATCTTTTAAGAGGCAGGGAAGCTTATTTCAAGAGTTTTGAGGAGAAGGTTGCTCCAGTGAGGCTCTAAAACACCAAAATTGGAAATTCGTATCAACCTACTCTAATGTGAAGAACTGTGGTGAAGATCTGATCTGACAAAAGATCTGATCACATGGAGCTCCTTATGGATCAGAATCCAGAATCTGGATTTACCCCACCTAACTTTAGGCATGTATGTAAGACTTACAACTACTTTGAAAACAATGGAAAGAACAAGCACACCAAAAAGGTTATTCAGGTTATAGATAAAGCGAATTACTCAGTGGAAATGCCATTGTCTCCCTAGTTTTGAGTGATTTTACACGGCTGCAGCCCAAACACTGTCCTACCCTTTGTTTTTGCTGGGAAGAAATTCACCTCCAAGAGTCTACAACAGAAACTCTTTCTTTCTGTCATTTATACTGGTGAGATCCCCGTGCTCAGGGCTCCATATTCCTCCACAAATTATGACAACATTTATGGAAGTAGCTAATTGTATGGGGTTTGCATGGCAAGGTTTTGGTAGCAGGAGGGGCTAGAGATCTGTCTTCTATGAGAAGCTGCTGGAAGGTTCCCCATGTCCAGCAGAGCCAGTGCCAGCCAGTGCTGGTCAAGGCTGAGCCCATCAGCAACGATGGTGGTGCCTCTGGGAGAATGGATTTAAGAAGAGCAAAAAACTGTTGTGCAAAGGCAGCCAGAGAGAGGAGTGAAAACGTGTGAGAGCACCAGCCCTGCAGACACAAAAGTGAAGAAAGAGCAGGAGGAGGTGTGCCAAGTGTTGGATCTGAGAGTTCCCTGCAGTCCATAGAAATTCATAGTGGAGCAGAGATCCACCTGAAGCCTGTGGAAGACCCCATACCAGCAGGTGGATTCACCCCAAAATGGCTGCAAACCCTTGGGTTTATTTTTGGGTTAGTCTTGTATTTCACTCCTGTGTATTATTGACATCCTATAACTATCAAAAAGCATGCTTTCCATGCCCTGGGAGCAACTCAGAAAATTTGAGGCCAGCAAGTTTCTGCTTTTCTAGTTGTCCTCAGTGGACAGTGTTATGAAAGTGAATAAGAAGCCTCAGTGTAAATATAAGATTCTGGGTGCACACATCCTTTGCAATCAATAGGAAAAAAACATCTGTTAATACTTTTAGAGCTGATAAAAAAGTACTGATCTTCAGAGCTCTCTTAATGTCCAGAAGCAAAGCTGAAAGGGAGGTGTTTGTCAGACCCAAGAGGAGATGCATGGAAACGAGAAGGTAAATTTGATGCAGAGAGGGCTGATATTTTCTGCTTCTGGTTCCCACCATGCATGCAGGGTGTTAAGGCAAAGATAATTATCATTTCTCCCCACATTTGTCCTAGAGCAGTCTGTGACCTGGATTGTGGTGTCTGCCTGCTAGTGGAAAAAACAATAGAGCTGCAGTTTCATTGTAAAGTGTATAGAGACAAAAGGTACAGCACAAATTAGCAAAGTTGAATGGCTGTCACGTACATGGTATATCATGAAATGACACCAGCCAAGAGTCAGCTACATTTGGCCTAAAGGACCAATAGCTTGGATAGGGAAAGAATGCAGATACTGATATGCTAAATTACTAACTCATCATAATGATGGTGAAGCAGAGACTCAAACTGCTTTTACAGAGGCACTGCCTTGCATGATGCATTATCATGAGATGATGTGATCTGACAAGTTAGTGAGTTTTTCACCCCTCCTCTATCGGGGGGAGACTTTCTTCCTGCTTCTCAGCAGAGACAGTATTGATTTGCTGAGCTCAGAATAACCCTGTGGGTGAGAGCTGTTGTGGTCTCATACACAGCACTTGTCTGAAATCTGTCTTCCCCAGACAAAATTTTGAAAGAGAAAACCTTTCTCACTCAGGCTGGGATTCAGTATGGTCAGAGATGCCCTGGGCTAGAAAAGGAGAGGAATAGGAACAAAGTGGGTCATAACATGAAGATCTGTAGAGATAAACTGTCAGCACACAATATGTGAAGCCAATCCACAGTTTAGCAGGGCAGAGCATCACACCTTTCAGAATCAGCATCAGGTAGCCCTGACTGGTATTGTGGGCAGCTGCCTGGCTCATAGCTAGCTGGAGGTGGTGAACTGGCACATAAAATCAGTAATTCACAATTCCATTTGCACACCAAATGGATCTTCTATTGCAGAAGGCTAGGTGGGGCATAATCAGAGGAGAGACCCACTTCTCACCTGCCTAGGCAACTTGGATATGCATGTCACAAAAAATCACCTGGGTTAACCATGTAACTCTTTTACATTTTGAGCTCCTTGTGTTATCCACGGTTTGATGACAAAGCACAAAAATTGGACCTGAATGAAAATAATTTAGGTAGCAGAATACCACTTAGTGGGTTTGCCCCAAGACATCAAAGTTTGTTCAGAAAGGAAAATCTGCAGTGCCTTCTTCTCCAGCTCATCACCTTACCAGCACAGAGCCCTCTTTTAAATTGCACTGATTTATGTCAAATCACCACATTACTAGAATATAACGCAAACAACTCTTTGTCTGAAAATGTATGATCACCAACTCTTAAAGATAATTTTAGCTGAGTATCAACTGGCATTCATGACAGGCAGAACTACCATAAGGTGAGGACCCACCTAGATAAAACACTATGCTCCAAGTTCCGCACTGCCCTTTTAAAAACTCTTCCCATCCTGAGCACAGGCATCACACCCCTTTATGAAAAGAAGCATTGACCATAATATGTAGCTTGATTTCACAACTGAAACAAGTAACCAGCATAGTAAACAATCCTTTTTTCATCTCCAAGAATTTCTTAAAATGCCTTTTTGTTCTGCAGAGAGTTAACATGGATCTCGTGTAGAAAGAAGCAGGTGGAGTATGAGTGTGTGTACACAAGCATATGTGCATGGTGCTCATGGGTTGGGGGTTTGACAGCAGTGGGGTCTGTTTATATGGGGACAAGGAAAATATGTTTTCTTTGCTCCCTTCAGGAGCAAATGAGCAGTGAGTGGGTGGGAGACGTGGGGAGTGCGTCTGTCTCTAATCATCTGTGTGCTGGGTGGCTGAGGGAGTGTGCTGAAAGGGATGCTGCTGCTTCCCTGGCCAAGCATGTGTGTGTCATGTTGTCCTTCTGAGACAAAGAGCCCCTGGTACATGTCCATGCAAGTCTTGTCCATTTTCATGCAGGATGGATCTGGGCAAAACATATAGTCCAGGCACTGCAACAATACACACTCAAATGTAGAAGAATGCAAGAAGCCAACAACCTGATATAATTTTTCTTTGTTACTAAACTTACCTTACCATTGCACCCTAACAGACACTGCTGATCCTCTACCCGACACTATAAAATCCACTAGTTCCTGAACAAATGCATTGTTTTAAAAAGGAGTACAGACTTCAGCAGCACTGATGGGCAGTATAGTGATAGCTACCTACACCACTTTGTAATCCATAGGGGCAGCTGGGCTGAGGGACTGGGAAGTGCTCCAGAGACTCATCACTTGCACAAATCTGAGTACTTGAGACAGAAAAAGACCACTTGAAAAGAAGAGCATAGGCAAAGAAAAGGAGCAATACACTGGAATAAGCAAGGGCAGGTAGGCAAAAACACAGCACAGGGAAACTCCCAAATGTGTGACTGTGCAGAAAAAGGAAGATGAATCCTGTTCAGGTGAATACAAACTCTTCAGCTAGAGTAGTTCACATTGAAGGAGAAAGATCAAAGAAATTCAGTGAAATTAGTCAGCTGAATTTTAATATGCTACCAAGTAAAGACTAAGGAAAACCTTATAAATGACAGTAAAAACACTTTATAGAGATCAAAGTTTAGCTAGAGATAAAAGACAGAACAACAAACTACCATTTTGTAATTTCCATCCCACCCCCGACAACATTTTTCCTGAATTATTTAGGAAGAGACCAATATGACTTTTTGGGGGGAGACATCTTTGATGGGGCTCCTTAAATCTCAGAAAGCAGTTCAGTTGCAGTGGTCCCTGGCAAGTTTGCTATCAATTTCAACAGTATCTGAATTGGGTACATGGTAAATTTAACAATGAAAATAAACCAGACACTTTTAGTTCCTTATAGTGTGTCCCAAATAGCTTATAAAACACAAATGCTTCTTCAGTCATTAGGGATGAACAAGTCCCCTGGCATCTTAAATAGAATGCGAAGTGTGGATCAACCCGGGTAATAAATTGAATTAATGTGGCAAAGACATAGGCTGATGTCAAACTGATGTTACGGGACTGACTTATATTGAACTTCTCCTTGGAGACAGCAACATGGAGAAATGGTTAGTGCTTCATCTCTAGCACAGCTACCAAGCAGTCTGTTGCCATGCTACAGTATCTAGGTGGCACCTAACTGGGCCACGTAGAGGAAAATCCTGGTTCTCTCAGAGTCATTCCTTGGATGGGCTGCCAGCAGGAAGCTCACGTACATCAGCTCTGTGGGCTGCCTTCCCCCAGATGCTGTTTGGACCCAAGGAAGGTGAGGACATGCCACACAGCACGATCTCTCCCTCACTGTGGCACACTATGGGATGACAACTTCACACCCTCTGCTTCTGCACTGTGGGAGAGACTGTGGAGCTGAGCCATGTGCTAGAAGCCTTTCACATCCCTCTGTGCCTGAGCTCCTGTTTTCTGTAGAAGAACTGAACCCATTTAGCATGTAAATGTGCCTCTGGAGAAACAAAATGGAGGGTGGGATTTGCCAGATGAAACTTCACAAGAGCGAATCTAAAGAATGGTGGGAAATAATTTGAAAGGGGATATGAAGGGTAGTAAAAAGCTGAAAATGGAGAAAAAATTATCGTGGAAACAAACCAGAGAGGTAGAAAACAAAAATGAAGGTAAGAAAGAAGAAAAAAAGATAGGATGAGTGAAAGTTATGAAAATGTTCCCCTGAGTTAGATGAAAGGAATGGAAATGGTCAATGACACCTTCATCTGGGTCTCTTATTATGTGTAATTGCCTAAATCAGACACAATGTTTTAGAAGTCCCAGTGCTGGAGAGATGCAAGGCTGTGGTTGTGTCTCCTGTCACAATGAGAAGCAGTCCCATGCAGTGAACTTTCATATCTAGAGAGTCCAAAACCTGCACTATTTGTTTTTGACCCAAGCAAACATGCATTTTTTATGGTTCTAGCAGTTACTCTTCACACTGAAGCAATTCTGTGATTGAATGATTGAATTATACAAAATCCTGCACATATTGAGCAACTCAGAGGTTGAGCTGCACTTCACATGCCCACATATTTTCCAGCCCTCAGTGTCTTTGGGGTAGCCCACTGACTATATGGAAGGCACTGCAACTCTAGCACTTGACTAAAAGCAGCGGTGCCTTTCTAGGGGTTTCATGAACTCTGACTGGAAGTACACTTTATCATCAGCCCCTTTCCAGAGTTTTGTGGATCAGCTTGGGCTCAGGCTGAGGAACACCAATGCCAAGCCTCCTCTGTAGTTTCTCCAAAATTAACTGTGCGACACATGGAGAAAACAAATACCACAAAAATATAACCCATGAAAGAAAAATCAAGTTTGGCTTGCCTCCTTAAGCTACAAACACAGTTCTCTCCCTGCTATGGACTAGTCAATGTTTGCAGTTGGAGACGGATACGCTCTTTGAGAATTCTGAGAAGGGCAGTGAGCTGGCATGGTAAAAGCACTTAACGGGATTGCTGGTTTGAGGTGGAGCCCAAACTCAGTCACTTTAGGTTCTTCTGCTAGAGCTAGGCACCACTTACCCCCCAAAACAACATCAACTACATGTGACAGCTGCTGCTGCCTCGTCTTACCTTCTTTGCAACACATCACCCTGGAGTGATAAGCGGACTAGACAGAAGATCCAGAAAGGAGCTCCTACTGAACATTCAGAAAAGAATGTCACCTCACCATTACCATCTCTATGAAATATTGCAGAAAAAGCACTGGCAGGGACAGACCCAGAGTGAGGCCAAGGAAGCCTCCCACTTGTGGCATTGCCATCTTGGATCCAGGCCAAACAACTGCACAGGTGTTTTCTGTGACACTCATAGACAAAATCTCCACCAGATCTTCAGGTGTCATCTTAGATCAAATGCTTAAATTTCTTCCAGCAACCTGTTCTGACTCAGAGAGGTTGGACAGGAACAGTGCAGCCCATCTATCTGGCCACATGGAGCTGTTAAGAGGGAAGCTTTGACCTCTACCCCCAGGACTGGGATGAGAAGAAGGGGTGGCCCAGTGACAGATTGGTTACAAACATACAACTTCCAATAAATTCAAAAGTTACATAACCAATGGGAAATATATTGCAGCTATGGCATCATTAAAATCCTCTTTATATTTACCTGGGCATCTTTTAAAAATGGTTTGAAAGTAATAAATACCAGTGAAGGTCACAATATAGTTAAGAGAAGGGCAAGCCAAAATTTCAGCTGGGAAAGAGCACTTAGGAAGTCCTGGAGAAGAAAGTAATCCTGTTCTTGCCAATTTGCACTAACTGAGTACAGTGCACATCCAGCCAGGAAGACTGCAAAAAAGACCTTCACCCTACAGTGGTCTGAGGACAGCTGACGTGGATTGATTTAAGTAATATGCTATTAAAAGCCCTTCTGAATGATTGCAAGCTATTATGTGGCTTCAAACTTAAGTACATTTAAAATGTATATTGTTTAATTGACACAACATTAGAGGTCCTTTATGAACATTAATGTTGCTCATACTGTGACAATCTGAATAGAGAGTTGTCATTATGTTAGTGCCTATACAGACACACACACAAGAAAAGGAGAGGAGAGGATGCCATCCATGGCATAGAAAGGGCATGTCAGCCTTAATGATACCTGTCAATTTGTGCTGCTGCAATGCATGTCACCTTAATCCATAGCTGAGCGACCACGGGGATGTGTATTTCTATCATGATGTTAATAACAATTCTTAGCAGTTTCAGAAATGCACTAGTTCTACACCACTGCAAACATTAAGGCAATGGCTGCAGTCTGCTGCTGTACTTCCCACCCATTTTCTCTCATCTTTCAGCTGGGTTCCTGTATCAACTGTGAAAATAGAGGACATCAGAGGACATTCTACTACTACTACATTATGACACACTGAAGATAGGAAGACACGGCTATATTTAAATCAACGTTCCATAGAGAGTGTTCTGCTTTGGCAAATAAGTCCTTATACATTTACCTGTCATAAGATTGCCATGTATTAACATAGTAATGGTGATACATTTCAGCATTTTTTTTTCTTCCTTTGCTGTTCACATGTTCCTAATTCCTTTTCAACTTGACTCCTCTTAACATGCAAACTGTAATTTGCAAGTTTAAACTACAAATTCTGTTTGTGAAGATAAGATTCTGTAAATATTATATCTCCCCTGGAAGAAGAGGAGATTATTTTATGTCCTCTTTAACAAATTATTTAGATAATACCAAGTCTGCTTCAGGTTAAAATTTTTGAAATGTAAATATGTTTTAATATGCCATCCTTATAGCAAGTATATTATAAACATTTGTGCGATTTTAGAATACTTTCAGTAGTACATATTGCAGCTAGAAAAACAATATTAGATTAAAGAAAGGGAAAAGTTAAAAAAAAATTAAATGTCTTAAAAAACAGGCATCTGTACTCATGCTCTGAGGGTGATGTCACCCTGTCCCCAGGCTGCCCAGCTCAGAGGAGCAGCTGCAACCTACCCAGTGGGATTTCCTCCAGTGGAAACCAAACAGCACAGAGCATGGATAAAGGGAATGGTGCCCACTCCTCACACCCACATCTCAGCCTGGCTGTCTGGCATAGTGTAGCAGAGATGCTCCCAGGCAGAGCAGACTGGGTAATGGGAACTGGTCTCTGGTTGAACTGTTCCGAATGTTAAAATTGCCCCTTCCATGCTGAGCAGCACTGAGAATACCAAGCACTGAAATACTGTACTTCAGCTGTCTGTCAGAGAGTAGGGGAAGGAACAGAGCAAGGGAATGCCCCTGGAGGAAAATGGGTGGAAGTATTGTTCCAGTAATGACAAAGTGGTGGAGGAAGAGGAGAAAAGTTTAGAGCTGAGGAGCAAAAATACCTCAAATTAAGAGGATTAGGCAATTTCTAGAAGATAGTAGGAACTCTTATTTTTCAAACATTGAATCATTAAATCCAGAAAATAAGGAAAATACAAGGCAGGGGGTACAGTTTCAGACTCGTCAGGCTGCCACTGAGCTCCTAAGGAACTGGGAACCAAGTGCAGCTGCTCCCTACAGCAAGATATGGAAGATCCTGGCTGCTCTGACCTGGGACCACAGAAGCAGGAGAAAGCATCTCCTACAAGAGCATTATTCTGCCATGATGAGGAGCAGCAGTTCTGCTGAATCCCTGGCTCAGCTGGAGCAAGAAAGCTGGGGCTGACTGGCTCTCACAGTGCTGCAGTACCTCCAGTGGGATGCTTGGCAGTGTCTTGCTTTACTGAAAGCCAAAGATTTTTGCATCACAGATCCCAGTGAATTCCAAGCAAGACACTGAGCACCAGCATCACACAGTTACTGCTGAACCCTAATTCAGGAGGAACTTCCATCCAGAAAGTCCTTGCTTTTGCTGGAAGGATAGTGGAGGGATCCAAGTTGCCTTACAAACGTGAGAATATGCTGGACGAACTGGCTTTTAGGACTGTGTGTATTATGGCCATGGAGAAGCCCACTGCATTAACCAGTGCAGTTGTCAGTGGCCACGGGCCTGACCCTTCTTTAGACCTGCCTGCAAAGTGCTGCTGTTGCAAAGGGGGCAGAAATACAGAGCTGGGTGGGGGAGGGCAGAAGGCAGGGGCACTGCAGAGCTGGCAGTGAGATCAACACAGGCTGCAGTGCAGTCACACATCGTGGTGTGAAGAGGGGAGTCCCTTCCTCAGAAGGAGAAATGTCCCTATTCTTAAAGTTGAGGTAAGGATGTGGGTAAGACCTGCCTAAGAATTTTGCTAAAGCACTAGTGGCCAAATGCTGTTGGAGAATAAAAACTGAAAAATCTAATATTTCTGGAGAAAAAAACATTGCAGTAAGTAGCTTGATCAGAAAACAATGGGGAAAGCCATGATCTGTATTAAAGGGGCATTGATTTTGGGGGCTATTAGATTATTTCCATTCTGTGCCAAGGGAAAGTTTTGTGCTCTGGTGTGGCAGTCTGCAGTGCCTGCAGAAGTCTCTGTGAGCAATTTTTCATCCAATCTAATTTAGAAACCTTACAAATATGGCTGCCTTGAACTACCTCAAGTGGAAGTGCCCATCTTTAAGAAACTTTTGTTGGAAACTCACTGAATATTTCCATTAAGTGGTGGTTGTGAAACAATAAAAGTAATTAGTGCACATTATAAGCTAATCATCTGCAAAAAGATCTTTAATGCAGACTGAATTTTTATGGTTATGTTATATAAACCTTGGAAACAGAAGCTTATACATTGGAAATGCTGAGTAGCTCTGAACTACAGTGCTATGACTGGCTGATTGAATCCATATTCCCCTGCATTCAGGGAATCAATAACTATTAGAAGCAAAGGGCACTGCCTTAAAAGCCCAGTGACTGCTTCATGCAAGGAGGAGTTCTTGAGATGAAAATGCAGCTGTGGAATTGTAGGAACATGTGCCAGGCATCTGCAAAAGGATCATGTCCAAAACAGCACACTAAGGACAGGCACAGCCAAGCCCTAAGCAAACACCATCATTTATAATTTTTTCCTGATTTAGGATGATAAACAGGCTGATGTGCCAGCCTCAAAAATTGCTGGGTTCAGAGGTCTTAAGCTGAGCCAAGCAATACAGCTGGACATAAGATACTAGAGTATCTTAACCAGGGTGTGAACATGCCAGGGAGCAACTGGGAGAGTGGAACCTATTTATAGCATCAGCAGGGATTTAAGCACTGGTGCAGTAAGACTGACTAGTGACTTGTTACTTACTCATACATGAAAATGACACCTTATGGTGCACAGGCTGCTGCTAAGGAATAACCCCAGGGGCAACCCACTGGTGGAGAAATAGCCCAAGAATCTTCTCAGGGGTGTGATATGCTGCAGGATGTGGTGGCTGCTCCCACCCCTGAACTGGGATCCAGGTGCCGTGTATCTATCTAGGCTGCCTGTGGGGAGATGCACCAAGGTGCACCATCAGAGAAGATGGTGCCAGACCTGTGTTAAACACAGTTATTTGCTTTTCTGAGAGGAATCTCTGTCAATTCCTAACAAAAAGCCTGCTGTGGATGTCTGCACATCGCTTTATAGGTTTTTTTCACAGCTAAATGCTGTCCCATATTGCTTCTAGTGGTGGGGTCAGATCAGGACACTCTGTGTGTGAGTGTGTGAATTTTTCATGCTGGCAGAGGAAGGAGGAAGAAGGGAGGGAGAGAGGGTGAAATAGGAATGAAAAACTGTAACCATCAATTAAATACCATGCATGCTTCAGGAATCCCAGGGTAAAGACCTTGTGCCTCCTGCTCATTTTACTGTTTGCAGCTACCTTGTGCGAAACACTAAATCCTGCTCACATTTTCATAGTGGGTCCAGTAATTTAGCACATGCTAACTGCAAGCATATGAAAGTTTCTATTACAGCTACTCCCATTCACATATACCAGTGTTCTCAAAAGATTTATTAGTTGCCAGTCCAGGAGAGGAGGGAGCTTTAAGAGCTTTTACAGGTCTGACTCCCTTCAGGATTACCTGGTGTTTGCCACTGGGCCATTTTTGAGGGCTTAGTGCTTTGTCTGTGACTGCTCTCCTTGCTTGTGACAGTTCATCTGAGCAGCTGTACTGAATTGTTTCCTGCCTCTGGGTTGCTTGTAATCGCTATGCTTTGATTGTTCATTATTTGTTTGATGTCTGTGGCAAGCAAACACACATTTTCTTTTATTTTTTTTCTTTCCTTTTTTTGTTTTAAAGTGCTCTCTGCCAGGTGGCTGAGTTGTGTAAAAAATGAAAAACACAAACACAGCATGTTTCCAGTATTTTTCAAAAACATTCCTAAATTTTTGGAAAACTCAGTCTAATCCTCTCCTCTGCCTGTCAGGCCAAAATAATCCAGACAAACAAACCCGCTTGTGATATAATAAGGTATAACTTTAGGATTTGCAGACACACCTACTAGCATGCAGTAGTCAGAAGACTCTGTGAGAATAAAACCCAAAGGGAATCCTTGCATATTCAGACTAGGGGAATTAATTTGGACAGCCAGCCACAGGGACAAAGCAAACACCCAGCAGAAGATTTTGGGAGCATCCAACCAGCCATGGGTTCTCTCTGCCTGCGGCACAGCCATGCAAATTCAGCTGCTGCTGCTGAGAGATCACGGAGGGCTGGGATGCCTGCGGAGATCAGCGGTTCAGGGGCAGGCAAAGGGCAGCAGTGCTGACCCTTGTCTCTCCCCTGGCAGTAGAAGACTGGCCCTGCAGGGCTTCCTCTTGATTCCTGGGCTCAGCTCCGTCCCATTTCCTCTCCCTCTGGCCTCGTGCCCTGTATCTCCTCCTACAGTAACTTTGCCTTTCTTCTCCGGGAATCCCTGCAGCTAAAAGACAACATAACCTTTCTCTTTGGGAGTCATCCTGTCTCCATCACAGGTTTTTCCCAGGGCCAGACCCTTTGGATTTTGTAACCTGTGTAGCTCTTGCAGGGCAGAGTGGGATGATGACATGGTTTATCCTCCCCCTCCAGGGTAAGCAAAAGTAAAACAAGTAGCAGCCCTGCACTGGTCTTGGTTTTCTCCACGGTGCTTTTTAACAAAAAGGAGATCTAGAGAGGGAGGAGGGATAAAGGCCTAGGGGAGAAGAGGGAGATAGAGGAACAGAGAAGTTTTGGCTTGTTGTCTTGCCAAAACGTGCGGTACAGATGGGAAAGCACAGATGGAGTATTTCTACTGATAGTTCAAGAAATCAAACACACAGAGAGTTGCAGCAATTGCCTTGTATCAGTATATGGGAACATTCTGTAGCAGCAGTTCTTAAAGGAACAGGCTGTCACTTCAGCAATGCTTTGGGAGCCTGCACATGAATACAAACACTCACCCTAAAAATCTGCTGCAGCAACTCTTGCCTGGCACAATGAGTTGAGATATTTTGTTTCAGCTCACATTATGTTTGCTGGCCCATCTGTGAGCACATAGGAACTAAACTATGCTCCTTAATTTAGCAAGCTAAACTTGCCCATGGCACAGTTGCAAGGCAGCAGATGTATGGGAGCAGATCTGTCTTCTTTGTGCTCAGGTGCATCAGGACCCTGAAAACCAGAATAAATGTTGCATGCAATAGTGATGCTGGCATGCAAGCAGGGAGGGAAGAAAGGGAACCAAGGAAATGCCATAAAGAATTCTGTAGATACTATTTGTTAGGTCCCCTTATTAGAAGCACTGAAATATCTCAAGATTTCCAACAGCAAAATTCCTGCAAAGGCCTGGGAAGAGTTGCCAGTCTAATCAGCCTTTAAGAGAGTCAGCGGATGCCTCAATGTCCTCTCTGTTGCAAAAAGATCTGTGACTGGATACTCCTTTGTCTCTGTGGGAAGGTAGATGCTTCCAGATCCAGCCTCCTGGCTTCCGTCGAGCTGCAGCCCTCTATGGTTTCTGCAGCTGATGCCAGGACAGGGAAGGCTGGAACAGTGTTCTGGCTTTGGCACAAGGCATCATTTCTCCATGCCCCCAAGGATACTCAAATGGATGCTTTGGAGGGGGTTGATGTGGGCTGGAGCCTCCTCTAAGACCAGCTAATCAGAGAAATGTAGAAATCCCTTCAGTGTTTCCCTCCACATTCCTCAAGAGAAAGATCTTGGGGAAATTTATTTGATTACCTTCTGCTGTTCTGTTTATTTGCTTTTACTGTGGGAGACCTGAATTAAGATCATCAGGATGTATGCTGGGTTCAGGTCACAAATAAAGTATTCCTTATCCATCTGTCTGTCTGTGTTTTCTGAAGGCAGTTGTCACCACTACACCTAAGAAGAAAATAAGCTTTTGAAAATAATTTCTTCTTTGGATTTTGTGAATCCCAGCACAGGCATTTTCTTGCCTCTCACATTCTGATTTTCATCCTGCTGCAGTAAGCAAATGGGAGTTGGAGAAGTCAATAATGCCTAATTTAGACTGGCAATTAGGTAAAATCCAATGGACTGCTCTCAGGTTTAGAAGCAGTATTGCTGGTTGTAGTCTCTAATTCTGACATTGGCTTTATTTTTTTTTTCCCTATGGACAGGATTAATTCCCTTCCCTGGTGTGAAAAAATACCATTCTTTATGAAATACATGCTGTTGTGGTTCATTACTTAGGATTCATAAAATAATTTGGAAAGGAAAGGTAGGAAATATTATTTTTATATTTTAATGTGTGTCTGAATACCTTTAAGCCCCTGCTCTGATCACTTCAAAACTCTGCCTTGGTTGAGAGAATTCCTGTTCTTAGTGAACTCACATATTAAATTCTATAATAACATTGGTCCAAAAGGCACAACCGAACTGATTATTGTGCCAGCATTACACAGTAACTGGCTTGACCAACTAGAGAGATTGCTGAGGTAGAAAAGGTGTCAGTGGTTACCACACCTGTCAAATGTCATCTGCCATTGATTCTGTGAGGATTTGGAATTCAGGACCATCATGGTATATGACATATTTTGATGTGCAATGTCAGTGCACTCCTCTTTTGAACTTGCATCATCATCAGCTTCAAGAGTGAGGTTGAACCAGGACTACCTGCCATTAAAAAAGATTCTTGAAAAATACCCTTTGAAAGAGTTTGCAAAAACAAAAAAAAACTCCTCTCTCAAATAAATGAAATGCTCATAACATATTACTTTGCTTAAAAGATGCAGCTGAAGCTCCAGTCCCTTGAATGAGTCTCTCTCCATGATAAACTCATCTTCAAGGAAATAAAATAGGAGGAGTGATCCTTGGTTTCCTCTCCATCCAGGCTATGAAGAACTCTGTTCTCTGCTTTGAGATAGAGAAGATAAAAATGTCAGTGTTAACATTTTCATTTAATGTCCATGACATCAGCCCCAGAGAGATAAGTGTCTGTGGATTCATCCACAGAAATCAGTTTTGGGGAGTGCTGAATGATGGTGATACCAATACAGACACTGCATATCACTCTACAGTGCCACTTTAGCCAGTCCTTTTTTGGTCACTGAATCACTGCCATAGCTCATTTGGATTTGGTATTTGGTGATTTTGTTGTCAGGAAGAGATGTAGCCTGAGCTACAAAAAGATTAGGCTGAGGGTTGGAGCAGAAGCACCAGACAAGACAGGAAGGTAAATGTTCTCTTGTTCTCTTTGGTGATTCAGAAGGGAAAAGAAGAAGCTGTGTCACATACAAAGATGGCAGATGACAAATCCTGTGGCTTTGCTAAAGTCTGTTCTTGTAGAGGTAGATATGAACATTCAAGACTGCCTGGTAAGGACTGTTAAACATCTGACTCAGGTCTAACGTGTCTTTTCAGGAAACTGAAGAGAAATCAGAAATTTTGAAATTAATGTCCCTTTTCCAAATTATAGCCTGCTGTCTGGATCAGTGATGCTTGCTGTCCACAGAGACACTGGGTGAGCAGCTGAGCCGTCTGGGCTGGTTCTCTGCAGTATGGGCTTGGGGAAACAGGGCCAGTGAAGAAGTTCAGAGGATTTAATGCCTCAGGGGTTTCTAAGGATAATGGCAAAGGACTGACACACCAACGGCCAGCAGGCTATGATGGACTGAAGTGTTGTTAATGCCCTAAAAATTATCAAAATCATGGAAAGACTTTGTGTCAAACTGCAAGGAAGCAACTGCCTGTCTGCAACCACCGAAACCTGACTAGAATTTGGATTGTGAAGGTAGAGTTGAGATAAAACTATTGTCTAATCATCTTAAGTCTGAGGAGAAGTAAACAAGGCTCAGGAAAGAAGAATGTATGTGTTAAGGACCTATCCTAGCTGAGCTCAGTGGGTGGTGGAGGAGAAGGGTTTTGGGTGTCTGACAGCAAAATCTCTCCACACCAAACCAAAGGAATAAGCCGCCCCCTCTATTGGTGGGTCACATACACATGGGACATTGATGTGAGAGGCAGATGAGGAGGGTCATAAACCATCAAAGACCCCCAAAGCACCCCCTGATGCATTCCTGAGACCTTCCACCACCAGAGTAGTACACGTGGTCCAAGTCATGCAGCAAAGGCAGAGCCTGACACAAGAGACTGCGGAGCATCTGCCACTCCAAGGGAGGTGCCTGGCATCTCCCAAATGTGTAGTAATCGACTGGACTCAGTGTTTTTTGGGACCCTCACCACCAAGAAGACCAGAAGAATTGGACCAACAGGATGCTGACAGGTTACATTAAGTGGTGACACATTTTCTATTTTAGTCTCTCTCTGTCACTTTCTTTCTTTCCCTGCCTCTCCTTTTCCTATTTCTTTCTCTCCTTCTCTGCCTCACATTTACCATTAAACAAACCCCATGCTATTAACTTTGGCATCTGGTCTCATTTGCACCTTAATTCAGGTAAAAGCATTTCTAATAATTTTAATAACTGGATCATAACACCAGTCTACCACGAGATTCCTTCACTAAACCCATGAGTTAGTCCCGTTCATCTAAAATTCAGTAGGAACTGGAAAGAATGGCAGAGTGAGTCAGGTTAGTGTGGTGCTGGTAAGAGACACTGCCTGAGATGAGTTTGCATTTCACATCTCAGTTCAAAGCTCTGGTGGCACAGAATCATTTAGGTTGGAAAAGGCCTTAAAGGTCATTGACTCCAACCATAATGAAAATAGGCATCATCTAAGGACTTGAAAGCTTCTGTGAGCTCTGATATTCAACAGCAGGAAACATGGAGATTTCCATTTGCAGCTGGATACTCACAGGTTTAAAACCATTTCTACAGCGGGTCATTGTTAGCAAGTCCTAGAGTCAACAGGCAACCTTTCTAGCTATATTTCATATGTGATGCCTACTCTGAACAAGAGAGCACAGGAAAATGAAAACTGATAGAATATGGAGATATTCCAGACTTGTTTCCATTTGCTGGTATTATGTTTTTTTTGTTGTTGTTGGTTTTGTGTGGTTTTTGTTTGGTTGGTTGGTTGGCTTTTGTAGTGTTTTGTTTGTTTTGGTTTGGTTTTGGTTTTGTTTTTAGTACCATTAGGGAGTTATTTTATATGTAATGCCTTAGAAGAGAATTACTTGTTTTGGCTAATTACACAGTCGTGTGATCATTGGCCTGTTCAACATTTTAAATTCTCTGTTTCAAAGTCTTCCTTCCAAAGCAGCTTAATTCAGCTAAGCAGATATGTGACAGATATTTATAAGAAGCATGAAAGTGAATAAAATAGAAGTCAGATAAATTAGGAGTCTGGGGATGTTTGCATCAGCTCTTCAAGAAGGTTCTGCTCTGTGAGGAGTTTACTGGCTGGCAGTTTATTTCCAGCTTGTTTTCCCCACACTATTCATTGTTAACCATGATTAGCCTTTACTGTGACTAACTTTATAAGTGTGCCATGAGGATTTACTTTAAAGAGCACATGTCCCACATATATTGAATTTATCACTCTTATACTATTGGTAAGAGAAGGATTACAGACAATACATGAATATTCAATCCCTCTTCAAAACAGAATGTCTCTGTGTATCAGGATTGTATACCCACTCTTTCAAGGACAGAACGACAAGTTCAAAAGCGTTTTTATTATTGTCTTTCTAAAATAATCGGATGTTGAGATCAGTGGTTTCAGGAGTAGAGTATTAATTGTATTGCTTTAGGCTCTTCTAGGAGACAAGGATGGTGAGATAAGAACCTAAATAGAAGAGAATCTGGTTTCCGGGACAATCATACTGAATCCATTTTATAAGCTGTTTAACATATGAAGGGCAAGCTGGAAAAAATCTTTGGAAAATTCAATGACCTAAGCCCCAAAGCTATCTCCTTTTGTCCTTTGTTCAAGATTTGAAGGGAAGGTATTTTCATGGTTGATACCCATAGATTTTTTTTCATAGCCCAACAAAGCTAACACAGTGTTATGATGCAGATAAACATATCTTATAGATTTTATAAACATTAGAGATGTTGCTTTTGCTCCTAGGAATTGCACCCTATGAACCATCATGGGACAAAAAGCCCTGGCAATTGATGTTATCTGGCCCTTGGTTTCCAATAGTAGTCACAGCTATTTATACAGTACAGTAGAATTTTGCCCTACATCTTTGGTATAAATGTCAAGTGCCCTGCAGTATTGTGTACTGTTTCTGGAGAAATGATCCATTAAAACCATCCACATGAGAGGAAATATTCACAACACTCCAGAAAGAAATTATGTTCTTGTAGAATAATAGAGGAAATTGACTGGTTTGCATGGACTACATTGACATGCAGCAAAACTTGGCTCTTCACTAACCAACTCCCCATGCCAGAGCTAAGGGCATCCTGTCTGCAAGGAGGACACACAGCCCTGATTTCACTCTGCCTCAGACCCCTCATTAAAAATAAGCAAGACTGTGAAGCTGGACAAAAAGGAAATACATAAAGTGCATCAAAAATGAGGAATGGAGGCCAATAGAGAGGTGTATGAACTAAAAAATTACAAAGGTTAGCAAATGCAAAAGTCAAAAAAGACACTGAATTCACAGCACTCTACAGTTCAGAGGATTAGAAGTGCCAGTGTGTAAATCATAGAGATGAGTTTCCAGCTTATCATAGTCTAAGTGTTCCATCTCTCGCATGCATATTGGATAATGATAGAATTTGTTCGAGGGAGAAGTTTTAAGAAAAGGAAGGCTATGTAAGTGGCTCGGATTAAAATTAAAAAATGAAAATACGGAAATAGTTGGTTTCTTATAATGAAAATATCTCACCAACCTGCACTTTCAGTTCTACCAGGCTGCAGTTCCAGCTGGAGAAGACTCCCTGTTCTTTGCTAACCTGGCCTGGAGGAAGCTATCATCCACTGCTGCAACTCCTGTGAATTCAACAGGAGTTTTGCCACTGGCTGTGATGAAAATGCTATTGTGCTTTCTGCTGGTATGCTCCTAAAAGGGACTTAATTACTGCATCAGGAGGGGCTCGCCAAACAAGATATGGTAGTTTCTTATAGTGGGCTTCAAGGCAATTGCAAACCAAAGGCCTTATGAATTTCTCATAGGAATGACACGCCCAGTGGCTGCTGTTTCTTTCACATCCTGCTTAGTCTGTTTAGAGGCTGACTGAGGTCATGCAGAGACACTTTCAGCTGCTTTGCACGCTCTGTGCAAAGGGACTACGCTTAAAGGAAACCAACAGTGATTCTTGCCTCGGGAAGAATGGAAATGGTCTCTCCTTTTAAGTTCACCCTGTATTCAACAATTTAAAAACACAGCACTCTCTCTCATCCTTGGAGGACATGATTTCTGAGGCTCTTTTCCCTGTTGTGTTTCCTGACTTCTAACTCACTGCCTTCAGCCGTGGTAATGAAAATAACTGATCTGCTTAGAAATGGTGCCAAGCAAGCTTCTAGATTTAAGAAATTTTACTTTATAAAACTGTTCAGTACTGGTGGATTAGCATGGCCCAGATTCAAAAGGGACACTCCTGTCCTCCAGAAGATAATCTCCAAGTGCTCACACTCACCTTCCCCTGTTTTCCTGCCCTGCTGACCTCTGTACACTCAGTTGTGGCCCTCTCTGTGTTATTTTCCTTTAAAATTAAAGTAGGGTGTTTAAGTTTGTTTAGGCTTCTACTCTGTGGTCAAACTTCTAGTGATGCTGAAAGAGCCTAAGACCACCTGTAGACTGTAGGGTAGATGTGCTTTGTGGCACTCCTTACAGTCTTGGTCTTTCAATTATCCAGATCTGGGATTTGTCCAAAGTTCTCTTTTTGGGTTGTGTAGTTCCTGTATCCTTCAGAGTACAGGGACTTGGGAGAGGAACGAGGGCTGGTTGACCCTACTGAATGAGGAAGAAGTGACTCCCAGAGCAGGCAATCCCAGGGCTAGGTGCCTGGGGAAGTCACATCTCCTTGGCATAGCCATTCATCAGAAGTTGCCCTCAGACAGTTTTCCTCTGCAAGTAAATGTGACCTAGAAACTTCAAATCTTTGAGATACATGTTCATGAGGGTATTAGAAGACCAAAGAGCAGTTTCCAAGACCACCTAACCTTCTAAAATAACCAGGCTTTCTCATCCCCTCAGAAGCTTAAATCACTGCACTTCAGTGAAAGATACAGATACTTTTTATTTTTTTTTTAAACTTACAACCACTTTCTGTCTTGCTTTACAGGCTCTTTTATTTTCAAAAACTTTCCACTTGAATTATGAAGCAGATCACAGGCCAGCAGAAAACCATTCCAGAAAGAAAAAAGCAACATAATGGAACAGAAATTAAAATACACATTCAAGCACAAAGCACCATGAGAGGTCTGGAACAGAGCATGCACATCACTTTAAAAAAATATAAAGTAAACAACTGAATCCTAACACCCACTCTTGAAAAATTGCAGTGCATCCTAATATCTTCCAGATGTGGATTTGATTAGGGCTAAAGTTAGATGGATTACAATCTGCACTTAAAAAGCACTTCTTTGCCAGAGACTGAAGAGAGTAAAGATTTGCTGAAGTACAGGGAAAGGAAGGAGCTGAACCTTCCCCTGCCAAAGCCCTGCTGATGAATCTGGGTATGTTATTGCCAATCAAGAAAAGAGAGTCATTCCCATTATGGATAGTTTCTCTATTTCTGATAGAAATTCTCATAGGAAGGATGTGGCAGAGAGGGTGGCTGAGTACAATCTCCTATTTCTGTGTGGAACCAACTGCTTTTTACAAGCAAGTGCACCCTGGAAACACTGAGCCATAAATACCTACAGAACATCATATAGCCAGTTAAGTAGATGGCCAGTTTTCATAGAGCTCTGGCTTGTGTGCATCTAGCATCCCAAAACTTGACCTTTTCCATCATGGCTGAATAACCTGAGTTTGTGCAGTTTCCTTGTGTGCAAATCTGCAAGTCACCATGGGCAGGAGCTGGCAGAGGTGTCATAGAGCACTCAAACAGCCTTCTTGAATGCTGCATTTTTCCTGGAGACAAAAAAAGCAACTCATCTTTCCAACCAAGGATTCCCAGAAGATTGTAGTTGCCTTTTCCATTGGAAAGCCTCTAAGCTCCTTGCCAAGATGGACTCTTTTGGAGACAGTGAAGTTTGCTTACTTGGGAGACTACTGTGGGGTCTGCTGTCTGTGCAGGTGATTGTGGCTCAAGTAATCTGAGCATTCTCCAAAATTAAAACATTGATGCTGTTCTGTAAGATCATATCTGAACGCTATCTGACTTCTTACGCTGCTTAAGCTCCTGAAGACTCACTGCACCTTGTGCTGGGCTCATTGTAGAACCAGGATTCACTTCATTGAGAGGAGGGGCTGGGTATCAAGGTGACACATCCTCAGATCTCTCCATAAAAGCAGGGAGAATTCCTTCTGCTGTCTATCAAGGAGGAAGTTCTAAGTACCTTCTCTTTCCTTCTGGTGGAGGATGAGAGGAATCAGACACCACTCCTTTTCCATGCTGAGCACGTGTAAATTTTTTAAAGGTAAGTTTAAATATAAATGGGTCAAAATAATTAGAGATGAACACAGGAAAAAATCATCACATATTTCTGTCAAAGCCTCAGCCCTCAGCAGCTGCACTGAATTTGGTGTGGTAGAAGAACCTTCCTGAATAATTATTGTCAGCTCTAGTAAAGAACAGCATGCTCTGCGCAGCACACCAAAAATGTGTCTGAGCAAAAAAATGGCTGCATTACTATTAATGCTGCTCATATCCTGAATGAAACACTTACTTCCTTAGTAAACAGTGAAATGTCAACATTTTAAAGGTGGCACAGCACCTTTCTGAAATGGGAAGTGCCTTTAATATAAATGAAATTTGTGAAGCATGTTTGTTATCATGAAAGAGCTGATGATGCAAGCAGGTAGACAGTAACAGGCGTGTGGCTTTCTTCTCCATGCATTACCAAAGGATCAGCATGCACATCTCTAATAAACTTTGGAAGTTTCCAGTAATCTTCCAGAATCAGAAGGAATTGGGGAGTTTTGTGCATGGCAGCTCCTTGACCACTTTATATAGGGCACCCATTTACATCAGCTGAGAAAGTCTGCCTGTGAGCAAACAAAATGCTACTGGCCCTTGTGCCTCACTTGAGAATTTAAGATACAAGTGACTAAAAAAGTTGACATCAGTTGTGGAACATCTGGCATGGGGATTGGGCAAAAGTTCGTGAAAGAAAAATGTTGTACCTTGACTCTCTGGGCACCTTTTGGGATTTTAATCCTTTAGATAATAATTCTTGGGATAACTTGAACTAACATGAGCCAGCTGCTTCTGGCATTGCAGAGTGAAAAATTAAAATGTGGAAAGAACACAACTGACTAAGAGTCAGAAACTCATATTTGCAGTGAGATACTCTGCTTGTGTCTAGAGGTAATGAGACCTCAGCAGCCAGCATTTCTTGCAGTACTGGTGGTGTAAAGAACAGCAACAAAGAGACAGAGATGTCTGTAAAGTGTGAAAAGAGGAGAGAAAGACTATAGGATAGTTAATGTTACGTTGACTTGGAAAATCAAGTGGACAGGCTGGGAAACTGTTTTCCTGAGTGCCAAAAATCATGTGGCCTTCTTGATAACTATTCATGCAATTGCGTGTCTCTTGTCACAGGTACATGTCCTTGCAAGAGAAATCTGTTAATGCTGAAATGGGGTATGAATACCTTAGAAAGGACCAACAAACTTTTAAAAGGCAAAGATGGCCAGGAGCAGCAGAGGGAAGGAGAAAGCAAAGCTGTCTACAGACTATAATGAGCAAAGGAGGGAAGCAAAGCTGTATTCTGCACTTCTCCTGGCAAAATACAGAAACCAACAAGGAAGTAACTGAAAATCATTAGCCTGGAGAAAGGTGTCAATAACAAAGTAAGTTCAAGGAGAAGCATAAACCAGTATGCAACTGTCCCAGCAGGAATGTCTGTGCACAACAGCACAGCAGCTGAATGACTCCATTTATTACAGTTTCATTTAGTGGCTGTTGAAAATGTAGTCTGTTCAGAGCAAACACAGTGCAGTCTCTGTCCCCACAAGCAGTCAGTTTAGCTAGAAAAAAAATTAATTAAAGTCTTTCAGAGTTCCTTCAGTATGTTTTGAAGCAAAGGTGTCTCACTTTTGTGCAATGCTGCAGCTGTAAAATTCATGGCTTTGGTTTTAGTTTGAGTGTGGACCTTTCTGTGCATCAAAATACTGTAAAATATTCCATGCTGCCCAAACTATGGCAACACAGCATTGAGAGGAAGAATAATTGCTCTTTACAACCCTTGTGTATTCATAAAGTTTTAATAGCAAGGGGAAGCACAGTTTCAGACCCTTATCACCTGGAGCTGAAGGATGATCAATAAAGAAACTCGCTGATCATTCAAAGGAAGAGAAAAAGAGTAGTATCTGCCACAGTTTATCTTGCTGCCCGTTGCTAAAGCTCCTCCTCACCAAATCTGGTTTCATGTGATGTGGGACACCTATTGCCATCCCTGCAGGTGAGGATGGAGAATGTTAATTGCACTGACTGCTCTGGAGTCTGAATGATGGGGTGCCATGGCAGAAAGACAGGTATGTCTAGAGGTGGATCTCTTTGCTATTCATTACCAAGTGGCTGAATTTCTGGTGGAGAATACTTCATAGCCATTTCAAAGGCAGTAACTCAGGTTGTAACAAAGAACCTGAGACATGTTCATAAAAGCCCCATTTCTATTTTATAAGACACATAATGGATGTCACATTCAGTGCTTTTTATGGTGAACAGGCTACTTATTAAACATCGTCTATGACTTTATTTCATTTTAAAATTGCCATCTTTTCCAATTATTCTAACTTTTTAGAATTTTTTCCCTTTGAAATAAGGATATTTTAAGCATGAACCACAAGTTACAAACAGCAGAAGTTGCTATAGAAACAGAAAAGGCACTTTGTAAAATAAAAATGCAGGAAGAAATATTGTTCACTATTTATCTGCTTCAGACAATAAGATAGAAGCAGTAGATACAGGTGTGTGTATGTGTATCCATACATATGTACAGATGTATATCACTTTCCTTACTCTGTCTGTGAACTCTTCAGTGCTTGCTCCTGTATCCTACGATTCAGCCAATTTTTGGCACCTTTGCAGCAGCAGTTTACTTTCCCCAGCTACATACAACTACCCCACGACCAGCTGCCCTCTAAATTCAGTCAGCCAAAGCACTGCAAGTAAAATTGATGTGATGTTGCAGCACAGCCAGAGGCAGGTGCCTTGGAGGGGATGGTGGGGGAAAAAACTGTTCAGCAGGTCTTACTACTGCCCCATTATTTGACCCTCATCACACACCACATTGGACACTGCTAACAGAGGGACTCATCTGGCTTTTTCCTCTCAGCCTAATCAGCTCCTACTGTACAGATATTCTGATTTTTCTTTGAAGGCCTTTTGCTTTTTGTCTCAGATGTAAAAATAATCTTTATGCTCTAACAACTTTAAACAAAGATAATTTCCAGTCACAGGATTTGTGTTATGTCTGGAGTCCATATCTTAAATGCTGTGCAACCTCTAAGCCTTATCTCTCTGTAGGCTAATATGGATGAAGTATTATATATTAATATATTAATATGTTAATACATGTAATAGTAAGGCACTGGGAATCAGGCTCAAAGTCTAGTGCAACAGCATGGATTACTAAACTTGATTCATGGGAATAGATTGCACTTCATGTACTCATTAAATTGTAGCAGAAAAACCCACTACAGGTGTTTCACGGTCAAACTGCCTATAAGATTGGGCCTGAAACATAATTCTCACTTCTGCTCTCAAACCTTTTATCTAACTTCATTGTTCTTTGTAATGGTTCAGCTTTACAGGCATTCTGTGTTAACAACAGGTCACAAAAATAGCTACCAGAGATAATTTAGAAATAGTTGATCTTGCACAGAGGCAAGAGAGGCTGGAGGCAGGGGAATGAACTGAGCAGGAATCAAAGACCCTTCCAGACCTAGTTTTTACATGGTTTGTTATTGCTAGGATAGTTCAAGACTGTCTTAAGGGACAAAATTTTTCTTCTGCTTCAGAATTCATGTATCATACTAGCAAACCACTCAGGACAAGATTTCTGAGTCCTCTGGTGCCACAAAGAGATGGTGGCTGCTTACCATGATTGCCAAGTGGATCTTGGAAATCATGCTAGGTGGTTTTCTGCATGCTAGTTGCCCAAATAACTTTGTGAGGTTGCTTTTACACTGATTATCATCAACTGTGAGCTCCTCTTTTCCTACCTGTCCTCCTAGCTGGTATCTTGATGTCTGTTTTGGAGCAGAGCTTTGGACTCACAGCTCCAACACAAGGTAGTGTAGCCCTCCCGCAGTATCTGGAGCTGTGTTCAAATCCAATCACTCAAAAAGTAGAAAAAAATCCACATCATATTGGTTAACACTGTACTCCAGGTGTGCTGTACACCCTGGCGGTGCCCCCTGTGAGGATAGGGCAAGAACAGTCTGGTGGTATCTTCTGGGATTTCCAGGGGCTTGCCTAGTGTGGATGAAACCCTATGGCAGGCTCCAGTGTGGAACATGCCCATCCCCCCATTTAGACACAACCAACAGGGCACCCAAAGGCAGGGTTTTTACTTTCAACTATTTTTGCCTCAGTTCATGGTTTATAAATAGGGGATAGTGTGAGGAAGTTTTTGAAGCACTATGTTGTAGTGAGGAGTACAATAGAAATCCTTATGAGAAAATGAAGGTTTTTAACTTCCAGACAGGACTCGAAAAGTGTTCATGTTTTACAGCCGTAGTGTGCATAGAATGGCAAAAGAAGAGACAAACATTAAAGAGCTGCTTGTTAAACAACTAGCATTGATCTCAGGTACTGAATAAGACGAGAAAAACTAGTAAATGACCCTGAAATTAGAGACTGTATTCTAATACACATTCTTGTAGGAATAGATGAAGCACTCACAGGCAACTTGAAGTCTGACATTTCCTGCTTTTAGGTCTGTACTTCGCTCTGCTGGCTACAGTATAGGGAAAAAGTTAGTCTACACCTTCCTATTTATATATACTCTTAGGCTTCCAAGTGGT
Organism: Formicarius rufipectus; assembly: GCA_013399695.1. Classification (NCBI taxonomy): domain Eukaryota; kingdom Metazoa; phylum Chordata; class Aves; order Passeriformes; family Formicariidae; genus Formicarius; species Formicarius rufipectus. The sequence goes on along the minus strand of VXAU01004724.1, from coordinate 517,855 downwards.
TCAGCCCTAATTGCTACTTCTAGAAGCAAGTCTGATTTCAGAATTCAGATCAGCACCAGCAGGGACCAGGAGACGTGATTTACATGTGAGTTGTTCAGCACATAGTCTTGAGCAGGACTATTTTCAATTCTGCTACTCTTCAAGCAGTATATTCTTTTTAATATGCATGTCACTGTCTCTGACTCAAGCTACTCAATTCTTGACTGCACCCTTGTTAAAGAGAACAGATGGTTTCACTTTTGCTAGATGAACTCTCAAGGGTAACTTCAAACCTGGGTGAAGCCACTGTCTATTTGGCTGAACTGTAACACAGGCCTCAGTGTCTTTGTGATGTTGTTCCAATCCTGTCTGGTTCTCTTACCCCTTCCTGCCTTTCTTTAATGTTGATTTGCCTTTGCAATAAGAATAGATCAGCAACACTCTCCAGACTAGTCTTTTGTCTCTAATATTCAGTACAATAGGTAGCCAGGTAATTCCTATTCTGTATTAATAGCTGGGGCATGACAGGGAATGACAGGCAGGAAATTAAAGACAAATGTGGTGAGATCAATGTTTCTCAACAGGATCAAGTACTTGGAGATGGCTGTTCTATTTACAGTTTGCCCTGGTGGAGCTCCCTCTTGTATTGAACTACACCTTTCAATCAGCTGAAGTACTACAAGAAATAGAAGAGGGATTTTACTTTTGGAAGCCATGCTGCTAATTAAAATAAGACTGTTTTGAGGAAAAAAACGCCCATGAAAAAGAAAATAAAGCAGAAGATGAAGTGATTTTTTTGATTTTCAGAAGAAACACATTTTCAAAACTTATGAAATACCAAAGAGTAAGATCAAAACCATGTGGAATTTTAGGACTACATAGATCTTTACCAATAACTTTACTGAAACCCTGTTCTTTGGGACATAGGTGCTGGCACCTTCCCTTCCACCTCCCTATCAGTTGGCCAGTGACAAGGGAGTCAGCATCATTATTATTGTACTCTGCCTGAAAATGCCTCTGACTTTTTCTCTAATAATATCCCAGTTGGATTGTTATTCCCTATCAAAACTTTATTGATTCACAGCAGACCATTTGCAAATGATAAAGTCTAACCTCATTAATATACAAAGCGTTGTTGAAAGGGAACTACAATGCACTAGATCTATTTCCCAAACAGAAATACACACAGGAGGTGAAACCAATGAACAGTGTGCAGCTCAGCAGCCTGGGTAAGTACATCTGTGTCTTTTGTATGGCATGAGCATAATATTGGTTGCTAGACCTGTTTTCTGAACAATTTTTCTCCAGAAATTACTTTTGTAGGCAGAGGTGGAGAAAGATTATCAGAGATCAAAGAAAGTGCTTAATATGAGTAACCAGATCAAAGAATTTTGGTTATCAGGCTTTGGTTGAGATAGATGAAAGAGTTCCTTGGAGTAGGAGAGAGATTGCTGGTTCTTTTGAGAACATAACACTGTGCACATCAGATGTTACATCTGGGTGCTCATGTTCCCCTGGGCTGTGCCTTAGGTTATGTTTTAGTAGATTTTTACAAGGCAGCCAGTGCTTCATTGCACCATGGCAGCTTTCACTTTCTTCGCAGTCTGGGGAGGGGAACAGCAGATGACCAAGAATTGGTCTGGGAAGCACCAGAGTAGAAGACAGACTGTAGTAGGCTCTAACAAAGGGCCATCTGAGGGGCTTTCAAGGACCACCTGACAAACCTGCAGCTTGCAACAAGGCCTTGCAAATGCAGCCTGGGTGATGGGAGGGAACAGAACTGTGGTTTAGTGTTTCTGCTGGAGGCTCCTGCCATAACCTGTGTCCTGGCACTGTGCTTAGCTGCCTTTTTGACCTTAGTGAGGTATTTATGAATTCTTCATGACAGGAAATAGGTTCTACATGAATCACTCCCTCTGTAGCATCAGTTGCCATTTCCCCACTGAAACTGGCTATAAAGGAGTTATCCTACCAACTGGGATTGCCACTTGCAAATCCTTCTGGGGACAGATGCGGCTGGGAGTCAGCACAGTAAGCAGATGTCTGTTTATTTAACAATAAGAACCACAAAGAGTATGAGAAATCAGAGTTTTAACTCAGAATTTTTCCTCTCAAATGTGACATTAAGTATGATCCTGAGCATGATAGTAAAATGCACTAGCCAGACCCATTGTGTGTTCTCTGCACCACTCAGTAGTGTCAGCCATCCCATTCAGAAATCAATTTAGTTTTGTCAAACAAGAATCCTCCCTCCTTCTGCTTCTTCTGTTGCTCTCTAAGACCCTTTATGAAACCAAATATCAGCTCATCTCTTTAACACAGCACTGTTAATAGTCTCTAAATGTGGATCTAGGTGTCTTTTCCAAGACAGTCTGAAGGAGTCATTTCTGTTCTGGTTCTCAGCTGCTGTTCCCTGAACCTGACTGCATTAACATTAAATATTCCCTGGTGGTTCCTGGTTATTTGACCAAAGAAATTTGCCTACAGTGTGCCAAAGATCTGCTCTCATTATTAAACATTACACCTGTTCTGATACTGTTCACAAATGTTACAAGGAAATATTTAGTGTTGTCCCAGTCAAAGGTCTTAAACCCAATGATCTGTGTACTCCTTCCCGGGTGACAAAGAAAGATTAACTGAGAAAAGCAGTCCTCATGTCAGTTAGCTTCAGTTTTCTGGATGAGGGGGGATGAGTATTCATGGACTGAAAAATGAAATTAAAAAAAATCAGCCAAGCCACTGGTGACAATATTAAGCAGTCTTGGATCAAAAATTGATTGTTTAGGACAGTGAATGAAACCATCTCACTTGCTGATACGTCAGACTTGTCAAGCATCTTTTGAGATGTGTCATGACTCATTCTTAAGCCATCTAATATGTGCTCAGTTAATTTCATATAATACAAACCTTTTAATCAAAATGTTGTGTGTTTCTAAGTCAAGTGCCTTGAAGAAATGCAAATGTATTATATCAACACAGTCATCTTTTTCAACCAAAGCTATAATCCTAGTTTACATATGAGATGATGGCCGTATTTCATAGAATTAAAGGAAAAGGCCTTTAAGATCATTGAGTCCAGACATTAATCCAGCACTGCCAAGTCCACCCCTAAACCATGTGCCCAAGTGCCACATCTACATATCTTTTAAATCCCTCCAGGATGGTGACTCCACCATTTCCCTGGGCAGCTTGTTCTAATTCTTGACAATACTTTTGGCGAAGAAATTTTTCCTGATCTCCCATCTAAACCTCCCCTGGAACAACTTGAGGCCATTTCCCCTTATGCTGTCACTTGTTACTTGGGAGAAGAGACAGACACCCACCTGGCTACTTCTTTTCCAGGAAGTTGTAGAGAGCAAAACAGGCTCCCCTGAGGCTCCTTGTCTCCAGAATCAACAACCAAAATTCTACATTCTTAAACTTGCAAAACTTCTTAGTGACCATTTGCTTCTGTTTTTGCTCCTATTTCTCACTAACTGGTCAGATGATTTATTGTTGTTTTCGTATATCCTTGTAGGTGGGATGAATTATAGGTCAAACCAGTCCTTTTTTTTTGTATCTACACTATGTTTGGTTTCTTGACAGGATATTGACTTGGCTATTTACAAAATATTCTTAGTATGCATTAACATTTTTTTATGTTCAATGTATATTTTCAGTTTGTTTGACTAGCAGTATGCTAAAACTTGGGAAAATGATCTTTTTCAAGTTTCAGATAGACGAAGTAAAAGTGTCACATTCATTTTCATGACGAAAACACAATGGTGCATCATTACAGCCTTTTATTTTTTTAAGGTTTACAATTACCTGCTGTATTGCATCCTTATACAATCGATGTCATGGATTCAGTCTGTGCTTTTCAGGTCACCAGGTGTTGAGGTCTGTGAGAGGAAACTCTTCAGGAGTTTTTATACCAATCATTTGAGTTGAGCAGCAAGTATCTTCCAATTATTTTAGGTTGTTCTTTTCCTGCTATTGTCCAGCTATTAAACTAAGTGTAATGCGTATAAATAAATGTTTCATGTTACATGGCCTCATAAAAGATTCATAAATTCATACAGATTAATTCCAAAGTCTTCAGAGAGCATGGGCTTTGTTGTTCTGTGCTGTTCAGTGCAGGGAGAGGAGGTGCAGAAACTTCCTCGGTAGGGGAATGAGGACATCCAGAGCAAGGGGTGTTTTGGATGTAGATGAAAGACCAGCTCACTGCAAGAGCCAGACAGAGCTGCGAGGAAGTAAACAACTTTGGCTGAGGGATCCTCAGGCAAACAGACAGATCTTATTTTTTGTATGTCATGACACAGTTTGTAACATATTTGTATACATAATACATCTTCTGGAGTTTTCACATTAAAGTGGAGATGTATTCATCTGACAGCTGAAAAAATAACTGATGTGCCATGGCTATGCCTTTCCTCAGCATTCAGCTATCCCAGGGACAGGAAAATAAGAAAATAAATGATTTTAAAATAATAAACAAGTCAAGTTTACAGTCTTACACACTGTGTGACCCAAGGAAACTGACTGAGCCAAGTGGGCAGGAACTCTGATCTGTACAAGATCTATGAAACTTTTGGAATCACTGTATATCAAATGAAGATATATATCCAGGCAAACTCTTTTTAAAATGTTAGTATAAATGGATTGGATTGTTATATCAGTGTACTATTTTCCATTTTATGGTGTGTAAATAACAATATATTTATTGTTCTAAGTTTTCATAGGAGGAGGTACATATAGAAGACCCAAATTTTGTGATGCAAAAACAAAACTAAAGCTCAACAAAATTAGTAGGATGCAGTTGTCTACCTGAACATTCAAGCAGGTCAATTCTCATCAGCTTTGGTAAAATCCCTAGTTGTCACTTCTCTCAAAGGCAATGGAAAAGACATCAGTGTTAGAAAGCAGGTCCCAAGAGCTTTAAAAATCACAAAGCGTGGCAGTGCATAAATGTCTTCCCTCCATTCCACATTTTTCCTTTATCTTCCTTCCTTCCCCCCTTCCCTCCATTAACTTTATCCTAAACGTGGAGAATTTCTTGCTGACACTGAGATATTCCTCAAAAGCCTAGCTCTGTTGTATTTGTAGATGAAATTCTGTATTTTCTTTGTTTTGCTTGTAAGAAAGTTTTATCTATTAGAACATGAATTATCATTTGTTGGCAAAGAGAGAGAGAGAGAGAGGGAGAAATTAAGGAAAAGTAAAGAAGGAAAGAGGATAAAAAAAATATTTAAGACCTTTCAGTCAATGGGAAATTGACACTGAAAAGCATCATGGAATTCCATTTGTTTAGTAAAACCTTAGACAGTAAGAAGGAGCAAGAGTACAAACTTTCTTTTACAGAGGGAGAAAGAACACTTACTTTTCCTACATCACACAGGATTTCTGTGCAAGTTAAGTTGAAGAGACTCAGCACAGTGGTAGTTTGCCAATGCTCGTATTTAGTGGAAATGCAGAAACACATCATAGGAAGATCTGACTGTACAGAAGAACAACAAATCACTTCCAGGGACTGTTGGTAGCACTGACTATAGATGTTATAATTACCAAATACCCAACACTGAAACAATGAAAAGCATATTCACATCTGGCACAGAATATCAGTAATGGAAGTAGTTTCCTGGGAAGGAGTAATAATGACAACAATAATAATAATAATCATCATCATCATTTAAATGTATATATTACAAAAGGAAATAACAGCTGGATGGTGTAAATATGGTGAATTTCCTCATTAACATCAACACCATGGGAACATTTCCTTGTCTGATTGTGTATAGCTTTGGGGTTATTTGCCCCCCTTTTCCTTCTTTCCCTTTTGTCTTTGTGTTGCTTGAATTGAAAGACACACGAATTTCTCATCATTCAGACACTGGGGAGTCAATCAAAAGTCAAATGGATATGCTCTGCTGGTTTTGTAAGAGTGGTTGCTTTCCGGGTCCAGTGCTCCCAGTTTATCCTGCTGAATCAGTTCCCCACTCGGGTGGTGGAGAACAAGACAGCTGCTAACCCATCCACGGCCTCATTCATCCCTGTGTGCTGGCCAGCTCTTTGCAGACCCAGTGCTGCATTTTCAGGAGCATAAATGACTCCTGAATTTAATTCCTTCTCCAGCAGCAGTTTGGGATCTGGCACCTCATCCACCTGCAAAATTCTGAATGCCTTGCCCCAGCAGCAGCTTCCATCAGTGAGGGGTTCCTCTGCAAAGAGCAAGAGCAGAGCTTGCCCTGCAGCCTTTGGAGGGTTTCCTGTTCACTGTGACAGACTCTGTGGTGAATTTTGCCCCAGGGATTCTGCATGTTGTAATATGAAAACACACAGGAAGAGCCCCAGCTCTGCTGCCACAGAAATGAGCATTTCCTCCTGCCATGCACTGTCCTGCTTCGTGCAGGAAACAACAAAAGTAGTCAAAAGGAGTGGTATTAACTGTCTGACTGTCCGACTTACTGTGCCTTTGCACTCCATAGCAGACAGCAGCAAGACAAGAAAGCAAGAAATGTTATTTGAATAATTCAGACATGATCATGAAATATGCTTAGTAAGCCTTTCCCACATCAATACCTGCCAGTTTACAAACATCATTAACATTATTTCCCCTTAAAATTGGACGAGCTGTCAGTTTTTTAATGGATATATTGTCTAGCTAAAGTAGAAAAAGGGATTGATTTGCAGTTATGTATTTCAGATCTTGGGTACTTTGATATTCTTCCAATGATTGAATTGTTTGTCAGTATATGTTACAGATAAGTTCAAAATGGTGCAAAATCCAGAAAGAACTGCTTTTAACCAGACTGATCTTGCACAAACCTTCATGTAGCCAGAGAACTCCAGAAATGACAATTTTTTCTGGCCATTCCTGGGAACACAGCTTGAAAACAGTGCATCTGAGTACGTGACAGTGAAGTTTTGTCATGGATGAATTAACTGCACACAAAGCAAAGAGATCTTCCCCACACTGCCACAATTGCATATTGCTCCCATTGTTCTGATACCTAACAACCTATATAGTTCTCATTTGCTACAAAACTCTTCTCTTAAACTTTCCTTACTTTATTCAAACACACACAAACATGTGCATGTGCCAACTGCAAACATTTCTCTTCTGGTGTTCCTCAGGCAAAAAGTTGTAGATTTGTTAATGCTCAGGAGATGGGACATTTTAAGCACAAGAGATCCAAAACTCTAATAATTAAGGACATTAGAAAATGAAAGTTTATATTAATTGGGATGAGCTTTCTCACCTTTGCACAGAGCATACCTTAACATCAGACAGGAAAGCCTCATTGTGAAAGACAATGATTTAAGGCCCAAGTACAGTATGAGAGGAGGTCAAGAGATACAATCATGGCACATCTCAATTTATCTGGAACTTCCTCATAAAAGTGCTCTTAGGCCACATTAAAAAAAAAAAAAAAAGAGAGAAGACAGGTAAACCTCTGGATTTTAATGAACTAATTGCAGATGCTCCAGTTAATCTAATTAGCTTGCAAACTAGCAGATACGGAGTTTCAGTCACCTAATAGGATATTAGAACTATCTTTACCAGTTGTTCTGTCTTTATCTCAGTAATGAGATCTAGGATGAAGTTGCTTTGCTTTTAATAGTGTGCCTGAACTTCGAGCACGTTGCATCTGACAATAGAGGTGAATTTATTAGCCCCACTGAGCTAACGTGTACTTGAAGATTTGAGATTGCAAACAGATAGTTTCACTGAGTTAGGAAAGGGTAGAGAATGAAAATCCAGCCATACAGAACCTGTTAACGTCTGAAAAGATGAGAAAATGCAAACCCCTGAAGTTCTCCCAGTTTGGTAAAACTCATTTGCATCAAACAGACATTTCTACAGAAACTTCACTTGAAGTCCACGTGCTCCTTTATATACACACATAATTCCCTGGCCTTTAGTTAGTATATTAATTCTGAAGAGCACTAATAAGGCTTCAGTCCATCAAGTTAATACAAATAATAAGCACCAAGATAATAACAATAAAAAAAGCCTAATAAGCATCAAGAAACTACTATTTCTACAATGGCAGATTCTTGGGTGTAAGATTTAAAACTGATGGCTTTGTGTGGAAAACTATAGTACACAGGTATGTGTGTATGGATTGGAGTTACTTGCTTAGCAGGTGGGGGAATCCTAGTCTAGCAGGGATGAAAGCACTTCATCTTATGTGTGAAAATAAGGAAGATCACAATAGTCTGACTGAACAAGACAAAATAATTAACTTCGTGAGTTTTACTTCTGATAGTTTTTGAGAACACGGCATGAAATGCAGTATGCAGAGTTCTAGGAGAGAAGAAGTAAAAAAAATGTGTTTGACCTGGTTATCATGTCAAGAGAAGAGTGTTTTATACAAAACTGGAACATGATATTCTGATATGGTGAATCTTCATGGCGTCTGTGTTTTTTGATTTGGGTATTTTTTCCCATGGGTTGATTTGCACAATCTTTTACTTCTTTTCTGCAAAGAGAGAGCTATCTGAAAATAGCAGAAAACAGCCACAGTTGGGTGATCAAGGTTTCATCTTATTCTGAAAATGAATTTTCTGGAATCAACAAAATAACATAAATAACAGCAATTTTATTTAACAGATTTTGGTTTGAGTTTCAAATTTGCAAATATTTCTGACACTTTTTCATTTATGACCTTAAGCAAATGAAATAAATGTGATTTTGAACACAACAGAAGAAAGACACTTTATTACTTAGAGATGAAGCTCCTACTATTCTCATTTTACTGTTTTCATTTATGTTATTATAAATGGAGGAATGAAATCACATTGTTCAAGAACATTTGCTGTGTGCATGTATTGTGGAATGTGTTTGGCAATGAAAAAGCTATTGATATAAAGAAAAATATCCCAGGTGTAACAGGGTAATTCTAGATATACTTTCCAAGGAAATCTTGATTGGATTTTGTCTTTGATTAACTTCTTGATTCTCCCCAACACAATTTAATTCTCTATAAAGATTTTTAAAAATGTGATGGAAAGGAAATTTTAAGCTTCCCAGGATGCACATATAAAATACATGTGCAAGTCAGAGTGTGAAGTTGTAGATGTACCTGGCCAAACTGATTAATCATAAGCAGTAATAACTTTGATTTAACAGTCACTTTCATATGAGTTTTTGCCAAGACATATCAAGATTTTCCCTTTCAACCTATAATTTATTCACTTATTTGTGTATCTATTAAAAATATAATATTTTGTTTATGTCTTATACTCCCTATTATCACTTTCTTTTAAGGCCTGGTATCAGGCAATTTTTAATCATTTAAACTTATCTGAAGAAAAACGATGAAATATTTTTTGAAACCAAAGAAGAGGGGCCTCCATTCATCTCTTTCTACTGTTTATCTTATGAAGACAGGGTTGGTTTTTTTTTTTTTAATCCATCTTTTTTCCCTGACCATCTAGCACTCCTCACACTCCTCATAGGTTTTCCCCTCTCTTTTTCTATGTCTCTCTGACCTTTCCCACACTAATTATATAGATGGCTAAATGAAAGCAAAAAGCTTTAGAAACAGCTGCATCTCCATGGTGACAAACCCATATCTCCCTTGTGTTTCAGGATTCTCAGGTAAATGTTTTCAACTCTTTTTGTGGGGTGGATTTCAGCTGCTGGTGTGTGGGTCTGTGTGTTCTCCTAACACAGCTGTGACTTTCATAATGTCACATATTAAATACTACAGTTTCAAACTATATTACACACAATCATTTAATATTTATAAGCACACGTAAAAAACATTCTGAGGTCATTCCAAATTTTGCAAGCCTTTTCAAGGACAAAAATCTTCAGCTGTTTTGTAAACTGGGAGCGCAGAAGGCTGAAATGCTTAATTTCCTCAGAAGAAGACCGGAGGTAGCAGGATTCACAATTTCTCCCCAGCATTTGTCCCATAAGACAGTTTGACCTGGAAGGAAAAAGAAAACAGAGTTTCACTTTCTCTGCCTGTGTTCTGGCTTCTTCACCATCTCTGTGGACAAGGTCCCCAGATGCTCTAATCTGACAGGTTTCTGGTTTTCCTTTTTGCCCTTGATTTTTGTTAATGGGAATCTGTCCATAAGGGAATAGATGGCAGATCCAAACCAGACAGCAATTAACACAATATGGGGGTGGGGCAGGAGGACACTCACATAACATGGACTCAGCAGACTGGCAGCAGAAAATTAAGTTTAAATTTTTAATTTGAGCATACAAAACCTTTTTGGTGGAGTCTGGGATCAGAAAATAATTAAAAGTAACTCCTATTCTAATTGAGTTTGCTGTAATTTTTTCCCTCTACTCTCCAGTCAAAATATCACATAGGAAAGCTGGTGATTGAAAAGGCAGAATTTAATTATGTAAAACACATGGCAGAGGTGACCAGTCCATTTAGTCCAGAGAATTGTACTGAATTATGATCAGCAAACCAGTTATGACACATTATGAAAGGCCTGAGACTCGAAAATGAGCTTGTGGTTAAGACACTAAACAAGTTTGTCCTTTCCTGAGTAAACCTGATTGCTAAATGCCCTCATCTGTAATGCAGTGCACAGGTAAGGAACCCTGTCACACAGCTCTTCATCACTGCCACTTCACTCAATTTACATCTGCCTCTCAAACCTGACTGTATGCTTTAAAGTTTGCAAGAAACATGGGCAGAAGTCAAACAGATACACTTTCAAGGTTGTCACTTGATCAGGTTTCCTAATGACTCTTTAGGCTGACCTTTGACTAAAATTTTCCAAATTTTAGGAGTCAAAGTTAGGCTAAAACTTGTGGTCCAAGTAAGCAGGAGATGAATTTAAAAGTGAATGAACGTATATGTATATGCAATTTGTTGTCTGTGTCTAACAAATCTTAAAGGGCTAATTTTCTTTATGTTTTGAACATCCTTGCTAAGTTTAAATTATTTTGAAAGGAATTTATTCAGGTTTAGGAACACTTTTAAATGCCCACACTAAACTTTTTGGTGTTTAATAGTAATTCATGTGTCTCTTTGCCTCTTTGTTTAATCTGCTTGTCAGGATTTAATTTCCAGTTTAGCCAAATGAAAGACCAGCCAATTTTCAGTTACAAGAATGGGGAAGTGCAAGGAAACAAATGGGTGAGTGCACATATAAACATCCTACCAGAATAAAGGCAGAAATTGAACACCTGACAAAGATTTCTGAAGCATGCAGCTGAAGACTTGAACACCCAAATGTTTCCTCCTAGAAACACAGGTATGTGGGAGCTGCCAGTGCAGGCTCTGAAACCTATACCAAATCACAGGAAGGTTGGAGCTCCTGGTGTAGCTTTCTGTGGTTAAGAAAGTGAAACCTGAGCAACTAATATATAAGACTTAAAACAATAGAAAGTTCACTTCAAGAACAAGAATACCAAGTTTCACAGTGTAGACGTTTGCAGAAAAATGGCCAAAGTACCTTCAGGGAGCCTACAAGAATCACAGAATCAGGGAATGGCTTGGGTTGGAAGGGACCTTGAAGATCATCCAGTTCCAACACCACTGCCATGGGCTCTGCCTGGGTGCAGACCAGAGTCAACAGACACACTGTCTTTCTGTCTCTGCTTTTTCTCTAGGTAGTCCTGTCTCTCTAGCTCTCCTCTCACATATGGTCTGGAAAAATATTTGAAAGTCGAAACTGAGAAAGCTCACAGGTTCTCAGGAGAGAAGACCTGTTAATTCATGTGTTGGCTGTCAATTCCCAAGCCACTTATATAGGAAAACCTGTTTCCTGGAATGGCTTTAGTCTATCCATAGCAGAATTTCAACTCCGTGATATAAAGTCAGCTAAGACAGAAGTCAAAAAGGAGACATGTGGAGAAAGGCAGTTTTCTGCATGTCCAAGATCTGTGATTATCAGAGGCATTTATGTGCTAACAGTCTACTTGGATATTCCTGGTCTTTCTGACATCTCTCATTGCACACAGGGCAACTCTACAACCACATGTATCAAGACAGGGTATCCCCCTACCCAACTCCCATGGTCATCACAGTCCATGGGGGCAGAGCAGCCTTGTATTCCAGTTGGATGAACAGAGGCAGCTGAGAGAGTGCAGGATGTTGATCCTGACCTGCAGGTCACTCACATCTCACTGATCTATTCAGAAGATGCATTACAATTATCTCACCTAAAAATCACTGTTGCTTCCAAACCACCAGAAAAGCCCATTGCAGCTCCCTGAAGAGAGTGACAGACACCTTAAGGCCAGCAGTCAGAATGCACCGAACACAAAGTCAACTGGAAAAACTTAGGTAGGAATAAGTGTGTTACTTATCCTGAACCATTCGATACATCCTTCGTGGTGCAAGGATATCCTAAAATCAGATTACCTCAAGCCCTTGGAAGGAGATGCTAGAGAAGTAGGAGTCAAAACTAACTGTGACTTTGCAGGAGGTCATATTTCTCAATAGACCCCCTGTGCTGAGCAGGTGGTCCTGAGCAGGGAGCACCCAATACTCAACCTTGATGGCAGAAGAATCATAGAATGGCCTGGATTGGAAGGGACCTTAAAGATCATCCAGTTCGAATTCCCCTGTCATGGGCAAGGACACCTTTCACTAGACCACATTGCTCTGAGCTCCATCAGCCTGGCCTTGAAATCTTCCAGCAATGGGACATCCACAACCTGTCTGGGTAATGTGTTCCAATACCTCACCACCCTCACATAGAGAACTTTTCCTAATATCTAATCTAAACCTGCTCTCTTTCAGTTTAAAACCATTGCCCCTTATCCTGTCACTACATGCCCTTGTAAACAGACTCTCTCCATCTTTCTTGTAGGCTCCCTTCAAGGTATTGGAAGGCCACAGCTAGGTCAGGTGAGAGAATGGTGTCCGGGACACATGGAAGTGTTGGGGTTTGGCTCTTCTGAATGGAGATGGGTGCGAGTCATTGGCTCCAGGGTGAGATTTCTCTAACAACACACCATTCTTTGTGTGCATTGGCAGGAATTTGGAAATTTCACATGTGGAATCCAACTTACCTTCCTTGAAAGCCTACATCATACTCTTCTTCTTAAAACTAAACATGCAAACAAACAGGTCAAAATTTGTCTTGCTATCAAACACAAAGCCAAACCTAGAAAGATTGCCCATCCTCTGTCCCAGAACATCAAGCTCACAGTGACATAGTACCACTAATTTCCAGACTTGTTAATGACTTGCATCAAGTTACAGAAAAATCGTGTTTTTCTACCATGTCACACCATGGCTCAAACTCAACCCCTGACTAAAACTGTTACAAGTGTCTTGACTAAATCTGATAGTGTTCATCTCACTCTAAGTATTTGTTTTCACCATCTTCTAAAGCTGTCTTCTGCAAAGTAACCATTCTGCTTTGCTGAGTAGCGACTATTAGGTATTCTAGAAAGTTGTGGCATTTATGGTTTCATTCTCATTACAAAACACTGTTTACTTCCAAATTTCCCTTCTTCCTTCCCTCCCCTCTCCAGAATATACATAGCAATGAGCTGAATGGTCTCTGTTTTTCTTGTGTGTGTGGCATCAATCAGCACTTGCAAAGGATAGTGTATCCTTGGCTCTGCTTGATTGAGATCTGCAGTTTCACATTTACATAATTAATATACACATCCATATTTAATCTGTGCAGATGAAGACAAAGTCATGACTGCTTAAATACCACAGATCTTGGCAAGCGTCCAGTGTTGGCAAAAAGCTGTACACTCCTGCTTTCCTCTGGGTGGAATTGCAACTATTTAGTCAGTCTGTGATATATGTACCGAGCCTCTCTCCTTTGCAGATGGGAGAGGCAGAAGGAGTAGTAAAGCTACCCACAGATACTCCCTTACACACTCCTGTAATGTCCTAATTACTCGAATAAGCTTCTGTTTTGCTTTCTTCCTCCTCTCATCTCCCCTTCCACTTAAACAGAAGCAGAGACTAGTGGTTTTGGTCATGCTTTTTGGAGCTGGTATCACAAAAGTATTTTTTTAGGAATCTGTGTATCTTACATAGTAGAAGCTGCAGAGGCAAAGTGGAGACAACAGGCTCATCACTGATATTTCTGCGCTTCTGCAACAGGGACCCAGGAAAAGCTGGGTCTTGGCTATGTAGGAATTTACATTACACAGTGACTTGTTTTCAGCAGCTCCAAATGCAGAAGCTTGGATTCCCCGTCTCCTTTTCCAGTTTATACATCTGACAGAAGTGCCTTCTTTCAGCTCAGTGTGTCCCCAGATCCTCTGTATGAGTCAGTAGATTCAGAAAAAAGTCATGAAGTCAGGTGAATTCAAGCCTAAGTCAGGAATAAGGCTGCTCAGAAAGGAATAGTTCTCTTCTGTGAAATAAATTGACCTATATTTCTGTTTCTATCTGAAGCAACAATAAATTCTGACATTTTTTAATTAGAAATATCCAAGTGCCTGCCAGCAGTAGGATGGTCCAGTGTGACTGGGGATCCTGAGCAAGCAATAGGATACCTTAGTGTCCTGCCTTCTCCCCATCCCAATGCAGATTCAGATCAGCAGCTGCAGCTCTGAGTAATCACTTTGTAATTTGTCATGTATGTGGTCCCCAGAGAAAGCCCTTGCTTGCCAGCAGCCATGAACCCAAAAGAAAGCACGTATAATCTATATACAATATATAATATTGTACAATATTTAAGAAAGAACATTTTTGAATGGGCTAGGGACAAGGTTAGTAGGCTGACTAGGAATGAATAAGGTCTATTTAAAAAAATATATGCCTGGGTACCAGAAAAACCTGGGCATTTCATAGTTCATATACCACATGGCTGTCTAGGCAAAAAATAACTCCACAGTGCCATAGCAGCTGGAAAAGTGCCATACAGATGAATCCTAAAAACCTAAGAGAAAAGGGAGAGAGAATTTCTGCAAAACTTCAGTCATCCTTGTTCTCTGAAATCTAAAGGCAGCAAGATTCCTCAGGAAAAGAAAGTAACAAGCACAAAGAACTTCCAGTTTATAGTTCTAGTGATCACATTTCTTGTCCATTTCCCCTCTTACTTTACCTGTGTTTTCCAATCTTCTCTTTCAAAATTTGGCATTAGGTCTAGCTTTTCTACTCTTTGGGTCCCTGAGAAGCAACAGATTTATCACACACTACAATCACAA
Source organism: Formicarius rufipectus (assembly GCA_013399695.1). Lineage (NCBI taxonomy): Eukaryota > Metazoa > Chordata > Aves > Passeriformes > Formicariidae > Formicarius > Formicarius rufipectus. The sequence goes on along the minus strand of VXAU01004724.1, from coordinate 502,788 downwards.
AGTAGCGTATCTCCAGAAAGCTGTTTGGCAGTGGCCAAAACGACCTGTCTTTCAGGATATGTTTTGTTAACACTAGAATATTGAATTTCTCACTAGTTTATCAGGAACTTGTGAGGAAAACGGTATTGCTCAGCATCTTGCTTTATGAAGAAATTCAATTCAACTGATAAAACTCCCCAGCAGAAGACTCGACGGCTGCACTCTATGACATGTCCAGACTGGGACAACAGCTTTTCTTAGTTGCTGCATTAGTGGCAACAACTAGGATTGCCCTTAAGGTCTGATGCTCTTTCTTTAAGTTAGGCTAAATATAACACTTTCATTTCAACTCTTAATTATTTCCTTCTTTAAAAGATATAATTGTATTTTTAATGGATGCACACAGGAAAACAATTAGTAATTCCAGCAATCTGGAATAATTCAGAAACAACATTATCTTCATGCTTAAAGACAACATCTGAGCTGGCATCAGAAATGTCTTTTTCAATCCAGAGCAAGAGACTCTTTGTGGTGTTTAAGGAGGTGACACCAAGGTATGGGACAGGATCATTGTCCTGCTGCTTAGAAGAGATGAACTGTGTTTTGTTCCCCTGGATAGTAAGACAGAAGAGTCAGGAAGAAGCTGTTCCCTGTTTTCTGTCACTCTTAAAACCACAAACATCTTTCTTTGGTTAGAGCACCAATAGCTTGCATGCATTTCTCAATAATTGTACTTCATTCACAATAACAAACAAGGAAGCTGTACTTGGATCTCTGACAGTAACCATATTTCTTAATCCAGCAGTACATGGTGAAATTTTTTCAGTGTATATATATGTATATATATATATAATATAAAACACAAAGACAAATGGTAGTTTATTAATTTTCTTTAAGATCAAACATCTCCAGCCTTCTACAATCCATTTACTTCTGTTCAATGCTCTTCTAGTGGTGATACCAAATGACATATAGGAAAGGAATAGGACTAAATGCTCCATAATACAGCACATTCTCCTCAAATTCACCCAGAAGTAAACCAGTTCTAACTGAGGAACCAGAGCAATTAGATCAATCCACCCTCCCTGACAACTGGAAACATGGATTGAAATTTTGCTTCCACTTGGCTGGGAGCCTGGACCATGATCTGACAAGCTCAATAGGGCTGTATCTAGTTGGCAGTCAGATAAAAAAATCTGAAGACAAGGAACACTGAAGAAGCATAGAAAATGGCATTAACCACTTAATATCTACAATTCTTTAATTCAGCACTAAATAACCAGTGCATGAGATTAGGTGATACAACCCTATTATTAAAGTAGCCGAGGGTCTGCTGTGCAATGGGAGATATTCAATAGGTTAAGTGCTCGTTGTAATTTCACTTCATTATTCAGATTCTAAGGTCTTTAGGGCAGAGAATGTGTCTATCTGTGTTCTCTAGAGCAGTATGTGCATTTATGGCGCCATTTAAATGCTTCAATGTAATGATAATGTCAAGTTATAATTCTGTTGAGCTCTTAACTTGGTTGAGGATCAGGTCACCTGAGTACACAAGGTCCCAAAATGCAGCTCTACCATGACCTCTCCAGGCTGAAGGATGTAGTTCCTTTCATCTCCACCTTCTCACCAACACACAGTTCAAAATTAAGTGGCACTGGCAAATGATTTTGCTCTGAAAAATGTCATTGCAGAAGTGGCTCCTTGAGGTTTGATGGCAATGCTGCCCCAATGACTTCCCCATCAGATTGCAGTGCATAACTGGAATAAAATGGTTGAAACTGTGTGACTTTCCTGGTAACTTACCTCTGATTCTGAGGATCAGTTTTGTTATCTTCCACTCTAGATATGTCATCATGATCCACCAAAATCAAAAGAAAGAATAGAGGGTAAAAATTAGGCTATTGCAGAAGCAAACCTGGCCTTAAGTGGAGAGTTTGCCTGACAGGCAGTGGAAATGGACAGGTATCCACAAAGTCTGACATTAGGCATCTCACTGGAGTGAATAAGAGGTCAAAGGTCTTTAAAAGTCTCCAGTGACAGGATCAAAGGTAGGAATCCAACTCCCTCCATGGCCAGGTACCTGCTCAAAGCAGCAGGCCCTCTCAGTGGAGAGGTCAGCTTTATCGTGATTAATGTTGCACCACATTCAAGAGTTGCAGTTGGAACACTTAAGACACCTGCCACGACCTCAGTGAGACATTCAGAGATATGTGCACAGGTAAAGAAGACCACAGTCTGCTCCTGGGCCACACCTTCTTGTTAATTAATGCTCTTTTCATCACTATTTATATGGAGAAGAGACAACTTTCCGTATTCTGGACATTGAGGAGCAGGGAATGAGCTGTCACTTCTCGGCTTCACCTTACAACCACACCATTTAAGCACTACCCCATTAAGAAAACCAGATGTAGAAATCAGTGGAGTCCAGTTATTTTCAGTGCATGATCCACAGAAACTCTAGACACAAAAAGACTACTTACAAGAGAGCTACAGAAAATAAGTAAAAACCAGGACTGTCAAAGGATTCATGTTCATCACAGAGGAGCCTGGACTTGTCCAGGGAATGTTTTAGAGTTCAGTAAAAAAAAAATCAAACGTTGGAAACCACTGTCCCACCAAAGTGACTACAAATAAACTGGACAAGGACTGTTCTTCCAGTGCCTTTTACTGCAAATAAAGTTTAGTAAAATTTTGAAGAATGTGACTAGTTGGGTGATTCAGGAGAGGTTGTTTCTAAACAGGGGAAGTGGGGAATACATCAAGTGTTGAAGGGCAGAAAGAAACTTGCATTTCCAAGACTTGGTGGCAAATATTTCTTGTCTGATGTCTCCCATATGAGGAGTTAATCTGAAGAGAGAGAGAAAAAACAATAGCTTCATAGGATAACTGAGGTGTGATATAGCAAGGGGCTGGTTTTAGTGACCTAGAGTTTTGCTTTTTTTTACTGCAGTGCATCTGCAGCATCTTTTGTGTTTTTCCACATCCTGGTGCTAATAACCCAGATAATTTCCTCCTAGTTTTCTCCATAGCCTATTTAACGGGCACAGTAAGTCCATATCTTCCTGGAGTGGTAAGATGCCACCTGTTCCCCACAGTGAATTCTGGTCGAAGATCTTCTATGCCTGTAAAAAATATGTGCTTTTCCTGTAGGAAAAATGTGACTGATATTTATGAACTGTATCTCAAAAAATAGAATTTGTTATATAATTGCAGAAGTCTCTTTTTGCCTCTTGCGAGACTTAATGATCCCTAGATGAAACAATGGTTCCACAAAAATTAATTACTATTTCTTCTTCTCTATACTGACAACTAATTTCTCATGTTTCTCTCTTCTTGTTTATCCCATGAATTAAATATTTTTTGCGTCGTCTAATGATAAGTTTGGCTCCTTGTGAGGTACTTTCATCACAGGAAAACAAAAAATGTGAAGTGTATCCACATGGGTGCAATACATCTCCCAGCCTCTTGGATCTTTCAGATAATTTCCAGAATAGGCAGAAAACATAAATGGTCTCCTACACTGGCAGTGGTTACATTCTCCATGCTCTCCAGGAACTCCCTTCAGCAACCTCCAGTTGGTTGCCAGAGAAGGTGCCATCAGATTTGGCTGTGTCACATGGTGCAAAAACTTGCTACCCCCTCTAATCCCCTCCTGCTCCAGCAACTCATCTTTAGCTGCCTGTCCTCACATTTTGAGCTCAGCTCTGGGCTGCTACAGCGTCTTCCTCATGAGGGAACCCCTTAACAGGATTAAGCAACTGTATTAAATTCAAATTGAATTGCGGACTCATTGTACTCACATTTGATTCTATTACAGATTGTATTTGTTTCATTTCATTATTTACTGCCAGAAAACGAACAACCCCCCTTTTAGCAGCAAGCATAAGACTTGTGGAGCTGAGGCCCAATCAGTCTAATAAGAGTTAGCCAAATAACAGGCTGTAGAGACAATAACGTGTCTATAAACAACCACTTATATAAGAAACCAATAGGTCATTTTTATATACCTGTGTTTGAAGCACAGGTCAGGAGACAAAATTGATGATAGTTAGAAAACCAGAGCACTCTAAATAAAAACAAACAAAAAACCAAAACCAAAACCAACCAAACAAAAAAACCCCGATAAATTCATATAGCCAGAGATTTGGATTATATTTTAATTTGGTAAAATCAATATTTACATCATATTTCTGTAAGGAGAAGGCAAAGACTAATGAAACTGACACAATATATTTTCTGTAATGTTATTGAGGTGTGAATTAGAAAGAAAATGTTGGAAGTGTCTATAACTCATACGTAGTGTATATGAACTCCTTCATCAGCTTTCACTGACTTGTTTATTGCAGAAATCAATACAGCGAACAAACAAATATTTTCAGTATTCTAGCTGTTCCCAACAGTGTCTGAAAGTAGTGTGTATCAAAATCTCCAAAATGTTGCAAAGCTGCAAAAAGTGGTACACGTTTAACCTAGGAAAAGCATACCAGGTGCTTTTAAATGTGCAATATTGCTATAAAGCAAACACTAAGAATAGTGATAAATTGACCCGACATCAGCTGAAGTCTAAAATCAATCTTCCTTGGTTTTCCAGGAAGTCTTGATCAAGTTCTAGCTCCATATGAGTGATTTTACCTAAAACTTTTACTTGCAGTTACCTACAAGAAACTGATGCTTCAGAGCAAACCAAGACACAGCACAGGCAACGAGTCTGCTGATTGCAATACTTGATGCTTAGTATTAGAAAGATGCTTAGAGAGAAAAAGACAAGGGCAAAACTAGTTCATTTTTTCAGCTTCACTGACAATTTTGGAATGGCAACTTCTTGTCCCTAAGACATGGAAAATTCCCCCAAATCATGAGATCGAAAATTGTTTGAAGATCTCAAATAAAAAGGAACGCTGTTGCTCAGAGCCATCATTCCAAGTTTAGTCTGCAGGTCTCAAAGACTGTACTTCAGGCAAGCTGCTATAGGCCATTTATTGTCTGTTGTGAAGAAAACATTGTCCAATCTTCATCAAGAAAATGGATGGTAAACTTCCATTTCACCTCTGAGAAAACACCACCTTTCTTTTTATCCCTGACCTGCCAGTCTGGCTCTCTGGTGTGTGCCTTCAAATGACTTGACTTCAGTTTACAGCCTGGAGTCTGGAGTACAGTAGGAATATTCATGCCCTTATAGCACTGTGTGGGTATGGGTTTGTGCTGTGTGCTATTAAGTGGAATAAAAGTGGGACTGTTTTCTTACTGTAGTTCTCCCTACCTTGTTTTGGACCCCTCTGCCATGGAAGACAGGGTCCTGCCACCCCTACCCCTGCATCACAGAAGTGGTGTCTCTGGGACTTGCGGAACAAGGTTTGATGAAAGCAGGGTGAGGTTTTGGTTGCAAAAATATTTTCAGACTGGGTTTCTCAGGCATTAATAATCCATATTGTTGTAAGATTCAAATCTGCTGAACTCAGGTTGCCTTGTCAAAAGCCTTCCATTGGACTGCTGGTGTATTGCACCTTTTTCCTGAAGGAAACAGTAAGTTTGATACTAAGGATGAGGAGATGTAGTGTGCATAAACCATTTCAAAATTACTGGATGGTGCCTGGTGTTCTCATGCTGCATCAGGATTTAAGGCAGCAAGTGGACAAAAGGGAGAGGGCACTGAAGGGAATATCCAAAGGGAGTGTTCACTCCAGTGCAGAGGATCTACCTGGCTGATGGAGCAATGGGGGAGAAGTCTGCGAGCCATCTGCCACAAAACTAAGAGTAGGGATAACTCTGCTTCGCAGTGTGTGTTAATGCCAAAGGAGGGGCCTTGTCCCATAAATGTTTGCGGATACCAGAAAACCACATAAAAACTATTTGAAAGACACACTGTATGAATGAGTCATTCGCATCAGGGATAGGAACTGTGTGGCTATAAAAGCAAAGATTTTCTCAGACTCCAGCATTTGTCCCATCCAAGAAATGTGGCAGAGCATTCACTTCATGAGCAACTCTGCCCTACACCCTCAGGAGAGGTGACACCCAGAGCCCAACAACTGCCACAGGGACCAGACACAGAACCTGCAAGGAGAATTGAACCTCATGGGTAGGGACAGACCTGCTCCACACCAATAAACTACCTTTGGCTATCAGAAAAGGAGGGCTTCTTGCAAACTGCTGTCTGGGAGCAGCTCTTGACCTCAAGAAAGGGGAAAAAGGCTGAGGGGAAACATCAAACCCACAGCCCCACACAAATATCCCTCATTGCGTATGCTGGCAAAAAAATATAGAATGTTGTTCTCTGTGGAAGGTCTTGCAATATTTTTAATGGATGTGGGCAATTTCAAAGTCTGTCTTGATTTATGAAAGCTGTCTTAACAGATAATAATGATATGAACTTGTGTAGTGCTCCTTACAGCTCAGTATTAGCAAGCATTGACAAGGGAGCTGGGAGCGGGAAAATTCCAAAATTTTTCCCATTTAGATTTTATCCTGCTATGTTATTTGCATGGAAATATGAAAATCCTTAGGCTGCTGATCTCCCTAAACTCACTCCTTCCACTTGGGGCGTGCAGCGTGACACTCAGCATCAGGGCTGTCTGCTGTCACTGCCGTGCTGTGTACTCAGTCCCAAGCCTGGGTTACACTGCTGGGGTCTTTTTCTTCCAACACTGTTCCTAGACCGTGAGTTTATTTGCCTGAAAGAGAAATCTGCGAGCTTGGATAAGATACTGAAACATTAAAGCAGTTGCCATCTTAACAATAAAACATCCATGGAGTGGATAGGAAGAACAATGTGCAAACCATTAGCAGTCTTGCACCTGAATCTGTGCCAAGTATCTTCTGTTTGCTCATGCAAAATACATGGATGAACGAAAAACGTTTATGTGAATCAATGCTCTGGGTTTAAATCTGTGTCTTTTTCATTCCTTTTCCAGAATTCCACCAAAGTGAATTGCTTGAACTATGTTAGGAATGATGAAAATGTCAAGAATTTTTACATTTCTGGAAATGAATGTCTTTCTAGAAGGATTCAGTTTTAAAATCCACAGTAGATTTGGAAATCATCAAATCAGGAAAGAGAAATAAGAGAGGAAGTAAACCCCACTTTTTCTGATAATCATCAATGAGTAAATCAATAATCAATTCCTTTGAGGATACAAGCCCTGCATAATATTATTTCTGCTTTTTTTTTTTCTGCAGATATGGCAGTGTACCTATGGAATACATAGGCATGAACCATATTTCAAGTAGTTTCAAACAACAAGCACATGAATAAAAATCAAACTGCTCTCCTAGACCGTTCACAAAGAGCGAAATTCATCCCTGAGCAGGAGGGCTGGCACAATGACATTTCACTTCCCTAAGCTCTCAGAAACCTTCAAAACAGCACTTTAAAGGCAATTCTGCATTGCACAGCCTTTGGGTTGGCCTGCTCAGCAGTGAATTTCATCCATTGTGAATTATGCGTGAGAGGACTTTGATTTCTCACCTCAGAAGAGAAAAGGACTAAATGAGAAGAACGAATTATTCATTTCAAGTAGATATCTTACTTGCAATCAGCACTTATTGTCTCTGGGGCTTGTAGAGGACAAAGCAGGGTTGCCTGGAAGGAGCTATAGACGTTTGTACATAAAAAGTGAAAAACAGGAGGAAGAAGAGATTGGGGGAAGGAATGTTCAGAGAACCAGATTTTTCCCAGTGCAATGACAAAGAGGTCTACTGAAACAGCAAGTAGCAAAATGGTACCTACGTATGTTTTTTTATGACAGTCACAGAGCTGCAGCTATGAAAGGAAGCACCCCAAATTTCCAGAAATGGTATTATATACCATATAGAAGTAAAGGTTCTTTTTCTGTACTGAAACTTGGAAACTATAAATATTATGTTCTATTCTGGGCACTAGTAAAATTGCTTAGAGGTTTGAAATTGAAAAGGTGCTATGGAGGAAAATCTTAAATACTCGAGAGGTTTGGACTTTGAGTTATTAGGAGGGATTACCCTGTGCTGGCCTCTGCAGCCTGAGGAAGAAATGAGGTAAAATGGGAGACTGTCAGGGAGGTAAATGAAATCCTGAAATGAACAGATTGAAGGCAGTAAGCTGTTTAAGATAGCAACTAATTTGAAAACAAGATGCTAGAGACTAAAATTGGGATGGGATGGGTGGGTGCACAGGCAATTTATACAAAATTACTTCACAGAAAAGAGCGTGCAATTTGGCATGGATGGGAAAAGTCAGCCACTGAAGTATGTGTGGTGGGGAGGGGGTAGGGTGCAAACCCACTGCGGAAAGGATCAAGATGTATTTTTGGACAAGGATAAAATTCAAGGTTGCATCCACTAATTGGATTTTTGAGGATATGCTGATATTAGCTACTTGTAAATTGGTTGATATTTTCTGGGTTCTTAAGGACAGCCTTTAACAGACTGATGTTTTCTCCTGGCAGTTAATTTTCTGGAGTCCTTAAGTCATTTGCAGCGTCAGCAAGAACTTATGAAGGTGGGTGGGACTCCTTCCTCCAAGGCAACAGGCTTGGGATCAGGCTTCTCTGGTAGAAAGAAACTAAGAGAGCTTTACAATTTCCTCAGCTCTATGGACACTCTTGCTTTTTGATTACCAATAAGCCTTTTAAGTGAGATAGAGATGTAGGAGAGTACAGCTTCTTTAAGCCCTTTCTTGTCCGAGTGCTGAGTGCCCTTGAAGCCTCCCCTCCCTACTGATTTGCTCAGGAGTCCCTGATGGTCTTAACTCATTCTTCTCACGCTTGTGCTTCTGCTATCAAGATTTCTTGACATTGGCATAAAGTTTAACCTTCAGATCTTAAAGAGTCATAGCCTAGATTTCATGACATTTGAAATCAATATAAGTCCAAGTGATATTTGCTTCAAAGCACTGAACAGTAGGTAATTTTACATGTAAACCTTTAGAGGACCTGCCAGTGCTAATGATCAGTGCTCTGATTCTGCTCTAGCTGTCAAATAGCCATGTATGGCCTGGGAGTCAGAGAAGCAAAATCTCCCAAACTCTGACTCGTACTTCATAGGTTAATGGAACAGTTTCGTTAACTTCCCTGTCACAGGGAATGGTGGAATACGTGAGTAAGTCTACTACATTACATGCAGAAAAGCGCTGCAGTAAACATGTACCAAAGCCAACATGTCACAAGGTGATGCCTTGATTTTATTTCTCAGCTTAAAAATACAGTAATAAATAATGCTGTGACTGCAGTCTCCAAAGGCAACAGGTGAATTTAATGTGAGCAGTGTCCACTCAGTCCTTCTGTAAAGATGTATACAAGTAGAAACATGGATGTGCTCATTTTTTGTCCTCTGGTGAAGAAAAACAGCTCTAGACAAAGATAAATCCATTAGTTTGCCTTGCTTTATAGTGAGTTCTAATAGAATCTTTTCCTTTAAGGAGTGAATGGACTAAAAAGTATGATGTACCATCACAACATGCTCAAGTTTCTGTTTTCCTATATGCCCATTAATATAGTGCAGAGTAGGGATAAAGTTGCTAGAATGCATAATCTGGGCATTTCTATCCTTTGATTATTTCAGCTTTTTAAAGTAATCTTGACTTTGTATCAATGTATTTGGCTTTGGAACTCTGAATATTCTCCTAATTTAGCTTAGCCTGTCACTACTGAGTTGTACTCCCTGTTTAACTGACTTTACACTCATCTGGGTCTGGAAAGGAAAATTATTTGTTTAACTCATGTTGAGTGGCATTTGCCCATCTACCAATTAAGTGAGAATTATTTCCATAATCAGGGACTACCTCATACAAATCCAGATGCAACTGACATCCAGTGAAATGTATTATAAAAAACAGAAATGCAGAAACTTGCTGTACCAATTTATATTAAATAACAACTGTGATACTCAAAGTATTACAGTCTAGCCCAGAGGAATGTTATTAAGTGACACCTCTTTTATAAGACTATTTTTAACCTTGTAACAGCCTATATTTTAAGGCAGAATTGCTAAATAGATTGGCAAGTTGACTGAAGCAAAGATATACAGAAGTTATAACTCTCCGTTCTGCTATAAAGGAGACCAATCAACCACAGTTTATTAACAAACTCCACAGCACATCATAATGGTCTCTGCTTTTTTTCTTGTCTCTGCTTTTTTCCTAGGTCACTTTGCTTTGTCTTGAGACATGGAAGTGTGTGAGCTCAGAGGCTCCACTTCACACTCCCATACTCCACTTTCCTCTGGTCCTTCAAAACTTCAGCTTTCAAGGACCTGAGCCAAAAAGATCTGTGCACATCTACACCCACCCAATAGATAGAACCACACGTTCTTGCACTGATTAATTTTGCCTCACAGAAATCAATAGAAAAGTATTTTATCTTAATCTTAAAATCAATATTAAATAACCAAGCCAAGCTTTTGGAAAAATAAAGTCCCTAACTATAAATTTTTCCTAAATCTAAGCTTTGGAATCAATTAAATCCATAGTATGCCCCAATACATTTTATGACCATTTGAACCATTGCTTGTATATTTGACACTATATTGTGTTCTAGGAGAGAGTAATAAACGTCTCTGCAGTACTGAAGAAAGCCAACAGAAGACAATGGTTGTTTGGAGTAAATTCCTTCAAAGCATTTTTCTTCATGGTGCTGGAGGAACTACATTAGCTGGGAAAACTAACTAACAACCAGTTATCCATCATCACTCTTTGTGGCCTACTATTATTGCACACAATCGTTTTACAACATGAAAGGCCAACAGGACATGCTTCCAGGGACAACCCTGCACTGAAAACCATCAGGTAGGTGGTACTTTATGATGGAACTTAAAGCAGTTCAGCTTGGGTAATAAAATGCAGGAGTGTAGCAAGGTAAATAACAAAGGCTGTGAAGGGCTGGGAAGAAATCTCAGACCATGTCAAACTATTTAAACAACTGCCCATTTTTGCTGCATCCAAATCCTAAGGGTCTTTTCCAACCTAAATGATTCCATGATTCAGTCATGGATCATAACAGAGAACAACTTGTGAGCCAGAGAAGGCAGCAGGAAAATATTTTGAGGCTGAGCATTGTGCAGATGAGCATCTGGCAACCAGAGGGATGCAGTTTTGGGGATTGCCCTCCTAAATATGCTGCAACAACATTGTAAGCACTGCTACAGCAAAGTGAAGTAAAAACGTCACTACAGCAAGTAAGTGTAAACTGGTTATGGGAGGGTCCTGAATTATGCACACAGCTGCCTTTGAGGTGCTCTGGCTGACATACCTGTGAGTAGCAAACCAGTGGAAATACGGACAACATCATTTTGAGCTGCATTTTGGAACTTCCAGAAGAGTACACTTCTCCACAGGATGGGTAGTTCCAGAACTTTGTACCAGACATGGGGAAATGGTGATCTAGTGGCTTGTAGTCTTTTTCAAATGCTCTTGTGTGTCCTCACAAAACTGCTTTGATATAGATAAGATGCTCTGGGATCTCTCCTAAAATGGAATGGGGAATGATGAGATGGGGTAAAAAAGACCTTCAGAAGACATATTTCGCATCAGGTTACATGACAAAAATATTCAGATGTCAAGTCTGTGGTCCCTAACTCCCAGTCTCTTTCCTCTGCACAGCAGGGTCCCCAGAGAGGTTGTAGCTCCAGTGGGAAAGACTAGGAAATGTCACCTTCCCAGTGAAATGTACACAGGACTGCTATATATTCTGTAATACTGTTCCTAAACTCTGGGACAAAATAGTATCTCAGGATTCCTTTGTGATGCACAGACAGGGGACTTAAACCCTGGGTTGACTCAGAAAAGCAAAGGATACCTGTGGATCATCATGGTATCTCCTGCTGCAAGAGCTGGTGGGGCTTCTGGTGTCTCAACTCAGCCAAGGCCTGCAAAGAAAGGTACCAGTGACCACAGACTCCCGTGTCCTGCAGCCTCCCTTCCAGAGGTGGTGTACCTTTACTGGTACCTGCTGGGGGCAGGTGCAAGTTCCAGTTTTGTCCCTGCAAGGCAACCTGGGCACAGTAGAAGTAGTCTGAAGGGGTGAGGAAGTGAAAAGTAACTCCAGAAATCCCTTCCACTCCTTTTCTCAGGCCACTGGCTGAATCCCAGCATTAACAGCAAGGGATGGTGAGAGACTGGTTTCCCTGCACTGGCTCCTCTTCAGAAGAGCAATTTTCCCTGCCACTACACAGCCAAGCAAGGACTGCATATGGCTCAGCACTAAGATGTTCAGGACACTGCATTTCCTCTGTGGAGGCACCCAAAGGAGAATGTGATGGATTCCCCTTCACCCTTCAGTACTGACAGAGGGATGGAAAATGTGGCACATGTTAGCCTATTTGGTCAAACTGTTAATCTGTTTTTGCTCCCAAGTGAACTTTGTTGGACTTTGAGTATCCCTCCTCAGCAGAACAAGCCTCTTCCTCTGGTAAGTGTCCCCCAACCTGGGGATGTTGCACATGGCTTTGTGTGAGTGCAGAATACCATTTTACAGTACCAGAGATGCCTAGCTCTTCCTATTTTTCCTCTTTCTATCCTGTTGGTAATGTAAAGTTCCAGTCCAGCTCATTATCAGCTGCCAAGAGATTACTATTGGCGGATACAAGCTGTTTGAGGAAAGAGCATGGGGGTGGGGGGAGTGGGGAGGGAAAGAGGGAATCATACCAAAGAATGGCTAACGAGACATCTGACAGACCAACAGCCCCTTTCCTTTATCTTGTGGCTGGAGCTGGATGGGCAGGGAAATGTTATCAGGACCTGCCTGTGAGCAAAGAACGAGCAGACACCTGTGCCTGGTCCTTTTCCCACCATGAGTACCCCTCAGTACTTCACCTCACCCAGCTGTAGAGTGCTCACATGCAGGTGAGAGCTGCAAAGATGGGATTCTTCCCCTGAGCTACCAACAGCGGTGGCATTCACCCAAATTTTCCCTGCACTTCTGCACACTGTCTTTCTCTTGGCTTGAAGGAATATGCTACTTAATGTACCATTGATGAGCTGATTGTTACCCGAGGAATAGAGGCAATTTAAAGCAAAAGCACATTACTTCACTTGTGGAATGTGGTGACACTGTCAGCCCTTGGCTTGTACACTAAATTGGTAGCAGATATGGATTTCAGCCTCATTTATGACAGAGTCATAAATAGCTTTGTTCTCATAGATCAGCAAGCTGCGAGTCAAACTAGTTCTAGATGAGATGATTTGCCAGGAAAATCTCTTATTACTCCTCCCAGAAGGATATTGTTTGGACTTGTACAAAAATATCCAACCTACACTTTCCCTATTGTCTCATCCTCTCACAGCTCATTTAGATCACATGGGCAACTCTTTTGTTTTGTTCATGTCTTTATATAAGATACATCTGTTCCACCTGGGACAGGTTAATGTCCACAACAGAAAGCCATGGGCTCCAGACTCAATTTCTCCAGCCATGAGCAGGATGGTAAATTCAGTTCCTGGCTTTCTTCAGCAGCCTCGATCTTTGCTCCTTCGCTCTGCTTATGGGCAGTATAACAGAGCTGAGGCAAGCACAACACCATGTGATCAACTGGTGGGACTCAGACAGTGGGTATAGTGAATTCTTTGGCTTTTGAAACATCTCATGGAAATTTATTTTAATCTGTTTCCTGTTGTTGTATGTGGGTTATTCAGCAGGGACAGCTCTACTTACTGCCTCAAGAGTATGCAGATGTACCTGACCACGCTACCACTGCCTGAATTTACCTATGATGTGGGAAGTCACCATTTCTTTATAATGCATCCTTTGCATTATACAGCTTTCCTTTCTTCCATATCTTCCTTTCTCCCCTTCAGCCTGTTCCACACCTGGAAGATTTTTACGCACCTCAACAATGACAGGGTACAAAAACAAATTCTCCCAGAATGGCAAAGTACACTTGAGAATCGTTTAAATATTTAGTTCAATCGTGGGTATCAAATGGGATCATTGTAATACTGTGATAAAAGAGCTTTCCTTTCCTTTCCTTTCCTTTCCTTTCCTTTCCTTTCCTTTCCTTTCCTTTCCTTTCCTTTCCTTTCCTTTCCTTTCCTT